>CAOKZL010001628.1:0-313003 GCA_948472985.1 Iguana delicatissima | reverse complement strand
TTTTTAGCAGTGCCTTTGCTTGCCTTCGGTGATGTCGTTTTCCCCAAGTGCCCTCTTGGGGGGCACGGAAGGCATGCCCACATTTTTGGGGGCCCGGGCCAATTTAGCCTCCAGAAATGAAGCAGAAGTGACTTCTGCTGTTAAAAAAAGAAGCCATTTCCTTCCCATCATTTTCAACTTGCAGCAAACCTATCACAGGGTTGTCTGGGGCTGAGAGTGTGTGACATGCCCAAGGTCACACATCAGTGGATTTCCATGGCCAAGCGGGAATCAAACTCAGGGTCAAAGTCCAAATGCTCAAACCGCTACCCCAACGCAGAAACTATACTGGGAGTATGCAAATAAGACAATATATACACCATAACTAGAACCTGTCAGGCTTTGCCAGTAGATCATAAAAATCAAGTATGCCAAAGTTGTCTTGTGTCCTGTGCTTAGAGCAAAACAGAAGTTAAGTAATGCATTAAGCACCATGGCAAGAACGTTAAAAACATCTTAAAACAGTTTATCTCAAAAAGGCATATGTAATATAAAGACAATACTAGTTAAAATTATAAAAAATAACTATTATGACCTATGATTAGGTCTTATGATTTATGATTACCCCATGAATTTCCTAGGGTTTTCTTAGGCAAAGAATACTCGGGAAGTTTGGCCAGTTCCTTCCTTGGAAATAATATCCTGTAGCCCGTTATTCTTTGGCTGTCTCCCATCCATGTCCTAACCAGGGCAGACCCTCCTTAGCTTCCAAGGTCTGGTACCTTGAGGGTATTTAGGCTGATAGTGGCAAGAGAGCAATTTTTACTTTTTAAGTGTTTATTTTTCAAAAATACTTGTATCAAGAGGTATACAAACACTTGTTATCAAGAGGGATACAAGTACTTTAAAAAAGAAACAGTAAATGTAAAGATTGCTCTATTTCCACCATCAACACCATCCTATATGTTGAAAAGATGCAACATGAATATCTCTCTCTCTATAAATTTTTCTCAGCATGGAAGTGGTTCTGCAGACTTCCAGAAAGCCCATAATATAGCAGACTCTTGGGATGACAATCACAGAGACCCACTTTGGGCACGAGCAAGCCCACTGGCCCCGAGAGGGCATCTTCCAGCCTCTACAATTAAATATACAAAGGTGGGACACTGGCAACGAAAGGTTGCCAGGTTGCAGAGCTGAATCTTGTTCTTGTTGTGTGCCTTCAAGTTATTTCCAAGTTATGGCAACCCTAAGGCAGGGTTTTCAATACTGTGTCCGGTTCTGGGCCCCACAGTCCAGGAAGGATATGGACAAGCTGGAAGGTGGGCGACCAAAATGGTAGAAGGCCTGGAAACCATGAAGCCCTCTGAGGAGCGGCTTAGGGAGCTGGAGATGTTTGGCCTGGAGAAGAGAAGGTTAAGAGGTGATGTTAGAGCTACGTTTAAGTATTTGAAGCGATGTCATTGTTGACGATGGAGCTAGCCTGTTTTCTGCTGCTCCAGAGACGAGGACAGGGAGGAGTGGCTTCAAACTTCAGGAAAAGAGATTCCACTTCAACATTAGAAGAACTTCCCTGAGGATAAGAGCCGCGAGACAGTAAAATACGGTGCCTCAATGGCGTGTGGGGAAATCTCCACTTTTGGAGGTTTTCAAAGAGAGGCTGGATGGCCACCTGCCCGGAGTGCTTGGATCGCGTCCTCCTGCAGGGCAGAAGGGGGTTGGACTGGATGACCTTTGAGGGATCTCTGGTTTTTGCAGCCCTCAATGGTTGGGTAACAAGCAGCCCCTCCGGAGATTCCACCGTCAAAGGCACAGGCACCCTCTCCAGTTTTCACTCCTGCAGCAAAGCCGCGGTTTAAAAAAACAAAAACAAAACACGCAGCGTCCACGAGTCACCCCCGGCCACCCCCTCGCGTGACGAGTCGGGCCTGCCAGTCCTCGAGCGCGCCGCCCTTCGGGTGGCCTGGGCCGCCTGGGCAAGGCGCTAGACCTCAGTGAGGGCCCGGCCCGGCGCCCCCGCTCTTCCAAGCCGAGCCGGGAAGCAGCGCCCTCTCTCCAGCCTCGCCTCCGAGAGACCCAGCGGGACGTCCCCTCGCCGCGACCGCCTCCCCCCGCCTCCCCGGGGAAAAAACCGCCCCCTTTTTACCTTCCCCGGCGCTTCCTCGCCGCCACACAGGCCCCCTCCGTGCGCCCCGGGTGCTCCAGCCTCTCCACGTGGCCCTGGGGGCAGAAAGGAAAAACAGAGACCTTGGGGGCGTCGGGAAAGAAGGGGAGCCGGCCTTGCACGCGCATCTCCCCCTTTGCTTCGCTTTCCAACCCGATCTCCCCTTTGCGCCCCCCGGGGGGCTGCGCCGCGCCTCTCCAGGAGGAGGAGAAAAAAACCCTGGAGGGTCCCCCTTCCGCCTGCTCCATTTTTACGCACGGGCTGGCCGCTTTCGGAGAGGAGGAGCTTGGCCTTGCCAAGGCAAATCGAATTAATGGCTTGACCGGCGCGGGTGGAAGTGGAAACCCGTGGTTGGGGGTGGGAGGAGGAGGGCTCGCAAAGGAAAGAGGAGGGCCCTTTTAGGCCGGGGGAGGGCAGGGCCCGGGGTTGGCGCGCATGCTCCGCGGGGCGACTCCATGTGTAAGACGCGCATTCGGCGAAAGGAGGGGGCGAGCAGGCGGGCGACCGGATTAGGGCGAGAGGAGGCGGGGGGGAGGCGAGGCGAGAGGGCCAGGGCTGTACCGGCTGGTTCAAGATCGGAGCCTTTGGGGGGCCCCACCCCACCTTGGAAAGGGCGGAGAGAGGGGGCGAAAGGGTCGCAAACCCAGGGGATCTCCCCGGTGCGTTTGGATCGGCTTTTGTAAGTGCATCTCTTTCAAAGTTTTTCTTTGGGGTGGGGGGGTGGGGAGGCCTGATAGTTTGGCTGCGGGAAATATTGATCATTTCAGGAAGGCAGAGCGCGCCTGGGAAAGCTTTTTCCTCCAAGTTTGATCTCCACTTACTAAGCCGGGTTTGGGTTTCTTTTTGGGGGGGCCGGGGGGGTTGAAATGAACTCCTTGGCCTCCCTTGCCAATCTTTTCCCAAACCTCTGGGCTTGGGAAGGACCTCTCTGGCTAGGAAAGTTTCTTTCTTTTTTATTTTTGCATTGGCTTTCAGGGGCGTTTGTAAATGTGTGGAACTCCAGGAAAAGTTGGTGTTGTTTTTCTCTCTCTCTCTCTCTTTTAATGGAGGATGAAAGAGAGGAAACAGGGGGTTGCGTTCCGGAGGCGGCTTCCTCTCGCTTCTCCCTTCCCTTGATAATTATATGTGTGTGTGTGTGTATATATATTTAAAAAGAACTCTTCTCCTTGAGCCTGGTTCCAAATCCAGATTCCTGGCGCGGGGCAGATGCCGTCTGAGAAGCACCGACCGGCATTTTGAAGGGAGGGGAATGGAAAAAAAATTGTTTCTGAAAGTTAACAGCAGGTTTCTCTCTCTCTCTGTCTCTTCCTTTCCTGGTCGGGCTTGCTCGCTTCCTCTTCCTCTCCCACCATCACAAGCTCCCTCCAGGCACAGGAAAACGAGAAAGTCTTAGAAAGTTTCAACCAAGGGGAGCCCATTCTTTTGGGGGAGCGAGACTTTAAATGGGGACCTCCTTTTCCCCTAACTGTGGGGGGGGGGTTGGAGGGGGGAGTTGGAATCTTAGGGCCAGTTCTGGAATCTGGAGTATTTTTCTTAACCCTGGACAATGGCCGTGCTGGGATGTTGCCTTGGGTGTGTGTGGGGGAGCTGGGGGGAAGGGGTGCCAAGGAACCTTAGATCTCCTCTTGGCACTTCACCTGCTTGGCAGCCCGACAAAATTTGATATCAGGGCGAGAATCTCTCTCCTGCCCTTTCCACGCAGGCAGGCATCCGCTTCTATTTATTGTTTCTGCCTTCAGAGGTTCTCCAAAAGAAGGGTGACAAGGGGGCAATTACAACTGTCCCCCCATGCCACCCTGTACCCTGTTTGGCCTGGCAGAGGTGCCTCCTTTCTTGCTCACCTCGTCCTTCACTCTTTTCTCTCCAAGATAATTATGTCGTCCACTTCCTCACCCCTCCCTGCTGCATTTTTAAAAATTGAAATTTTTAGTGGGCCCTGTGTTTCGTCCCTCTGCCCCAGGGTATTGGTTTTCTTTCTGTTTTGCCGCCCATCACCTCCGTATTCTTATCTTTGCAACAAGTGTTATAGGACCTTTCTCTTAAGCAGGGAGGGAAGGAGACCAAAATTGTAAAGATGAATGACATGGGAGTGTCATGGGAGTCAATGGGTTGGTTGCACAGCACGTTTATCAATATATGGAACTTTACTTCCATCCAGTCTAGCAATGGCGACCAGGTATTAAGGATGCACGCTAACTTTTTTCCAGCCTAGGATACAAAGGCAGCTTACGAAAGGTAAAAGCAGTATAGCTTAGAATTAAATTTATCCGTTGTTAAAAAGGAAAATGAAGAACCGTTACAGTACGTTCTGAAGGACCCTTTCCCTCCTGAACAATTGGTACTCGAAGCCCTTCCAAGTCGAAAAGGTTTTCCTCTGCCTATGAAAGGATGGTAGGGAAAGTGATAGTCTCACCTCTCTAGGGTGTTCCAGAGCCTGGGGGCGGCCACCGAAAAGGCCCCGTCTGCAGGGTTCCCTCCAGGTGTACCTGCGAGGGTGGTGGGACAGAGAGACAGGTCTCCCCAAAGAATCTCAAACCAGGCTCACTCATACGGGAAGAATATGGTTCCTTGGATAACCTGGAGTTGAGATTGGTTTTGACAGCCCCTGACTTCTATACCTGAACAAAACCTCTATAGACAATCCCGAATGGCCAAACTAACATGTGTCTTAAAAGATAAGTCAATTGAATGTATATATACATATATACATACATACATATATTGGAAAATTGGAAACCTTTCTGGTCGATAAGAAATCTAAGGATGCAGTGATTTGCGGAGATAGTTCCAAATTAGATTGTTTGGTTTGAACTATACTGGTGGAATAACATTCCCCTGTCCCTTATTTTATCTTTTCACTTACCTTATAGTTTGGTTTGGGTGTGGGCTCAGAGCCCTTTGGTTTTTCAATAAGTTGGCTTTTAGTGTGTTAGTAAGTTAGTGTTTTAATGAGTTAGTGTTTTTGGTTTAGTTTAGTGTCTTTATTCTGTGTTTTCAGCAGGGGATGTTGTTGTTTTGGTTTGAGTGCTGGAATATGACCCTAGAGACCAGGATTCAATTCACCTACTGGTGACTTGGGCATGTCACATACTCTCAGCCCCCAGAAAACTCTGTAACTGTGTAGCCCATAAGTTGAAAATGACTTTAAGGCATGCAAGAACACCCTTGTGTCTTTTAATTTTAGTTTGTGTTAAAGATGTCAGTTTGCGTTTGTTATTCTGTGCGAAAAATTGATAAACATATTTTTTACAAAAGCCTCCATAGTTAGAGATAGTGTATCTGAGTCCCAACTAGGGCTGCTCTTCGATTTGGAAGGGTAAAACACTTCCATTTTTCAGCATCTTCTGAATCCAATTTGAAAGCCTGTCCTCATAGAGTTGGTTCCATGATTTGATGTCCAGCTTTTATTTCTTAAAGATATTCAGCAGTTTCCAAGGCTTTGCTTGTGTGTGTGTAATGTTATTCTAGTACATGAAAATTAGGTAGTGTTTGTGTCTTTTGGGCCTTTACACAATTATAGTGCTGCAATTCCTCTTTGACAGCTGCCATCTTATGGAATCTGGGATTTGTAGTTTGGTGGGCCTTAAGCACTGCGTAACAGGGAGCTCTAGTGTCTCATCAGACTAAATTCCAGTTTTTTTCCACAGGGTGGAGATAAAGTGGTATCAAACTGCTGTGACTGTGTAGTGTGAAAAACTTTGTTTTGTTTTAATCTTTCTACTTTTTTTGTTGTTCAGAGGGTGGGGAAATCTTGAGCATTGTGGTACTAGGGAGTGTGTCTTGGGGAGCAGAAATCTTACATCATGTTTCATATTTGAATGTAGATTCAAATGACAAAAAGAGGGAAGTTTCCCCTAGATGTTGGTGAGAACTTGTTGACTGTCAGAGTTGTTCAACAGAGTCTGCCTCAGGTGTTGGTAAATAGAGGTTGGATGGCCGTTTTTGGGGACCATGTCAGATGTTGATTCCAGCATGGCAGGAGGTTGGATTGGACTTTTCCAGCCCTATGATTTCAGGTGACTGAACATCTCCCCTCTGTCATGTGCATATCACACCCTCTCAGCCCTAGAAAAGACCCATGATATGCTGTATGCTCGCCATACATTGGAAACAGCTTGAAGGCACACGTCTACAATGCTGTTGTTGGACTCCAGTTCCCATAATCCCTTACCACTGACTGCGTGATGGAAGTGATCATCTCCACAGGGCTAGAATCTTCCAGCTCTTGCTTTAGACCAGAGTGGGCAAAGGGCTGTCTCTTCCTTGGCTTACAAGATCAGACAGGATCTGTAGGGCAGGAATCCCCAAACTGTGGTCCTCCAGCCATTTTGGACTTCCCAGAATTCCTGAATGTGAGCCCAGCTGTCTGAGGCTGCTGGGGGATGAAGGCCCCTCTCCCAAGAAGAGCAATGTTTGGGAACCACTGCTTTGGAGTGGTCAGTTGCCCTGCTTTAAAAAAAGAGACCATTTGCAAGGAAAGGACTGATACATGAAGACAGGGTTCCCATGCCTCTTATATCTTATCAGGTACCTGGGACTGCGGAAGGGTTGTTGCCTTCGTGCCCTGTTTGGGAGACTCTGCGTTGGCCACTGTTGGGAACAGGATACTGGGATAACTGGGCTTTTTTTGCCCGGTCTAGAATTCCAGCAGGGTTGGGCTGATACTGGTCACGTCTGGTGACGACTTGCTTATCACGTGTTGGCCAGGCAGATGGGTTGGCTTTAGAAGTAAATCTTTGTGTTCAGAAGGAGCGGGCCTCTGGAGATTAGATACCAGGAAAGTGTGAGGCGGGAGGTGTTTTTGGACTTCACGTCTTGCTGACAACCATCCTATCTAGCTGACCGCTGTCGGAAGGAGGGCAGAGGGAGCCGTGGTCCAAGATTGCAAGGGACCGCCGCCTCCTGTCTCATCTACCACTGCATCATATTGCTGCCCTCTCCCTCCAAGTTCTTTCTGATTTAGGCTCATCTTAGCCTAAACCTATCATGGGGTTTTCTCAGCAAGATTTGCTCAGAGAGGGCTTGTCATTGCCCTGTCTCCTGAGGCTAAGAGAGTACAACTTGACCATGGTTGCCCGCTGGCTGAGCCGGCATTTGAACCCAGGTCTCACGGTATCCTAATCCAACATTCAAAGCTCTGTCCCACGTTGGCTGCATCGTAGACCCCTTTTGGAGCTCAGTCTTGAACCCATTTCCTTCTATGCAGGTAAGACAAGAGGTGTGTTTATGCACCTGCTTTCAAGTCCTTTATTGACTTACGGCAAACCCATTATTTTTTTAGGCCAGTTGTTTGTAACCTGGAGTCTGGGGATTCCCACAGGGGGCCACCAACGGCAGCGGCAACAACAGGGAACTGGCAGGATGTGGGTGCCGAAACTGCTCCCTTGTTTGCCAGCGAGGGAGCAGTTTGGGCACACACACATGCTTGCTGCCATCTCCATTTCATTGGGAATGTGGGCACCGAGAGAGACAGCAGGAGGCATATACATGAGCCCAAACTGCTCCCTTGTTTGCAGGCGCAATTTATTAATGGCTTCTGGAGACTTGGATTCAAATCCCCACTCAGATAGCGGGCAACTCACATTCTCTCAGCCTCAGAGGAGAGCAAAGGCAAACCACGTCTGAGCAAATCTTGCCAAAAAAGTCCTGTGATAGGTTCACCTTAGGGTTGCTCTAAGTTGGAAATTCTCCTCCGGGGGGCGGGATGGACATCAGAAAAGGTTTGTGGTGCTGAGAAATTGGGCTGTGATCCATCCTTAGCTGGATGAGGAGGACCAGAGGTGGGTTTTTAAGGGGCTGCGTGACCTGATCTGAGCCACCGAGAGCGAAGGTTCCCCCCTAAAAGCAGCACTTGAGGAAGCGACGAGGGAGCGGGCTTGGAGAAATTGGCAATAAATCCGTGAAAGTAAAACCTGCAAACGGGGAGGGCCGACTGTACATCGTCTTGGAAGAAAAACTCAAGTGGCCTAAAGACTTGCTTTGGTTTTACTTTCGCTTCTGAACTACGGACTTCTCTGGAACTATAATATGGGTGCCTTGGTTCATTCAACCTTAAATTTAGCATTTGCCCTTTTCCTTTTAAGCTAGTGGATGAGGCTTGTTACAGGTCACCAACTCAGAATCAACTCCAGTGTGGTATCAGAACACCAGTGAAGCCAGTAGGCCTCCAGAAGTGATGTTGCTGAGGCCTTTACCTGCCATGGTTGTTGATTTTTGGCCTCAGAATTTGGTGAGCGTGCAATGGGGGTGCTGTTTTGGGTTGCCAGTTTAGGACTGTCCTGGGCCCTGGGCCAAAACCAAGGGAATGTCCCCCGTGATATCATAAGTCCCACCCATGTTTTATATAATCTGGAAAAGACCCCCAAAGTCCATCCAGTTCAACCCCATTCTGCCATGCAGGAAGACACCACCAAAGTATTCCTGACAGAGGACCATCCAGCCTCCGTTTAAAAACCTCCAAAAAAGGCGACTCCACCACACTCCCAAGCAGCGTATTCCAGAGTGAAATTGCTTTTACCTTCAGGAAGTTGTAGATGGAATGTCTTTTCCTGAAGTTTCAAGCCATTGCTCCGTGTCCTAGTCTCTGGAGCAACAGAAAACAGACTTGCTCCATCCTCTCTGTCACCTGGCCTGCCATAGGGGGTTGTGGGAAGGGCAGTCCAAAAAAGCAATCTCCCCACAATTACCAGTAGACTCTAGTTCTGGTTAGACAATGTTGTTCTTAAGTGCCTTCAAGTAGACTCTAATTTATAGGGACTTTAGAGTTTTCTATTTTTATGAGATTTAATATTTATTAATTTCAGTATAAGAGAGCCAGCATGGTGTAGTGATTTCAGCGTTAGACTACAAGTCTGGAGACCAGGGTTTGATTCCTGACTTAGCCATGGAAACCCCTGGGATGATTGTGGATGTGTCACAAACTCTCAGCCCCAGAAAGCCCCATGATAGGTTGTTCGCCTGAGGGTTGCCATAAGTTGGAGACAACTGGAGAGCATTCAGGAGCAACAGTGTTAGTGTTTAGTCAGTAAGTTAGTGCTTTGTAATTTTTTTAGTTTATTGTTTTATGATGGCGTTTCAATTTTGGTTTGTGTCTGTGTTAAAAATGTTAGTCTGAGTTTATGTTATGTGGGTAGAAAGTGATAAAAAAAAGTTCATTTTAAAAAGAAGCACTGATGTGGAAGAGGAAGCAAGCTTGTTTCCCTACTGCTCCAGAGACAAAAACACAAACCAGTGGATTCGGATGACAAGGAAAGAGGTTCCCCTTAAACATTAGGAAGAACGTCTTGGCTGTAAGAGCTGTTTAAAAGTGGAACACGCTGCCTCGAAGGGCAGTGGGTTTTCCTTCTTGGAAGGATTTTAAACAGGGGCTGGATGACCATCTCTCAGGAATCCCTTTGCTGCATATTCCTATGTGGTTGGGGGTTGGACTAGATTGCCTTTAGGAGACCCCTGCTATGGTTCTGACTCTTTTTTTAAAAAATGGATTTGTCATTGTAGGTGACGTTTTCCCCTACATGTCTTGGCTGTTGGAAGTGGGAGTGGGCAAGGAAGAGAGAAAAGATTGCATACTCATGCCATGATGTTGCATCAGCATTTGTGAGTGTGTGTGTGTTTGGCCGGCATCCCAAATAAGGGGCGCTCACCTCATTGTGCTTTCCCAGCCCTTGGCTGTTTTTAACATCTGTATTCTTTTTTTTTCCTAAATTGCTTGGCTGCGCATTAACTACTGGATTGAGATTGCCAGGGCAAAGCTTTTGCATAAAATGTTGGGGTCAGAATAGCTTTTCGACAAGGGAATGGTCTGCTAACTGTGTAGTGTGAGATTTTTATTTTGTTCTGTTTTCAGTCAACCTTTTTCTCTTTGAGTAGAATCTTGGAAGGCTGGCAGATCCAAAGTCCAGCCCCAGATGCAAATATGGATTTAAATTGCAAGGAAAGAGATCCCACCTAAACATTAGGAAGAACTTCTTAACTGTAAGAGTGGTTTGTCAGTAGAACAGGCTGTTTCCGAATGTGGTGGAGTCTCCTTTCTTGGAGGCTTTTAAACAGAGGCTGGATGGCTATCTGTCAGGAGAGCTTTGATGCATGGCAGAAGGGGCTGGACTGGATGACCTTTTGGGGTCTCTTCCAACTCTACATTGGGATTTCACACTTAATGACATCATTGGGGGACCATCTCTCGGTCTCAAGTTCTGGCCCATTAACCTCAGGACCCAGAATGATCTTAACTGGAAACCCCAAACGGCACCCCCATTGCACCAAATCCTGTCCAATCTTGGAAGCTCAGCAGGGTCAGCCCTGGTTAGTACTTGGATGGGAGACCAGCAACAAATTCCAGGTGCTGTAGGCTCTATTTCAGAGGAAGGAACTGGCAAATCACTTCTGAGTGTTCATTGCCAAAGAAAGTGCTAGGAAACTCATGGGGCTGCTGCAAGTTGACAGACAACATGAAGGCACGTTTGGTTTTGTTGTGTGCCTTCCGATAGTTTGTGGCTTACGGTGACCCAAAGGTAGATCTATCATGGGGTTTTCTGGGGCTGAGAGTGTGTGACACACCCAAGCTCACCCAGGGGGTTTACATACCACTGTGTGCCTTCCAGTCTTTTCTGGCTTAAGGAGGACCTATCATGCATTGCTGTTTTGTGCCTCCAAGTCATTTCTGCCTTATCGAGGTTTTTTTGGGGGGCTGAGAGTGTGTGACACACCCATACACATACGTAATTCATTCTTAGAAATGTTGTGATGTGGTTAGCAATGATAAAAACATTAAACAACTTTAGAGATAATTGGAAATGTCACACTATATGGGGGAGTATATCAGTAATAAGTATAGAAGAAGGATAATTTCAGAAGATATGCAGCATGCATTTATTGTTTCATATTCTTAAAAAATTCTGTATACTTTTTTAATTTAGAAGTTAATATTTGTATGGTGTTCAACAAGTGGCTGGTCTTGTTAAATAATAAGTAATGAAAATATAATGATCACAAAGCAATACCATAAAACAGCAAATAGATTTATTGAAATAAATGAATAAAACCCAAGGTCTGAATCTGGATAACAGATTTTGTGGGACTTAATTGGTTTTCCATGTGCTAGGGTGTTTCTCTCATGAGCAACACTTTTGGGAATGGCCAGTGTTAGTAATGTAATTGTCAGTAATATAATTGTCAGTGTTGGTGCCTTTTGAATCCAGTTTTCTTCTCATTTCACTGACTACAGTCCTGTCCTCAAATGTGTGCTTTGTATATTTGTGTATCCAGACACCCGAAGTTCTAGATCAAATTCCATGAATCTGATAATTTGGGCTATAATCCCTGAGAGCCTGTGTTATGATAAATGGGTTAGTCTTTAAGGTTACACAGCATTCTTGGTTGCTCTTCCTCGGTATTTTCAAATCCTTATTTTGCAGAGTGAAAGCTGAGTGATTTTTAGCAGAAACAGTATTTCTTAGAGGATTGTGAGAAAATTCACCTGCATGTTTCTACCTCTCTCCTCTCTCTAATTCATTTTGGGTCCCATTATTTTTATTTATATTGTATTATTTCCCCAGAACTAGGTGTCAAGTCTATCTGATGCAACTCTTTCCAGCTGCTCCCATTCAGCCAGGGATCCTGTGATTAGGCCAGACGATGTCATAGTCCTGCGCAGCCAATCAGGGTTGACTGTGATGATGTCATTTGGAGGAAATAATAATATCCTGATGTTGTGCTGAAATTAGCTTGAGGGTATTTTTTCGTAATGGTTATATTTCTGGTGTGCAAATAACCATCTTGAAGTGGCAGGCTCGGCTTCTTTGGCAGGGCCCAAAATGTCAAATCTAAAAGATTTCAGGTTGGCCTTTCATCAGGTAAATGTATTAATTCATCCACATGTAACTTAGTATTGGCATCACATTAATGCTAAGTTATATGACATTTAACTGTCCTAAGGCGGGAACTCGTATTGCCAGTGTGATGTGCTTTGAGCATTGAGCTAGGACCCTTGAGATGAGAGTTCAGCTCCCCTTTTGGCTATGGAAGCCCACTGGGAAACCTTGGGTATGTCACACACTCTCAGCCCCAGAAAATCCAGTGGTAGGTTCGTGTTAAGATCACCATAAGTTGGAAATAACTTGGAAGCACACAACAATAGGTAGGAGACAGCAAGCTAGAATGCTTGGCTTGTAGACATTTTTTGCAGGCAGCCAAAGAACCGCAAACCAAAGATGTCCAAAATCTCAAGAGATAATACCAATAATCTACCTGGTACCTTTGCCAAAAAGCCAGTATAATATGCTTGTTTGAGTGTTGGATTGAGACTCTGAGAAACCAGGTTTGAATCCGGGCTGGGCCACAGAAACCCCATAGATGACTTGGGGAAGTCACCTTCTTTGGATTCTGTTAGTACTTGAATTGTATTTTTAGCTTTTGCGTGATTTGGTTTTTTAAAAGCTGTGTCCTTTCTAACTTTTGTATGTGAGTTTGAGACCTAGACAACAAGAAAGGCAGGGGTATATATGCATGTATAATTTAGACCTGGCGTGGTCTGGCTGCTTGAGCATTGGACCTATGACTCTAGAGACCAGCGTTTGAATCTCTAGTCAGCCATGGAAACCTGGGGAGGGTCCCCTTGGGCCAGTCACACTCTCTCAGCCTCCGGGGTCTGGTCTGAACAGATCTTGCCAAGAAAACTCCATGATAGGTTTGCCGTAAGCAGAGAAACGACGTGAAGGTTTCTTCATAGGTAAGACCCACAACATCACACCTGGGCACTGTAGAAAAGCTTGCCCCAAAGGGAAACTTCTTCAAGTTGTACCTGTTTCATTTTTTAAAATGTGAAAAGGAGAGGGAGAGTAGAAGGAGGTGCTATCACACAATATATAAATGCAGGTTGGTCTCACTTCTTGGCTGTGGCAGCCACCTTTCCGACTTCTAAATTTCTGGAGAGGGAGTCGCCTGAGACCTCCTCCGGTTGCTCAGCAACTGCCTCAGGGACCATTTGCTGTGGGTACCATTTCAAATAATGATATTTTTACATATGGATGTGCATGCATGTCTTTACATACACACGCACCCGTATGCTGCCTTCTCTCACCCACACAAAAAATTGCAAAGTTTACTGAGGCTTTGGCCTGCAATTTATTTTGTCCTTTCAAGAAAAAAAAAAGACAGAAATGGACCTTAAAAACAGAGGAGCGGAGGAAAGGGGTGTGGAGGGGGCGGGCAGGGAAAAAAAAGCATTAAAAGGTGTGATTAAGAGGAAAGCAGAGTTCCTAATATAGCCACAAAGGACGAGGGTGGCCATGGGGAGGTGGCTGGGGGAAACATAATTAGGCTGAGAGAATGGGCTTCCCGCCGGCTGGCCAATTTGGCCCAATTTTGGCACAGAGGGGGGATTTCAGGAGGCCAGCAAAACCGGTACTCTTGTCTGTTTCAGCCAAGAAACCCAGCAAGTCGGCATAGCCTTAGCTTGTTCACCCACCATCACTGTCATTATCTTTATTAATTAATTGATTTATTCTGCCTTTTTCCCAGCCTGGGACTGAAGGTAGCTTAGGACGGTATGGTGTCCCCCACTGATTTGACAGGTTAGGGACCGGAGCGCTGTTGATGACCAGAAATTTTCAAAATGCAGTATGTGGTCTTTTTCTTTTTTTTAAGCTTGCAAATGTATTTTGGCCAGCGAAAAAAACGTAAATGACTCGCTCAATATCACATGCAAATGCATGCAAAAGCAGAATAGCGCAGTCTATTGCAGGGAGGAGTAGCACATGACCACAGAAGCATGTGGAAGATTGTGAAAACATAGTAGATTAGGTTGAAAGAGCAGACCTGTTGGGCAGATCACACTCTCTCAGCCTCAGAGGAGGGCAAAGGCAAGCCCCCTTTTGCGTCTGTAACTGAAATTGCCGTCTGCCTTCAAGTTGTTTCCAACTTACGGAGACCTTCAGGTGAACCTATCATGGGGTTTTCTGGGGGCTGAGAGTGTGTGACTGTCCCAAGGTCACCCAGTGGGTTTCCATGGCTGAGCAGGGAATTGAACCCCGGTCTCCGGGATCATAGCCCAACATTCAAACCTCACTGGCTCTCTTATGCTGAAATTATTGAATCTCATAAAAATAGAAAACTCTAAGGGTCGAGTCACTATAAGGTGGAGTCTCCTTAGAGACACTTAAGGACAACATTGTTTAATCAGGACTAGAAATTACTGGTGTTGGGTGGAGACCGCTTTTTTAGACTACACCTCCCACAATTCCCCTTGGGCAGTTTGGGGATTCTGGGTTTCGTAGTCCAAAAGCAGCAGAGTTTTCCCAAGCTGTGACCAGAACGGTAGACTTAATACCAACTGAGACCACCCTGGACTAGTTCAATATATTCCTTTACATTTTGCTTGGGTTTCCCATTTCCCCTTGGCTGCTTTTTTAAAGCCCCTGACCCCTTCCCCTGGGGTTCTCCCTGACATCCATCCTTCCGTCCATCCTTAAACGGCAGCCCACCGAAGATCTTCATTTTCCCTTCCTCTACGTGGTCCATCTTGCCAATTGGAAGTCTGCACGCTGAGCCCCCACTCAAGTCATTTTTGCTTGGAATTTTTATTTTATTTTAATTTCTCAGTGACACACAATTGAGGGGCCTTTCTGGCTGACGACTTTCCATTTCCAGGTGGATTTTATTCATTTGTTTTACCCCCTCCTTTCTTCACCGACTCAAGCAACTCCTTCCTGTCTTAACTGTTTACGGGGAGGAGATCTGAGACAGTTTGAAATAAAAGCACTCCACTCCTTTTTTTTTTTCCTTCTTCCTGTGACGGGTCGGCCAACGATGCTGCTGGCATCTGGGTGGAAAGGTTGGTGTGTGTGTGCGAGACAGAGAGAGGTGCGGAGAGAGTGCGGCTTGGTTCACAGCAAGGCCCCAAAGAAGTGGGGTGTGGCTTTTTTGCTATATTAAGTCCTGGGCGGGTGCCAAGCCATAGTGTTGCGGTGACCATTTTAAGGCCTTGTCTCCTACAGTCCAGCAGGCCTGGAAGTAAAAAGAAGAAGGGGGGGGAATCATGCTTTCTCTTGGAAGCCGATTTGGATCTTCTCGCTGAGCATCCGCAGGACCCTTTCTGCGGCTATGGGAATAATGTCCAGCATAGCCAGGAAAGCACGGTTCCTATCTCTGATACGGGGTATTTTGTTTCCTAATCTGCCACTTTTGTTCTCGTTGGCTAGAACTCTTTTCTTGTCATGGACCTGGAACTATGGTTGCCAGGTCCTGACCTTAGAATTCAAGACCCTAAGGGCCATCTAGTCCAACCCCCTTCTGCCATACAGGAAGACACAACCAAAGCCATCTAGCCTCTGTTTAAAAACCTGCAATGAAGGAGTCTCCAACACACTCCAAAGCAACATATTCCACTGTCAAATTGCTCTTACAGTCAGGCAGTTGTTCCTAGTGTTTAAGTGGAATCTCTTTTCCTGTAGTTTGAATCCATTGCTCCGTGTCCTAGTCTCTGGAGCAGCAGAAAACAAGCTTGCTCCATCTTCCATGTGACACTCCTTCAAATATTTGGTTTCCTTGATTCCGCCTTCCTCCCATGTTGATTTTTGGAAAGATACTGTATTATAATAATTGTTGTCATGTCAGTTGAAGATTTCTTAGTGGAATAGTCAGGAAAAAAGCCAGCATGGCATAGTGCAGAGCTTTTCAGACTTTTCGTGTTGGTGACACACTTTTTAGACACTCGTCGTTTCGCGACACTGTAATTCAGTTTTATTAGCAAACCGGAGATGAAACTAACCTCTTATAAGAGATACAGGCACATACATAAATTGTAATAACGGAATGTATGGGGACACAACATATCTCAGGAAAACCTTTCATTTATATTTTTAAAAATATATGATTTATAAATAATAACATACGTTTTCAAGGCTTCAGGCAACACACTAATGTGTCACAACACACCATTTGGGAAGCCCTGGCATAGTGGCTTGAATTTGAATGAGTTGAAGGTTTGATTCCCTGCTCAGCCATGGAAGACCCACTGGGCGACCTGGGGCAAGTCACACACTCTCAGCCTCAGAGGAAAGCAAGAGCAGCCCCCCTTACACCGCATTCTGACAAGAATACCCCTGTGGTAGGTTCACTTTGAGGGGTCACCATAACTCAGAAATGACCTGAAGGTAATGGAGACAGCTCAGGGTTTCCACGAGGATTTATAGAGACCTGGGATCTGTGCCAGGGAAGGGAACCTTTTTGGAAAAACAAAGTTGAAATTCATGGTGGACCAGTTTGCAACCTGGAGAGTCCAGGGGGCAATGCCTTGTACCGACATGTCCTTTTAAACTTCCCAAACCGGAAGGTCCTCATAAACACCTCTGGCTGCTGGGTTTTGCGAAGGAGTTGCAACATGTGATTGAAATATGGGTTTTGCCCTTCCAAAGAAATGGGAAATGGGCTTTCTCTTTTTTGAAAAAAAAGACAACATCTGCATATGGTGTATCTTTCCTTGCCTGAAAGTTACTTAAATTGAAGGCATAGTACTCTAAACTTTCAATTCCCAACTCCTCTGTTTTCTTGCTGTCCAGCTCTTGACTCTTTCTTTGCATTATAGCATTTGCTTTCATCTGGACACAGAAAACTGTCTTGCATCTTGAGTTACCTTGAAATACTCAAATGCCACTTACTTCATGAGAAGCTTTCTTTGGCCCTGTGAGCTTATATTTTAAGAAAAATCCTCAGTCAAAATTACAAATATGTCCCAGAATCCTAGACTTGGAAGAGACCCCAAGGGCCCTCCAGTCCAACCCCCTTGTGCCATGTGGGAAGACACAAGAAGACACAACCAAAGCACTCCTGACAGATGGCTATCCAGCCTCTCTTTAAAAACCTCCAAAGAAGGAAGAAACTCTACTACACTCCATGGCAGTGTATTCCAATGTCAGACTACTCTTACTGTCAGGAAATATTTCCTATGAGAAGGTAGAACCTTTTTTCCTGCAATTTGAAGCCATTGCTCCACATCCTAGTCTCTGGAGCAGCAGAAAACAGGCTTGCTCCATCCTCCATAGGACATCCCTTCAAATATTTAAACATGGCTATCATGTCACCTCTTAACCTTCTCTTCTCCAGGTTAAAACTACCCAGCTCCCTAAGCCATTCCTCATAGGGCTTCATGGTTTCCAAACCTTCAACCATTTTTCCCACCCTCCTCTGGACACGTTCCAGCTTGTCCATATCCTTCCTGAACTGTGGTGCCCAGAACTGGACACAGCATTCCAGGTGGGGATGACGATAGCATGTCCCACTCCCCTTTTTTTTGCTCACTGAGTTGAAAAAAATGCATGTAAACTTTCCTTATGGGTGATTCTCCATATTGAAAGAATTGTTGGATGGGCATCTTTGAGGGGTGTTGTAGCTGTGTCTCCCTACATGTCGGGGTTGGGCTGGATGGCCTTAGTGTTCCCTTTCAACTCTAAAGATTCTACGTCACTATGAAAAATAAAAATCCACTAGAAGGTGCATGCAACCTTTCTTCATGGGAGAGTCAGCTCTAGCTCCCCTTAATTGTTGCTTAATTTTTTAAACTTTTGCAGAAAAAAAAGGATTTAATCCAAACTTTTATTTTGAGTCATTGGTAAGCCACTTTGTTTCCTCTGCGGGGACAAAAGGAGGGTATGAACTAGAGAAATAAAATAAAATTTGGGAGTACCTCTTCTCTTGGCTGTGCAGATTCCTGACCCAGACCTAACCTGGGACTGAGCAGGCGTTGTCCTATGACCCTTGCCCAGTAACCGGTGCAAGATCTTGGTGGGTTTTCTCCCCACCTGCCCACTCCCTGTGCATGCACTGCGGGGATCTATTTCCAAACCAAATCCCCTTTTCCGTCCATGAGTGGGCACTTCTCCTTCAGAGAAAGCTGGCCGGTGTGTCTCTTGGGGGAGATTTTTGGACTCTGGCTTATCTTCCTGGCGAATCCTGCCTCTTTGAACACGGTCCCTTCTTTCTTTTCTTTTCTCTTCTCATTCTCCCCCTCTCCCTTTCTCAATCTCTCTAGAGTCCTAAGGTCATTCCTGCAACTGCGCTCCGGAAGCGTAAGCCAGCTTAGAGGGGCAAGAACCAAGCCTCGCTTATTGGCTCCCTTAGAGAAGGAAGCTTTTTTTCCCTGAGTCTCTCTCTCTCTCCCTGTCTGCCTCCTCTTCTTTTCCTTCTTCCTTTTTTTTTTAAAACCTCCCCTTTTCGGAACACCCACTGGAAAGAGCTTCCAGTCTGGGCTCTGACACTGGAACGCAAAGGTAACCCCTGTTCCATGGAGGCGACTTCATCCCTTCTCTCCATCACCTAGGCTGGGGAATCAGGGGAAAAAAAAATATCAGTCCATTAAACCTTTTCCTCTCTCTCTTCCCCCAGCTGGTCAAGTCGTGGATCCAGGGAGGAGAGGTGGCGGCGGCATCCCTTTTGCGTGAGAAGTTGACTCTCGGAGTTGGCCGGCAGCCTTCCGTGCCGGGAAGAAGAGGAGGAGCAGGAGGGGGAAGCTACGAGGAGGCGCGGGGCAGGGCCAAAGCCTCCTCCTGCTCAGCTGGTAATTTCCTCTTCGTAAGCAGCGGTGTGGGGGGGGGGAGAAGAGGAAGAGGAGGAAGGCAGCTGCAAATGTTGAACCTTTTTTTGGCAGAGATGCTGCTTGGTCTCTCTCTCTCTCTCTCTCTTCCTGCCTTTGGGATGCTGGAAGCTTTAGAGGGGGAAAAGAAGCCAACTCAAATGGTTGAACATTCCCAACTCATGTTCCGGATTCTTACAGGGTGCCCCCTTTTTAAAAAAAAAAAAAAATGGAGGCTTTGCTTTCCTGCTCTGGTCACTTCTAGGGTGTTAAGAGGAGGTGCTGGGGTCAATTCGGCTCTCCGGCGTGGTAGAGTGTGCATGAGAGAAAGAGAGAGATGGACCACCAGTGCAACCTGACATCGTAACCCGGTGCCAAGAGAATTTGGATTAACTGAAGGGGGTAAAATAGGGCAGAGGGTATTAATAAGATAATGTACATCGGGGCTTCTCAGGCTCTGTGATGTGGAGGATTGGTGATTTTTCCCCCTTCTAAGGTGCCAGGGTGTGGTACTAAATTTGTTTCCATTGGCCGAATAATTTTCCTTTTTCCCTTTCCTGGAAGCTCACCAGGGACTGGCATCCGTCCAGGGACCTCCACTCTGTCTATCTATCCGTCTATCTATTTCTGCTAGTTTTCATGGGCTGCTTTGCTTTGTCTTATTTATTTATTTGTGGCATCTGTCTGTCTATCTATTTTTGCCAGTTTCATGCAGTGGCTTGCCTTGCTTTATTTATTTATTTATTTATAGTATCAATCTATCTATTTCTGCCAGTTTTGTAGGGTAGCTTGGTTTGCCTGTATTTGTCTGTCTGTTTGTTTGTTTCATTTATAAACCACTTTCCCCTAGAGTGAGACGAAAGACAGAATCACCTGAAACCTAATAATAAAATTTTAAGAGCAATTTAAAAAGTGTCACTTTAAAACAGTATTAGAATCATTTTATACATCACAGACTCCCAAGGAGACACACAACAGAGGCAAGCTTTTAGAACAGGACAGAAGTTGCAAACTTTTAAAGGCCCCTTACAATACTCTTTTAAAAAGAAACTTTTTAGAGCAGCCTAAAATTAATCCTTAAATAGAGTTTTGAAACAAACAATTGAAACAGACAGGGAAACCAGGGTTTGAATCGCTGCTTGGCCACAGAAACCCTCGACTGACTTTGGGCAAGTCACACACTCTCGGCCTCAGAGGAAGGAAGTGGCGAGCCATTGTGAGAGTAAACTTGCCTGGTTGGCTTCAGCTGTCGTGGGCGGCACAGGAGGGCAGGAGAGAGGCAGAGACAAGTGACGCACTTCCATCATTCTCTTTCCAGCCATAACTCTGCCCCAGCTCCACCTGTTTGAGATCTTGTACCTTTCTTCTACCCACAGGTTTTTCGAGCCCATTGAAAGAACCTTTGCTGGAACCTCTCTAAGTTTAGTCCAACACTCTAACCACTCTACGCTGCTTACTTTCAGTGTTTATCTCCCCTCAGGTTGACTCCGGCTTATGGCAACTCTCTCTGTGATTTTTCCTTGCAAGATTTATTCAGAGGGGGGTGCCTTTGTCTTCCTTTTAGGCTGAAAGAGTGTGACTTCCCCTAAGATCACCCAGCAGGTTTCCAGGGTTGAGTGAGGATTCAAACCCTGATCTCCTGGAGTCCTAGTCCAATTCTCAAATTGCCATACCACACTGTCTCTATTTTTTGAAAAGAGAGAGTATGCCGCTGCCTTCCTTTAAATCAGAAAGTGTGAACTTGCCAAAGGTCACCGTGTGGCTTTCTGTGGCCAAGCAAGGATTCGAACCCTGTTCTCTCAGAGTCATAGTTCAACATTCCCAGCACTAAACCAGACTGAAATCGCCAGCCTGGTGTTGGAAGTGAAACCTTGCCCAAGTTACCACTGAAATAGATTTTGAAAGATAGACAAGTTGAAGAATTCCTGAAAGCCAATCCAACACACATCTCCTTATCTCTCCCTTCTAGCTTTCCCACTGTTGGATTACTTCTCGTGACAAGATTGAGAACACCTTTCTTCAGAACTCATGAACATCTGGGACAGGTAGGTGCTCCTTCTGGTTGATGTGTGTTCATTTTAATGTTATCTCCATTTAATTGATTTTGACATATCCCCATATGAGCCAAGTCTTCCAATCTTTGGGGAAGGACTTTCTCTCTATCCCACCATCCCCACAGGCCTGTTTGGTGAGAACACGGGGCCTTCTCGGTGGCTGCTCCTAGGCTGTAGAACTCCCTCCCAAGGGAGCCTGAGTTGGCCCCTTCCCTGCTTTCTTTTTGTTAGCAGGCAAATATTTTCTTGTTCAATCAGTCCTTCAGTTATAACGTAATGCAGATTGAGTATCCCTTACCCGAAGTGCTCGGGACCAGACGTGGTTCCTATTTGGGATTTTTTTTTTTTTTTTGGATTTTGGAATGTCTATATTTGCATGTACCTAAAATACAAGTGAACAAGTGTGCTGAGGGGCACGCTTAGATTCTGCCATTTCACGGATCCTCGGTCTCTCTCCAGCCTTATGTCTCATTTGTTCTCTTCTTGTGTTGTGTCTGAGATGTGAGGCTGGAGAGAGATTGAGGATCCGAGAGACGAATAAGCAAGAGTGACCACAGCTACCACCTCAAAGACAGGAGCAGGCGGCTGGTGGGAAAACATTTTGGTTTTTGGATTTCTGGATAAGGGATGCTTAACCTGTACGTCAAACAAGAAACCAAAACAATGAGCCACAACAGTGCACATCAGAAACTTTCCTGGGTATATAGAAAATGATGAAAAATAAGAAATAGCCATCAAAATGGGCTTTCCCATGTTTCAGAGTCCTCCCTTTTTAGTTGGGGTAGAAGGGTATGCAAAGAGAGTGCTATTTGGTTTTGTTTTTTAGAATGAGCAAAATATTTTTATTATGTTTTAGCTATTTGAAATTGAAAGTTTATTATACCATTGAACGTTTTTTAAAAAGTTTTGCGTTGCCTGCTGTCTGAGTCCTTTTTTAAAAAAAAAGCTTAAAACTGTAAGCTGCTTTGGGTTCCAAAAGAGTGGGATATAAATCAAATAAATAAATTTATTGGGAGAAGAGCGGGGTGTAAATTAAATAAATAAATGCTAAGGCACCCACCTAAATACAGGCAGCCCTCCACATTTGCGGGTTTCACTTTTGCGGATTTGATTTTATTCATGGATTATTTGCTGTTCCCGCTGCTGCCTCCCTGGGCATTTTTAATAGGGGCTGCAAGCCTCGTGAGGCTGAGAAACTGCGAAACTGCGAGGCTTGTAAGTCCCTCTAAAAAATGGTGTGGGGCAGAAGGGGAGGTGGCTGTAACCCTCCCTGAGGCCCCCACTTCTGGTGATCATACTTTTTTGTGTATTAAAAATGGTTTGGGAGGGCTTAGAGTTACTCACGGTTTTCCCACTTTCACAAGGGTCGTGTGTCCCTAACCCTAGTGAATATGGAGGGAGGACTGTATTAGGGAGACATCCTGGCTGTAAGAACTGTTCAGCAGTGGAATAGGTTTCCTTTGCGCGCGGCGGAGCCTCCTTGCTTAGAAGTCTATAAGCAGAGTTTGGATGGGCGGTTTTCGGGGGACTTTTGCTGTCTTACTCCTGCATCAATGAGGGCTGGACTTGGGGGTCCCTTCCAGTTCTGTGATTTGGCCTGGCTGAACATCTGGCTTTCTGGAGGAGAGATGGCCACTTAGGGGGACATTTGGCCATTGGAGGTGGGAGCATTTTGTGCCTTCTGTCGGAGTGTTTTGGTGTAAACCTAATATCTCTTAGCTGATTCAGAATGGTCAATTGGAAGCAGCCGCTGCATTAGAGAAGCAGTTTCTTTGTGTGTTTGTGTGTTTGGACAAGGACAAGGTTGAGGACAAGTTGTCTTATGCAGAAACGTAGCTGGGCAGGGCAAAATGAGGGATCATTGTTGTTGTTAGTGTTGTTGTGTGCCTTCAGGTTGTTTCTGACTTAACAGCGGCCCTAAAGAAAGGTTGCAATGTTTGGGACCATTTATTTTAGACGAGAGAGCCAGCATGGTGTAGTGGTTTGAGAGCATGGTGTAGTTCAGAGCTTTCCAGACTTTTCATGTTGGTGACACACTTTTTAGACACGCATCATTTTGCGACACAGTAATTCAGTTTTACTAGCAAACCAGAGGTTACATCTAATCCCTTATAGGAGATACAGATACATACATAAATTGTAATAACAAAATGTATGGGACACAGCATATCTCATGAAAACCTTCCGTATATTTTTAAAAATATATGGTTTATAAATAATAACATACATTTCCAAGATTGTAGGCCACACACCTACACACTTCAGGTGACACGCTAACGTGTTGTGGCGCACCGTTTGGAAAGCCCTCGTGTAGCGGTTTGAGTGTCGGACTACGACTGGGAAAACCAGGTGGCTCAGGCACAGAAACCCACTGTGTGGTCTTGGGTGAGTCCCACTCTCTCAGCCTCAGAGGAAGGCAAAGGCAACCCCCGTCCCCCGAACAAATCTTGCCAAGGAAACCTGATTTGCCTTAGGGACAAATTCCCCAACCTGGCAGTTTCCAGATGTATTGGGCTCTCCCCATCACTCACCAAGGTGGCCTGGCTAGGACGATGGGGTTTGTAGTCCAGCACATTGGAAGCTGGGGGGGGCGCCAGCCTGCAATAGTACTCAATCCATAATCATAGATAATGTAACTTTGTGTTCTTCAGTGTAAAGAGGGGAATGGCGTTTTGCACATGTGCAGAAACAGTCTTCACAGCCATTCCACAGGTTGATAAAACACACACATTGTCAGGTTCCAACTTCCTTAGCCAAAAGAAAAGACCCACACACACATCCAAAAAAGAGACCTGCCAGGTAGAGGAGCCTTGGAATCTCACTATAGGCAAAAATATTCAACAGGTGAAGCATTTCTCCCCAAGTTGTTTAGGCTGCACCTGTTGGATTTCCATTCACCCAGAGGGGCTGTCCCAAAAGCTGTGTCAACACCCAGGACCTTGACTTCTGAAGAGGGGCCTTGAGGCCCTTCCCTAAACTGCAAACCCCAGGATTCCATAGGATATTGAAAGTGGAATAATAGCGCTATAACAATCTCGTGCGGAAATAGCCAAAGTTGTCGCAGTGTGGATGGGCCAAGGAACCCCTTATCCCTTCCCCACAGTGTCAGGACCGGCCTATCTTTTCCAAATCTCTCCCATAATGCCTTTCCAGGTTCCTGGGAACATCTTCTTCCCCCTGAAAACCACCTAAATTTGCAAGCCATGAGTGTTGATTTGCAAATGCACAAATTAAAATCAACATGATACCCCTCTCCCAGCAACCCTAGCTTTTTTTAAAAAAAAACCCATATACTTCCACTTAGCTTCAAATTTTCCAACCCCTCCCTTTCTTGTTTCTAATTAATTTTTTAAAAAAAATTAAAAAGGAGTCTCTTCCATCATGCAAGGAGAGGGAGCTCTTTTGCAAAAACAAAACAAGGTTGTTCCCCCAAAATCAGGGCTTTCCAACCGGTGTGCCAAAGTGTGTAGGTGTGTCGCCTACAGTCTTAGAAATGCCTGTTGTTATTTATCAATACCTTTTTTAAAAATATGCAAAGGGTTTTCATGACACGTGTTGTGTCCGCCTGCATTCTAATATGCTTCTGTGTCTCTTACAAGGGGTCGGCTTAACCTCTGGTTTGCTAGGAAAACTGAATTCCTGTGTCGTGAAATGATGCATGTCTTAAAAAATTAAAAATAAAAAGTGTCACCAGCACGTGAAAAGTTTGGAAAGCTCTGCCCTAAATCGTCTCATCCATCCCCCCTCCAAAAAAACAACAACAACAACAAGCAAACTTTGGGGCTGGGCCCCCCTTAGCCGGTTTTAGCTCTGCCTGAGTGACAACGAGGGGGAGCGT
This sequence comes from Iguana delicatissima, assembly GCA_948472985.1. Classification (NCBI taxonomy): domain Eukaryota; kingdom Metazoa; phylum Chordata; class Lepidosauria; order Squamata; family Iguanidae; genus Iguana; species Iguana delicatissima. The sequence continues at coordinate 288,404 of CAOKZL010001628.1, read as the reverse complement.
GGCACAGGAAGGGTTAAGGTCTGCCATTTTGTTATGTAACACCCTTGATGGACATATCAGTGAATGGCATGAAGATGGCAGGGCTTAACCCTTTGTGGGCTGCAGCCCTGGCCTTCCTAAGCCAGGCCTGCAAAGTTCCCCCCTTTCACCTTTTTCATTTTCCCATGGATCCTTCTGTACCCCCCAAAATGCAATTTAGGCCTTCAAAGGCATTCGTCTCTCCTCCACCCCACCTTCCTCAATTAATACCCTCCTTGTCCCCCCCCCAAAAAAACTTACCCAAGTTAACAGAAGTTTGGGAAGAAGAAAAATCCCCAAATACTCGTTTGCATATCATAAAGGCAAAGAGGAGGAGCGAGGGTTTTAAAAATGCAATAGGCTTTCTGAAGGGTGAAAATCCCCCCACCCAAAAGGCCACTGTATTAAAGAGAGCAATTTTTTAAAAAAAATTAAAAAATTCAAAAGCAATTTTACTTCTTCTTCTTTTTTTTTAATTTCTTTTTGCAAAACTTTGTATTAGTTATAAAAATTTCAGGGGCATTTAAAATAAATAAATAAGTATTTTTATTTTTATTTGAAGCTGGGGATCTTCTGAACCAAGGTGTGACAGGAAGTCGGGATAAGATTTTATTTTCACTGAAACGAAGGCCGATTTCTGTTCCGTCCTGCCTCTCTTTCCCTGGCCATTGACCTTTCTCTAGACCTGGCACTCTCCAGACATGCTAGGCCACAACCCCCATTACTCCCAGTGATATGGCTTGTGGGGATGATGGGTGTCGCAGTACCACATCGCCAGAGGGTGTGTGTATGGAAGCAGCCAATGCCTCCAAAATATTTCAAAAGGGCTCTCTTTGTCCCTTGGAAACTTCTCGTGGCTGAGCTGGCTAGGACTGCTGGGAATTGCAATTACTGAACACCTGGAGAACTGTACAGTTCGCACCCAGGGCCTGGACTAGTATTGCCTCCACCAGCTGGCAGTTGCTGTCCACAGTCTCAGTTTAGAGGCCCCTCTTAATCCCTGGTATATTTGAGATTTCTTGTTGTTTCCTTTTTTTAAATAAATATTTTCATTAAAAGTTTCCATCTAGGTTAATAGAATGTATCCAGAAAGAAAGAGGTAAAATAACAAGAAACAGAAGGAAGAGACAGGAAAAAAACAAAGAAGTCAGTTGAGGAAAATACAACAACTCCCGACTTTCTTTGCAGTGGTTGTGTCTTAGTATATAAAATCTTACATCTCCAGCTAACTGATAGATATGTCATAAACTTCCCCCTGTAAATCAAGCCTACTGATTGTAAAAACCTACAGAAATTATATTATTCCCCCCCCTTTTTTTTCTGCAAAAGGCAATCCAGGGTTTCCAAAAGGGTCACCAATGATTTTTCTCTGATCAAAGCAGGTAATTTGTCTATTCCAGCTAAACTGTTCTATTTTTACACCCAGTCCTCTCTTGTTGGTGCTAATTCTCTCTTCCACTTCTTTGCAAGTACCAGTCTTGTGGCCATAGTCATATATTGTAATCCTCTTCCATTTTGTGATTTTGTTGTTGTTGTGTACCTTCAGACTAACTCATGGCAATCCTCTCCTAGGGTTTTCCTGGTACGATTTGCTCAGAGGAGATCTAGCATTGTCTTCCATTTAGGCCGAGAGTGTGTGTCCTGCCCAAAGTCACCCAGTGGGTTTCCAGTGGCTGGGCAGGATTTGAACCCCGTTCTCTGAGTCCCAGTCCGGTGTTCATCCTGTTGCACCACACTGGCTTCCTTTGGCAGGAGTTGCTCAGTGAAGGTCTGGCATTTGTCTTCCTCGTAGGCTGAGAGAGTGTGTTGTACTCAGTCACCCAGAGGGTTTCCATGGTTGAGCAGGACTTGAACCCTGATCTCTCAGTACTCATACCGCTACATCACACTAGCTCTCTTTGGCAAGACTTACTCAGCGGAGGCCTGCCCTTGTCTTAGGCTGAGAGAGTGTGACTTTTCCCCACGCACGGGACAGAACTGTGGCAGTATAAAGCGGGATCGTAGCTCTGTAATGCAAAAGAGCCCCAAGATGGTTGGATCAAACATCATTGGGCGGGATGGGACGAGTCCAAGGTGAGTTCTTGTATTTGTGGAAGGCCATGTGGTTCAGTGGTTAGAGTACCTAACATCAGTGCAACGCGGAAGATAAAATACCTGAAGGAATGGCATGTAGAAGATGGACCCTGCTTGTTCTCTGCTGCTCCAGAGACCAGGAGTTGAAAGGCGATTTCCCCTAAAGATTAGGAAGAACTTCTTAATGTTTGAAAGCGGAATAGATTGTCTTGGAGATTCTCCTTCTTTGGAGTTTGGATGGGCGTCTTTCAAAAACGCTGCCGTTGTGAAGAAGCTGAAAAGCCAAGTTTAGCGTGGCCAAGCGAGGTGGAAAGAGCCTCTCCAGAAATTCTTTAGGCTCCAGTCATTTTTGTGTTTTAATTTTGTTCCTTTAGCAGGCTTGTTGTGTTGCATTCGCTTCTGTTCCTTATAGATGCAAACTGGTCTGAATTGTGTGAGACGGATTTGGGTTTCTCTTTGCAATGAAGTGTTTTAAGTAAATATTGTTATGGTGGAAAAAAAGAAATCCTGTAGTTGTGTCTTCCCACACAGCTGGGGGTTGGACTAGATGCCCTTTGGGGTACCTTCCAACTTTTAAGTTCCTATGCTAGGAGTGGAATGCAAGTTGCCTGTGTAAATTAAAATGTCCGTAACCTGGCAATGACCATAATTCTTAGGAAAAATTACTTTCCAAAGGCTGGCTAAGGGAACTTGGGCACTATATATGTATATGTATATGTATATTCTTTCCAGCTTCCCCAAGTTCTGTTCCTGACACCTTTGCAAAATCCCTCTTGGACACCCTTGGTATGCTGGAATTCATTTCTTCTTTCTTTCTTTCTTTCTTTCTTTCTTTCTCCCTCTTCCTACAACTTTCCCTACAGCGGCAAAAGAAAGCGGTAATTTTCCCCCTCTTCCCCGAGCTCCTTTCTCCTTGCTGTCTTCGAGGAGGAAGCGGTTCAGTCAAAATGTGATAGGATTCTGTCCCAGACACCCATGCTGGAAAAGACACTGCCTGAATTATACCAGGTTTGTCTTCCTTTCTTTAGAGGGAGGACGGGAAGGTCTGACATGTGGTTTGAGGCTGCAAAAGCAAAGTTGCCTCTCTCCCTTTGCGGAAGGAAAAGAAGCGTCCCATAGAGTCTGTTCTTGATCCTGAAAGGCCAAAAAGAATTGTGTGTGTATGCTTCCAGAACTTTAAGTCACCTGTCGACTTATGGCAAGGAATATTCAGAGATGGTTTGGCCAGTTCCTTCTTCTGAAATAGCACCTGGTATTTGTTGGTGGTCTCCCACCCAAGTGCTGTCTAGGGCTGACCCTGCTTGGCTTCTCAGATCAGACAAGATCTGGTGTCTAAGGTATTTAGGCCCTAAAATGAGTAGTACTGGCTAGTCACTTGGAAACAACTCTTGATTCGCCATAGGTGACCAAGCCGAAACTTTTCTACCCGATTTACAAAAAAAAATATGTAGTAGTTGTGTGCCTCTGAGTAACTTTGTTGTGTGACCCTGAGGCGAGCCTATCATGGAGTTTTCTGGAGGCTGAGAGTGTGTGACACCCACAAGGTCACCCAGTGGGTTTCTGTGGCCGAGTTTGGAATCGAGCCCGTGCCTCCAGGATCATAGTCTAGTGCTCAAACCACTACATCACACAAGAAATCTTGACCTATCTCCCTTTTTACTCTGCTTTCTCTTGCAAATTAAGGCTTTAAAAAAAGCTTAGGCAAACCCAATTTTCTCTCCCTACCCTCTTCCCCAAAGTTGCACGGTCTTTGCAAATTGCCTGCCCCTTTCCTTCTTGATACTGTTTATTTATTCTGTCTATATGCCACCTTTCTCCTGGGACAGGACCCTGGGACAGGTTCATGGAGCTAAAAGAAGATCAGCTAAAATGCTGACAAGAAAAAGTGAAAACAGAATTTAAAAAATTTAAAATTTAAAATATATATATATATATATTAAAACATGCAAAAGTTTGGCCTGTGTTCACAGGGAGATCATTTCTGCATGGTTTCCCGTGCTGTTTTTGCTGCTTTAATATCTGGGTCCTGTAGAAAGCGGCTTGTCCGCTCCAGAAATAAGATGCAAACTGCTGGATTCAAAATTGCAGAGGAAAAAGATTCCACTTAAAAAGATTGGGAAGAACTTGCAGATAGCAAGAGGTGTTGGAGAGGGGAATGGAGAGCGATGGGCTCTCTTTTTAGCAGAGCTAGGATTGCCACTTCTCAGGAATGATCTAGGAGTGGCTTCATGCTTGGGCAGGGATTTGGACCGGATCCCTCTAGATCCAGTTCTGTGATTCCATGAACTGACATTTGCCGACCTCTCTGGTTCTAGCTTTGGCTTCCTCTGTACCTCCTCCCCAACTTCCTTTGTATTTCCCCTTCTGAACCTTGATTAAAAAAAAAAAAAAATCCCCGAAACTTTAAAAAAAAAAGGCAGATTTGCAGAAGACGTAAAAGCAACGTGGTTGCAACGGTGAAACGGAGCGGCCATTTCCGGAGCAGTGCCAAGCCACCCTCTCTTTAAGGGCGAAACCGAGGGGACGAGTCCCCAAGACTTGTGGGATGTCAGCTGCACGGCCCCCCCCTTTTTTTTTTGCACAGATGCCGCCGCATGCATGCACGCACGCCCCGCCACAACGGTGTTGGTGGCTGGCGTGTCTCCGCGAGGGTTAACAACACTTAGCTTGTTGTCTGGAACCAGTTCAGACCGGTTTTCTGGAAAGGGCTTTGTCTCTCCCACTGAATCCTGGGAAAGGGTCATGTGTGGATCCAGTGATGTCATGAGATCACAAACTGACTCAGCTCTTTTCCCTTCACCCCTTCTCCACCCTAACCCCCCTCCAAGTCAAAGAGATATATATATATATATATATATATATATATATATATATTTGTGTGTGTGTATGTGTCACATGCAGGTATGCAACTCTAGGCCCTTTTTCCCCATGCCAATTTCCCCCACCTTTCCAGAAAGCAACACTTTGCAAAGCCAGTCTCTCCAGATTACACTCCAAGGAGCTGGGGTTGGCGGGGCCAGGGGGCGGGGAGCTGAGGAACAGATCCCCCCACCCCAGTTCATTAAGACTTTATGAACTCGGATGCTTGATTGCCAGTGGGCAACCTAATCATTGATTCAGCAGCCAAGAGGAGAGAGGAGTTAGCTCTCCCTGTGAAGCAAGGCCTGTTGTTGCAGCTGAGAGCGGGACTTTTAAAAACTTCCAGTCCAAGGGAAATGAGGAGCTTGGATTTCTTTTAGGCAGGGTTGGGAGTGGAGCAAACTTTCCCCATGGAAAGCAAAATCAAGTCATTTTGGGAGGCAAGCCACCAAGCTCCCTGCACAATCTAGGTATCTTTTTCCCTCTTAGCGTTTGCATTCTGTCTTGGAATGCCTTCCATTTCCATGTTTCGGACAGGTGTCCGCTGTTGAGACTGCCCCAGATCTGAGGCAACTGTTTGCTCTGAGAGCCTGATGGAGACTTTTAAAAATTTCTCGTTATCCTTTGATTTGGGGTGTCTAGATGACTCACGTTCTGTTTCTTTTTTTTTTTTCCCCTCCCTCTCCCGTCCCACGTTCCTTTTTCTTTCTAGAGCATCATAATGACGGAGGAAGCTTGTCGGACCCGAAGTCAGAAGCGAGCCCTAGAACGGGAGATCTCCCAAAACGATCTGGACTGTAAAAAGATGAAGATGGACAAGGGGCTGCTGGGGGGCCCGGAGGCCAACGCAGAAGGCGGGGGGACCTTAAGATAAAGATGGACCCAGTCTCTGGGAGAGTCCCAGCATTATTGAAAGGCGGGGAGATGAAAGCCACCATCAAAGTGGAGGTGCCAACGGGGGACGAGCCGGTGGACATGAGCACATCAAAAAGGTAGGTGGCGGAACGGCGTTCGATAGATGGGGGGACGATCTGATTGCGGTATCTGTCGCCTTCACTGGTCCCGATGCCGAGGATGCCCATCCCTGACAGAATGTTATCGCTCCAGAACTAGAATTCAAGTCTGTTTGTGGAACAAAAAGGTGGATAAACACAAGTAGAAGAGCCAATGTGTAACGTAGTGGTTTCAATGTTCAACTACGGCTCTGGGAGATGAGTCTTTGGATCCCTGCTTGGCCATGGAAACTCATGGGTGGCGCTGTTTTCTTCCTTGGGCCTCTGTCGGGAATGCTTTGATTGTGTGTTCCTGCGTGGCAGAATGGGGTTGTACTCAGTGGCCCTTGTGGTCTCTTCTAGCTCTGATTGTATCCCTAGTAAATGCAGAGGACTGGCTTATTTAAGATGTGTCACATTCCAAAATAGGCCTGTAGCAACATAAACCCAGAGAAGTTCAGTTCCTCTCCAAAGCTGCAATGACGTGAAGGAGAACTTGGGAGGGAAACGTCCCATCAGATTCGATGTGGCACTTCCAAACTCTTGGAGCTTTTTTTTTTTTCTCCCTGTAAACCTTGCAAATTATTCCTGACTTCTGGAGAGGTCCCTGGCTGCTGAACCCAGCCCGCGGTCGCTGGGCCAGGATGAATTTTAAAATATCTCCCAGAGATTGGAAAAGGAGAATTCTTGGTGAACCTGCTTTTCTGGGAGGGCCGGTTATGCTGATGAAGTGTGCTGAGATGCGCCGTTGCCCCCACCCCGCCCTCCAGGTACTTCTTAGCACCTAATTTTAGCTTATGCATGATTATTCCTCCCAAGTTTTTTAAACGAGAGATGGAAAGAAATGGGCATACAGCGTGTCCCCCAAGAATGTGTACACCCTTGACAGCTTATCATGCTGATTTATTTTATTTATTTTATTTGCATTTTTTAAAAAAAAGTCTATATGTCCTTAACAGGATTAAGGATTCCAACAGCGGATGAGTATCGCGAAATTACAAGAGAAACTCGAAGTGAAGTTTGCAGAGGTGACACTTTGAACCCCCAACATAAAATTTAATGCAATTTAAGATGGAATTGAGAACTCTGATGAAGTCATTATCATAACCTTTGCTTTTCACTTAGCCTTCCAATAATTGCCATAGCTGCAGTTAGTTGTTAAAGGGTGTATACATTTTTGGGGGGAACCGGCTGTATTTCTAACCCTCCTTCCTGTTCAGAAGTTTGTTCGGAAGTTGGTTGTGTTAAAGGACTTCATCCCTATCTGCTCTCCCTTCACTTTAGAGTTTTCCGTGGCTTTCTTTTTTGTCAATGGAGAAGTTTGTTAAAATTAAGCATGTGTGTGGTTACCCCTCCCACTGTTGTTCAAGTTGACTCCAGCGTATGACAGCCTCTTGGTAAGGGTTTTTTGGAGATGGGTTTGCTGTTGCCTTCCTCTGAGGCTGAGAGAGTGAGACTTGCCCCAAGGTTCTGATGGCTGACTGGGGATTTGAACCCTGGTTTCCCACTCCTAGTCCAACAATCACATTGCTGTACCATGTTGATTCTTAAGACTTCTTCAGAGTTTTGCCATTGCCCTCCTCTTATAACGAGAGAGTGTAGCATTCCTAAGATGACCAGGTGGGTTTTCATGGTTGAGCGGAGTTTTGAACCCTGCTCCTTCTTTGGTGGTCTTAGAATCATAGTTCTGGAAGAGACCCCCAAGGGCCATCTTCTGCCATGCAGGAAGACAGAATCAAAGCATTCCCTCTGACAGATGGCCATCCAGCCTCTGTTTAAAAACCTCCAAAGAAGGAGACTCTACCACCCTCCCAGGCAGCAGCAGATTCCACTGTTGAACTGCTCTTACCCTCAGGAAGTTCTTCCTAATGGTTAGATGGAATCTCTTTTCCTGAAGTTTGGGGCCATTGCTCCATGTCCAAGTCTCTGGAGCAGCAGAAAACAGGCTTGCTCCATCTTGAAGTTGGATGAGTATCTTTCAGGAGTGTTTTAGGTGTGTATTCCTGCATGGCAGGAGGTTGAACTAAGTGGCCCTTGTGCTCCCATCCCGTTCTCAAATTTTCTCATTCTGTGATTTGTGCCCACATTGTGTAGTGAAGCTGTCTATTGAAATCTTGATCGAACTTGGATCGAAAGAAAAGTTGCAAAAATGAGACTGTGGAACTCGTAGTGACTGGATATTAAGCTGGCAGGTTGTTAATGTGTTGGTATTTGAATAATGTGAGAGCCAGTGCGGTTTAATAGTTTGAGCATAACCGTGGAGATCAGGTCTTGATTCCGTGCTCAGCCATAGAAACCCAGTGGGTGACCTTAGATGTGTCACACACTCTCAGCCTCTAAAAGGCAAGCTTATCATGGGGTTTCCTTAGGCTGAGAGTATGTGATGCACCCAAGGTCGTCCAGTGAGTTTCCGTGACTGAGTGGAGAATCGAACCCAGGTCTCTAGAGTCATAGCGCAATGCTCAAACCGCTACACTGCACCAGTCCCTTATAATAAGGGACACCTCACAGCCTTAACCTGAGCTGGGTAAGTTACTCTTTTGGACTACAGCTCCCATCACTTGCATCTACCTGTCATCTGAGTTTCATCCCATAGGGCCAAAGTCCTGTACAGGAGAGACTGGGGTTGTAGTCCAAAAAAAGGTAACTTTTATCAGGTTCTGGCTTTAAGCTTATTTTCTGTGCCTTGAGCATTAAGGTCAGTGTTTCTTAAATGTCCGTAGAATGTCGCCCAACTCCGCTGCAGATGTGGCAAAAAGTTTTTATTTTCTTAGGTTCTGAGTTCCACGCGGGCATGTGTGACTTACCCCCCCACGACATCCCTTCCACGTTTTCTTTGGGTCCCCGCCTCCTTCCTTCCCGTCCTTCCCCTCCTTCCTTCCTTCCTCCTCCCCACGGCCTCCACCCCACCCCACCACCGATCGAAAGCGATGTGTCACGGAGGAGGAGGAGGAAAACCGGTTCCAGCCGGCTGGGTTGCCATCATCGCTTCTCCCACCCACGTGGGAAGGGAGGGTTAAAAGGGTCACGTGACCGGTGGCGCACGGCACTGCCTCCGTGGGGGTCATGTGACATTCAGGAAGGGGGGCTTGCCCTCCCAAACTGTACAGGAAGTGGGCTGTGGGGATGATGATGCTCAGAGGAGTGGTGGAAGGGGGCCACGAAGATGATGCTCCCCCTCTTCCCTGCCCCTCGTGTGCGCGTTGGGTGTTGTGTCACGTATGCAAACACATGGGTGTGTGTGGCACACAAGCGTTACAACCTCTCGGAGAGGGAGTGTGTGATAATTTAGCTGGGGAATTTCTTGCATTCACTAAACAGGGTTGGACTAGATACCCCTTGGGTTTCCCGTCCAACTTGATGATGCTTTAGCTGGAGTTTTTCTTGCACTGGCACAACAGAGTTGGACTGGGTGGCCCTTCCAAATCAATGGTGCTTTAGCTGGGGATTGTCCTGCCCTGGTAAAATGGGGTTGGGCTAGATGGCCTTTGGAGTTCCCACCCCATTCAGTGATGCTTTAGCTGTGGATTTGGCTGCCCTGGTAAAATGGGTTTGGCTAGATGGCCTTTGGGCTCTCCTTCTAGCTCTGGATTTCCACTACAGAGCCAGATCACAGGTCCCCCTCACCCAGTGTTGGCTACCAGATGGGCAGCAGCTATCCGGGCTTTCCTTACATGGAGACGCCAGGGGTTGAACCTGTGATGGTCTACAAGCAAAGAAGGCGTTCCTTCTCCCCCCAGGCAAGGGTCCTTCTGAAAGATGGCCTGTTTGCACGCCAAATTAGGGTTCCTGCAGATGACTTGCTTGCAGATGTGGCTCAAGGGTGTATTTGTCCTTTTTTTTTAACTGGCTAATTTGGGCAAGAAACCAACTGAAACCTCTCTCTGAGTTTGCCTGGTAGTATCGCTGTTTGTGAGTGCACCGTGACTACCGATTCCCAAGTCCCCGCTGCCTGAGAAGCCACGAAGAAAAGAAATCAAGACTAGATCATCCCTTCCGTAGCTCTTGCCACAGTGGCCCACATTCCAGAGGCCTTTTCAAGATCTCCCAAAAACTCTCCCACTTTGGCAGGGACAGTTCCAGTTAAACCCTCACTCATCGCACTTTTTCGGCTGCTGTTAAAATGGCCTGGTTTCTCTCTCCTCCCCCGTTTTCCCCCTTTCTCCTCAGCTTACTTCTGTTGCTGCAAACAGAGCTGGAAGTGCAAAAGGAGTTAATTTGCTGGGGGTAGAAGGGAGAGAGGAGGGGGCACAGTCTCACCCTTCCCAGTTGGCTTGGGCAAAAGCAAACCACTGCGGCGTCCCCCAGCCTATGAGTTTTTCTTCATTCATAACGTTTGCCATCTTGGCCACACGTGTCTCGGTTTTCACCTGTGAAATGTTGGAGGGTTATACCGGCGTTGTGTAGAGGTTTGAGCATTGGATTACAACCCTGGAGACCAGAGATTGATTCCCCAGCCAGCCATGAAAACCCACCTGGCCTTGGGCACATCACACGCTCTCAGCCCCAGAAAATCCCCTGATATGGCCTTAGGGTTGCCATAATTTGGAAAGAACTTGAAAGTACACAATGCAAGAGGCCTTTTCAGCTTCAAATTCTGAGTACCCACTCCTCTCTAAGTCCCGTTTCCAAAAACCACGGCTGTTAAAATTGACCCTTTAACATTTTGTGTGTGTTGCGGTGGGAGACAGCAGCCTCTTGACAACGGAGTGACCTTAATGCCAAGAGAGGAAGCCGGGAAGAAGCTAACATTTTTGCCCCCAGCGTCAGAATGATTGCCAATAAAACCCTGATTTTGAAAAGCTCCTAAAATTCTGGTTTGCATCCCCAGAAGGTCTGGTTTGCTTATCCAGGAACATTACCAAAATTTTCAGGATGGTGGAGAAAAACAGTCCAACTAATATTGCCTTTAGCAATATCTTAGTTTCAGCCCTCTGTGCTGTCCCCTTTTCCAAATATTTTTAATGCATGGTGTGAAAAATGAGGAGGAAAATGAAATAACCACTCTTTTAACTTTCCTCCCCTTTTCTTGGATTTTGTTTTAAACTTTTTAAAGTCGAAAGGATGAATCTGCTTGTGTTAACACGCCCTCTAGTGACTTGTCGAAATACTACTAAGTTGAAACAAATCCTGAGTGAGATTTTCACTGTGTGTGTGAGCGTGTCTCTCTTCAAGTTGCTAGTCGACTTGTGGCAACTTCATGAACTTCGTGGCTTGGCCAGTTCTTTCCTCTGAAATATGTTGTTGCTGTTTTTGTTATGTCTTCAAGTCACTTCCCACTTACAGTGACTTTAAGATGAACCTATCATGGGTTTTCTTGGCAAGATTTGGCTTCGCCTTTGCCCCCTTCTGAGGCTGAGAGAGTTTGGCCTGGCCAAAGGCACTCATTTCCATGGCTGAGCAGGAATTCAAATCTTGATCTCCAGAGTCCTCAAACATTCAGACCACTACACCACGCTGGCTCAGATCAAATCTTGCCAAGAAAACCTCATTTTCAGGTCTCCATAAAGTGGAGTCTACCTGAAGAGCATATAATAACAACCACCTTTTAAGCTCTTGAATTTTCAGGAGGCATTCCAACACCGGAGGTGAGCCAAGTGCAGCCCTTCACTATTGCACTGCAACTCCCAGCAACCAAAGTCTTGCCTAGGTTGGCAAGGGCTGCGTGGAGTTGCAGTCCAACCACACCCGGAAGGGACCGCCCTTCGCCTCCTCCTCGTCTTGCATCTTTTCCCGCCTTGGAACGGGAATTTGGGAGCTTAATTGCAGAGTCTCAGTCCTAAAAAGGAGGGTTTATGTTCCTCTGGAAGAAGGAGTGTTCTTCAGATTTATCCCGCTTCTTTAAAACAATCTTGCTTCTCTCCTTCCCTGTCACCCACTTTCTCCTCTTTTTTTTTTTTGCGGTGCCTCCAGTGATGCCAAGCGAGAGAGGAGGGTCCCTTCGCCTGACGTCATCGTGCTGTCGGACAACGAACCGTCCAGCCCAAGGATGAATGGATTAACGAAGATAGCGTTAAAAGAGACCAGCGCGGAGGTGCTCATGGTGAGTCAGACGCAGCAGCATTTGCTTGGCTCCTGTTTCTCATTCCCTGGTGTGTTCAGATCTTTTGGCCAGGCGACGATGGCGTTATCTTGGCAGGCTGCAGACTCCAAGGCCAAGGCAAATGGAAGATGGACTCTTAAGAGTTATGCAGTATTTCTCTCTCTCCATCTCTTCTTGCCTGGATTTTTTTTTTTTGTTCTGACACACACGTATTACTGCTTCTCACTCAGACCAAATTTCTCCCCCAGAACTCACCCCTTTTGTCATCACGATTGGTGTAACCTCCAGTTCCTCTGCTTCCCAAATGGAAGTGAAGCCTTTTGATCCCATCATTCTTCCCGTCTCTCATCGTGTCAGTCTCTGTCTTCCTTATGTCAGTTTTCGCCAAGTCTGTCTCTGTCTTCATTGTGTTGGTCTTTGTCGTGCCAGTCTTTGTCGTTTAAGTCTTTCTGACTTTCTTGGCTGTCATCTGTGTCCTCGCAGAAAAGCAGTCCAGAAGAACGAGAGCGCATGATCAAACAGCTGAAGGAAGAGCTGCGGTTAGAGGAAGCCAAACTCGTGCTGTTGAAAAAGCTACGGCAAAGCCAGATACAGAAAGAGACGACGGCTCAAAAGGTAGCAGCTCGCTTCATACCCTGCCCTTTATTCCACATTGGGACCCAAGGGATAAACCAAGGAGGTGGGGAAGTGAAAAACGTTGATGTGTTTCGAGGAAGAGAACAGTGGGGGGAAAGATCCAAATATTAACAGCACAGATCCAGAAATTTGTTCCCAGTTTGTAGCTCTAATTTTACAAAAGTTCCAGGCAGATTTGATAGCCTTGATTGTTTTTCCATGTAATGCATTGATCCTTTTCAATGACTAGACTGTCATTTTAATAAAACTGACCTGCAAACTTTAATCACTTAGTCCCTGTTACTCTCTAAAGTATTTTTCTCTTCTCTCCCTCACTCCTTTGCCCATATGGTCCCATGCAGCCCATTGGCACTTCCGGAAATGCTGTGGCGACTCCCCCACCACTAGTACGGGGGACACAGAATATCACATCGGGCAAGTCGGCCCTCCTACAGGTTAGTGGATGAGAGAGAACTGTTGGGGCTTGGGCTGTGGGGTGGTAGTTCTTCCTTTAATCAAAAGAGCACTGTGAAAGATTTTGAGGAGGCAGGACTTGATTTATAGAATAAACACCTTCTCTTTTTCCCCCTTCTTTTCGCCTGCCCTAAAAAACCCCAGAATTCTTCACGTATTCCTGGAACCATTATTCCTCCCCATTGATCCGGGGTGGGCAGCAGACGTCTTCGAAGCTGGGCTCTCAACAAAACACCCAAATAGTCATGCCCCCTCTAGTCCGAGGGGCTCAGGTGAGTTGCTTACCTGGCTTGCCAGTTCTCTTTCCCCCTTTCCCCTTGTCCGTACATCGATCTCCTCTTCCCTCCTGCAAGCTGTCCTCACAACAACCATGTGAGGTGGGCACTGTGAGAAGAATACTAGGCTTAGAGCAAGTGAGGCATCTGCTATTGGACTGCCCCTGGCTCAGCATCCCTGACCAATGGCCTTGCTGACCGGGACAGACATGGGCCATGGCCACTTACTGCTGGGATACATAGAGCAGTTGTCCTGTTGAACAGGGCCAGCTTCTGTTTTTCATTATGGGATGATCCTGCGTTTGTTTCTCAGGAAATTTCCAGCCTTGCTTACAGGGCTGTATCTTATAATGTGATTATTTTACAGCAACAGAAGGGGAAATATTTAACTTGCTCTTGGAAGCTTGAAACATTAATCCTTTTGCTGTCTTTTCCCCTCTTCCCTGCATTGCATCACCTTATCTTCCTTTCCTTCTTTCATTGTCTTCCCTTTCTCTTTCTCCTTGCCCTGTCCTCTCATGGATCCATCTGTATCAGCCCATTTCTGTGTCTCCCCAGCAAATCCACAACATCCGCCATCACTCCAGCTCGGGGCCGCCTCCGCTACTCCTGGCCCCGCGGGCGTCGGTTCCCAGCGTCCAGATTCAGGGCCAGCGGATCATCCAGCAGGGCCTCATCCGCGTCACCAATGTCCCCAACGCGAGCCTGCTGGTCAACATCCCACAGGTGAGCTCATGAAACCAATGCTGCGCAGGGATTCGAACCCTGGTCTTCCAGAGGAGAGTGTTGGGAGGTGTATGTGTGAAAAACACAAAGGGGACATATAACTCCCTTGCTGAAAGAGGTTCAGCAGATGCCGGTCCATAGCTAAAAATCATAAACTATAAAAGTTAAACCACAAAGAATCAGATAATAATTTAAAAAACATAATTAAAATGCAAACATTCATAAATTCTAAATAGTTTTTGATGTTGTTTTAATTTTACTTCTTTCATAAATGTCAGTCTCTGCATATGCTATTCCATATTAAAACTAGTAAATACATTTTAAGAAATCAAATGAATAAACGTTCCTCTTCCCCCCCCACCTTCCTCCTTAGGCCTCTCCGACTTCACTGAAAGGTACCACCCAGGTGACGTCGACCCAGGTGAACCCGGCAGCCAGCATTGCCTCCAGCGTCCCTTCCATCGTCAACTCCAACGACTCCCCGGCCAGCCGGCAAGCGGCCGCTAAGCTGGCACTGCGGAAGCAGCTAGAAAAAACACTGCTGGAAATCCCACCTCCCAAGCCACCGGCTCCCGAAATGAACTTCCTGCCCAGCGCGGCCAATAACGAGTTCATCTACCTGGTTGGGTTGGAAGAGGTGGTACAGAACCTGCTAGAAGCTCAAGGTAAGGAGGAGCCGTTGACTCACCCAAGAAATGGCCTCGCTCTCCGGCAGACAAAGGAGTATCAAAATGCTGTAACTGTGCAGTGTGAAAACCTTTGTTTTGTTTTCCTTTGTGTTAATCATCAACTTTTTTTTTTTTTTGGTTTGGAGTGTGTGGAGACCTTGGGCATTGTTGTACACCCCTCCTTCCACGAATTTGGTTGTTCGTGAGGTGCCCTAGCCTCACTCCCATTCGCCTCCTCCCATTCCCTTGTATTTTGCGTGCGCACACATGCTTGTCTTCTCCATGTGTGGGCAAAAGGGATGGTTATTGTAGGGGGGAGCAATGCATGCAGAGAAGGAAGGCGGGTACATGGCTTTCCCCTTCCCTTGCCTTTTGCCCAGGCACAGAGAACGCACACTGGGGCAAAAAGCAAGGGAATGGGGGTGGAGGCATCTGTGTCTCCTCCCAATTCCCTTGTCTTTTCCCCGGGCACGGAAAAGGAAGACACACAGCAGGACAAAAAGCCAGGGGATGGGAGGAAGGAGCCCCAGAGGGGAATGGGAGGTGGAATGTAGGAGGAGTTATTCACACTTTCCTTTTGCAAGGATGGCTTCCTTTTGCAAGGATTCTGAGCCCTGAACCCTCACAAAAGTGGAGGGGCCGCTGTTGTGTGTGGGGCAAGATTGCTGTAAGTCAGAAAGAACTTGAAGGAACCCAGTGGCATCAATGATAAAGCATCTCTTTTTGGACCAGCCTGTTTAGCCACCAAGGAGGCTCGGACTGACTCTCGCTTCTCTCCTTCTCTGTAGGCAAAGTCTCGGCGGCCCCCTCCTCGCAGGAGCCCTATACCTGTGTTCAGTGCAAGACAGACTTCACCTGCCGTTGGAGGGAGGAGAAGAGTGGCTCCATCATGTGCGAGACCTGCATGTCCTCCAACCAGAAGAAGGCGCTCAAGGCCGAGCACACGAGCCGGCTCAAGGCCGCCTTCGTCAAAGCTCTCCAGCAAGAACAGGAGATCGAGCAGCGGATTCTGCAGCAAGCAGCCTCTCCCGTGCCGAGCAAGCCAGAGCAGATCGCCCCACAGCATCACTCGCTCAAGCAGGTACCACGGGGGGGGGGAGCGGAAAGGAGCCCCAAGGGGTTGGCCGCTGTTTCCTTTTTTCGGAAAGACGGGGGTGAATCTTTGCCACTGGGAGCCACAGCCCAGTGTCCAGATGAACCAGAAGGAGTAGTGGTGATGATGGTCCTCGAGTGGGTTCCTGTGGCCAAGCGGGGAATTGACCCCTTGTCTCCAGAGTCGTAGTCTGAGGCTCAGACCACTACACCACAGTGGCTCTGTGCCTTTCCCCTTCCCAATGTTACTATCACCATTTTGGACTAATAGTAATAATAGTAGCAGTAATAATAACAATTTTATTTATTACCTGCCTCTCCTCACGGCTCAAGACGGGATACAGAATATGCAACTAAAAAAATCGTAATTAAAATACACGAAAACATATCACGAGGGGAGAAGACTCATTGGAAAAGTCAAGAATGCTCGGCCTTCCCCTTAACCTAGCGTTATTTTCTTTTCTAACAAGCCTTGTCTTCTTCTGATATGTCCAAATATGACAGCCTCAGTTTGGAAAAGGAAGTGTGGTGGAGTCCCCTCCTTGGGAGGTTTTTAAACGGAGGCTGGATGGGCATCTGGATGGCATCCTCCTGTGTGGCAGAAGTGGGTTAGACTTGGGGTCGCTTCCAGCTCTGTGATTCTCTCGTCTTCGGTTTTCCTCCCTGGCGCCTCACTGCTCCCTCTTTCTTCGCTCTGACCCTCCACAGGCCTCCACCCAGCTGCCCCGAAGTGCTGGCGCCCCCGCGGAGTCTTGCATGCGTTTAGCCCGTCGCCCAAGTTGCAGAACGCCTCCGGTGTGGCCGTACTTGGTGGCAGGCAAGGTAAGCGTGCTCAGAGACCCGTCGGCAAAGGAGGTGCTAGCACTTGGAAGAAGACTCTCAGCGACGCAGGTAGATGACTCGCTCTCGAGACCTCTTTTCTCTCAGTCGGCACTGGCCGCGCTCTCTTGCCCGGCCAGATTTCTGTTGAAAAGGCAAAATAAATCTCTCCTGGGTGAAAAGGGAATTCCAGTTGATTTCTCTTCCTCTCTCTTTCCCTCTCTCCATCTTTTTTTCTTTTGGTGCATCTGGTGTTGCAAAGCGTTACGGGTATGCCAAGCCCTCCATCCACTACTGCAAAGCATTCTGGGTATGCCAAGTGTGGGTCAAGCCATTTCCAACCTGTGGTGACCCTAAGGAACACCTGTCACATGGTTTTCTTGGCAGGATTTGTTCAGAGAGGGGCTGCCTTTGCCTTCCTCGAAGGCTAGAGAATGTGACTTGGGGATATGATAACACCCTCACTGGCCAACCCCATCAGCCCCTGTGGCTGATAGGAACTACATTCCAACAGTATTGGTGGGGGGCTTGGTTGGAACAGTTTGTCTTTAAGTGGATCTAAATTGGGCTTCCATCAACTGCAACAAAAAACTATATTGTGGTTTATCCTTTTCTACTATTGTTGTTATTATTATTAACATTATTATTGTTATTTTCATTTATGTTGTTGTGTGCCTTCAAGTCATTTCCAACTTGAGGTGACCCTAAAGCAAACCTATCACGGGGTCTTCTTGGTCAGAAGGGTTGGGTTAGGTGTGGCTGCCTCCTGAGGCTGAGAGAGTGTGTCTTGACCCAGTTCTCCCAGCAGGTATCCGTGGCTAAACAGGGATTCAGACCTTGGTGTCTGCACCATGCAAACTCTCTTAATTCATTGGCATCCTGCCTTTTCCCAAATAATGGGAATTGTGGTGTCTTACCACCTCCTAACAACAGCAGAGGTGGGAAACTATACAAAATCATTGGTTAAAAAATAGCAATTGTTTTTAAAACATTTTATCTCTAAAGCTAAAACGGCGAAAATCCGTTAAACTATGGCATAGCCTTCCTGTTTTTGAGGTGGTGCCGCCATAGTCAGTGTTCCCTCTTGGTTCTGCCGTTAGACGGCAATGATTATTAGTGTCGTCTGTGCTTCGTCTTCCGGGACCTGTGACCTGTGGTCTTCCTCTCTCCAGGTGGCGCCCTCAACTTCGTTAACCCAAGCCTCACGGTGCACAAAACGACCTCGTCCACTGTGGACCGCCAGCGCGAGTATCTCTTGGATATGATCCCTCCGCGATCCATCCCGCAGTCAGCCACGTGGAAATAATACGGGAACATCTGCCTTGAATGGAAGACATCTCCCCCCTTTTTTTTTCATTTTTGTTGGGGTTCATCTTCTTTTTGTTTGGTTTTTTTCTCCTCTCTGGCTCCACCCAGCCCTGGATTCTACCCCAAGCCCCTCAAAATCTCCACGTGGTGTGGAAAAACCCTGCTTTCAGGCCTAGCTGGATCTACCCAAGGAGATACCGGAAAGCTTTGCTTTCACATCCGAGCCTTGCGGGGTGGGCCGGGAGACGCTTCCCCTGCGGGGCGGAACGGACCCTCGGAAGGGTGGTAATGAACGTTAGGCTACCAAATCTTCATGATGTTTTTTTTCCTTGTGGATTTTTGCTGATGGCCTAGGCTGTCTTGGAGAGCGGAATCTCAGTTTTATTATAATAATTATTATTTCTTTGTGTATTTTGTGTCTTTAGTTCTTTTTTCCCCTTTTTAGGGGGTTTTATGTTTTATGATCAGCACTAGTACAGAACAAAGAACCCGGCAAGACCTGTGTCGTTCTGATGCTTTCGGTCTTGCCCTTTCCCCTTCCTGCCTTACATTTTTTTCTTTTTAAGAAAAGCTACTTTTTAGGTTAATAATTCCCTTTTTCGGCTGTGGTTGGACGGCGGTCATCAGCAGTCAAGGACTTTGTTTTATTTTTTTCTTGCTCCCAGAAAACCAGGACTGGGTCTCAGAAGGCTAAATCCAGCAAGGATGGACTCATTCTCCCTGCAGCTTTCTCTTTTTCCTTAACTCCCTTCCACCGTTCCCAACTAAGGCACTATTTACAAAGGATGCTGGGAAGGGGTTGGTGTTCTGTTGTTTCTTTTTTTTAAAAAAAAACATCCTAGTAATAACTTATATTATGAACAAATAAATGCAAATGGACTCTCTGCGGCTGGAAAAGGTGGAACAACTGAACGCAACGAGGCTTGATTCTCTTTTTTTAAAATAAACTGGATCCTGATTCGTATGGCTGTTTTGCGCCGGACACTGAAGGGTCAGAAGCCCTAGAAGAAGAAAAAACAGGACTGGACCGTTGATCCAATTGCTACCGATTCTCCTTGCTGTGGAGAGAACAGACACTCAGAAGTTTATTTTTGTTGGTTACACCCCTGGCTCCCAAAGAGGGTTTGAAATGAGGGTCGAGGGAGCACAGAGGAGGTTGTTTTTTTAAGAAAATAACTCAGTTTCCACCCCCAAATCCTTTGCTTTGTTGTGGGTGGGGGAAATTTTTACTCGGCTGTCTAGGAACAGTGTGCAATTCGGACGAGAAACGGAGCAGAAGGGACCATAGTAGCGAAGGACGTTTGTGTTCTTTTAAAAAAAAAAAAATTAATAAAACAACACCACGAGACAAAATTCCACTTGTCTCCGTTGCTACCAGGTTGGGGCGTGGGACAAAACAGCCGCTGCGCTTTCGAACCGGGGTCGGGTTCGTGGCTTCCGAGCCCAACCTAAGACGCCAGCGCCACTGCCTCCAATCCGTCGTCTTTCCCCCGGCGTCTCCTCCTTCTCTCCCTATTTTAAATGAGCAAATTCTCCACCAGTTTTCTTTTTTTAAACAAAATTTACTGGCACTTGGGCTGGTGTTTTTTATTTTTGTGTGTGTGCTTTAAATTGCCTTTTTCCAAAACCAAACCAAAACTCTAGAAGCGAGAGGTGGATAATGCTGCCCTTATCTTTCTGTACGATTTTAATTTTTTGTGTTCTAGAAGCAGATGTGCGGAATTTCTCTCTCTTTTTTTAAATTATCATTTCTATACAGGTTGGTACTACGCGTAGTGGTGATATGAGAGGTTCATTGCAAATAGAGAGAGAGGAGAGATGGGTGGGGATTAATTTCATGCCTGTCTGAACCTTTTTTCCCCAGGCAGTGTTTTGTTATCTGCAAATTGGAGGCTTAATTTCAAAATAAAAGAGGCAAACTGTACAAAAGGAAGGGGTCCCTCTTTGGCTAGGACTGTTGCGTTGTAATCGAGAAACTCTTTCTAATCCCCTCTCCCCCTTTTTTCCTGTAAATATTTAAATAATTCTACATACAAGGAACCTCTATGCAGTTGTACATAGGTGAGATTTCTGTACATAGCCCTTAACTTTATACAGAAGGCGGGCAAAGACCTTTTTGTTTTTAATGTAGAGAGGCCTTCCGCTCTTCACTGGCTGTTGCAGGAAGGGTCTTTTCATAAGGGGAAGGGTACTTTTCACAGTGTTTTAAATTAGTGCTTTTGATGGGATTGTTCATTCCGTTGTTCTTGGTTTTTGTTTTTGTTTTTTAAACTTAGATCAGGGTTTTTGGAAGGGACCGTAAGGGGGGCACCTATTCCAACCCCCTGCAAGAATTGCAAGGCGAAAGCACTCCAAGAGCTGAGCGCCCCACATGTTTAAATACTTATAGTAATGGAGAATCCGCACTACGGGCCGCTGGAGTGAAAACAGGACGGAGGGCTCTTGTACCTTTAATTAGGAGTGTGAAGACAGGGGAGGGCTCCTGTACCTTTAATTAGATGTTTTGTTCCATCTCATCTAGACTGAACTCTAGTTCCTATTATCCATGACCACTGGCCCTGCTTGCTAAGGCTGATGGGAATAGTAGTCCAGAAGCATTGGGAAAGTCACAGATTTCTCTTCCCTACAGCTGGGAGAGTTAACTTGCATGGTTGGTTCATCCTTTTGAGAATGATAGGGAGTGGAGCAGGTTAAAACAGTTCCGAAACCAGTTTCAAACTGGTGTTGTTTAGGCCCTTGACCCTCTTTGGCTCTTTTGCTACCCCCCCCCCCAGCATCAACTGTGTTGCAGATCTGGTGCAAATCCCAGCCTTGCTTTCTGTTTCTGTTACACATGTGATTCTGATTTTCTGTAAGGCAGGGCTGCCGGAATAAAAATTGGGGGGAAAGAACGACTAAACGGAGGAGACAGGAGCGAAAAGTGGTATTGCAAAGTCTTTTTCATAAACTCTAAGCCATGTCAAAAAAAAAAAAAATTCTTGGATTGCCTTGAAAACTGTTGATTTAGAGGTCCAGAAAATAAATCTTTACAAACTTGAAGTAAAAATGCAGTCTTGAATCTTGTAAGCTTCTGGAGGCGTTTGCAGCTGTCCGACGCCCTGCTTCCTTTTATTTTGCTTTTTGCGGTGTTCACAAAGTCAGAAGTGTTCCTCATCATGATTTCTTTAACAGAAAATTGGGATACTGAGGCAGAATGAAACGTAGGCAGAATAGAGAGAGAGATTCCTAGATGGCAAAAAAGAAGAGCCGTTTGACATGTTTCGGCAGGATTTCTGTTCCAAATTAACAAACAGACGCAGGTGAAAGGCAACAACCAGGCCAACTCGGCATCAGCTAAGTAAACAAAAATGTTGTCCGTCTTCAGCAGTTAAGTGAATCCATCACCTTGTCTTAATCCTTG
This sequence comes from Iguana delicatissima, assembly GCA_948472985.1. Taxonomy (NCBI): domain Eukaryota; kingdom Metazoa; phylum Chordata; class Lepidosauria; order Squamata; family Iguanidae; genus Iguana; species Iguana delicatissima. The sequence goes on along the minus strand of CAOKZL010001628.1, from coordinate 267,042 downwards.
CCTAACTTGACTCCTGCAGATCCGTGGGATATCTCCTCCCAACTGCCACAGCCCTTGGGGATGGTGGAGATTGTTGTAGAACCCATCAGGAAAGGTGCCTGGTTGGGGACGGCAATTCTGGTTTCCGGTTTTTCTGTGTCTGGTGGTACCGTGCTCACCAACAATGCCTGGTCTCTGCTAGAGCCAGTTTCGCAAACTTCTTTTTTGACCCGGGCTTAGCCCAAATGGTGCCTGGAAAAAACAAGGGGCTGTTTGGCTCCCCGCTGTTGGATTGTGTGTCCATTTCACCTTCTCTGGAGCCACGGATTCAATCTGGATTTCAGTCCGAACTTGGAAGCAGCTATCCAAGGTTGGAGATGGGGTTCAGTACCTTGGAGAGCAACTTTTAAAGTCTGGCCCACTGGCTTTGGAGTCGAAAAAGAGTATGTCCTATCTCAGGAGTATTAATTTTGTTTGCAAAGAATAAACCCTTACAGCCTCTTTCTCCCAATCCGGGACCCAGGGTGGCCCGCAGTGTGTTAAAACAGGGCCGTCCGCACTGCGCGGCCGTAGCACTACGGTTCCACTTTCGTGGCCATTGGTTCCATCCGATGGAAACCTGGGGCTTACCGTTTAGACGAGGGTGGCAAAGAATTCTCAGCCAGGATGGCTCCAAATTTAAGATTTAACAACAAAATTTCTTTGAAATGAAAGAAGGAAAAGCAGGACCAGGACCATAAAACACCATTTTCTCGGGAAAATGATCCATTCACAAAGGCTGATGGAACCTTCTTGGGTTTGGGAATTTTCTGCGCTTGTACTAGACCACATGAACTTACAAATTTATCATTATTGTTGTTGATGATGATAAAGATACTAATATTAATATTATTAATTTAACATGTTGTGGTATAAGCATCGAAAGCGCCCAAAGCCAGAAGGGGGTTTCTCCCTGGCCTTCGTCTGAGGCTGAGAGAGTGTGACTTGCCCCAGGTCACCCAGAGGCCTTCCATGGCTAAGTGGAGGAGACTCGAACCTTGGCCCCTAGAGTCCTAGCCCAATGCTGGAGCGACGACCTGCTGGCTATAAACTCAAGTTAAAAATGAACAGTGTAGGTAAATTTTAAAAAGCAATTAACCATCATAAAATTTTAAAACCAGTGGGGGAAAAAATTAAAGCAGCAAGTAAAAGTCCGGCAGGTAGAGTGAAAAGGTTAAAATGAAAAGGTTAAAAGCTGAAGGGACGCTGGGCTTTCTTAGGCCACGTCCATTTTTCCAAATAAATTCCAGCAGTAATATTAATTTATTGCGCAGTCCAAAGACCATTGCAAATGAAGTACAATCGAAAGAAATTCTGTGTAGGAGCAAGATGCACTCTGTACATGCTCAACGGCACCGTGCTTCTAGCTTTAAAAAATACTGCTTCGGGTTAAGAGGGCACACTCTGCCTGCTCAGAGGCACTGGAGCACGGAAAAGGAAGAAGCCGAGGAGAGGGTCGCCCCCGGCCCTATTCCTATAGGCATGTATATAGGGTTAAAAAAAGGGTGTTGCGCGTTTAATCTAGTCCTTACGGTAGGCAGCCGGCGGCTTTCCCTCGCGTAACCCCGGCGGCGCCGAAAGCGGGAGGAGCGTCGCGTGCGTTGACGTCATCCAGAGGCGACGGGAAGGGGCGGACGCTCGGCGCCAGGAGGGAGGCGCCCGCTTCCAAGATGGCGGCGGGAGCCGGGAAGGTGAAGCAGGACATGCCGCCTCCGGGCGGCTACGGGCCCATCGACTACAAGCGGAATTTGCCCCGGCGGGGGCTCTCCGGTGAGGAACGGGGCGGGCCTGGGGCCTGAGAAGCCTCCCCAGGCGAAGGGCCGGGCCTCGGGGGCGTCCTTTCCCCTCCCTCTGGGCCCCTCCGAGGAGCTGGGAGGGGTCCCTGGGGGTCGTGGCCGCTTTAGAGACGGTCAGCCTTCTCTGTTAAGCAGGGCTGGAAAAACTGCCCCCTTCAGGATGTCATCGGAGTGCACCTCCCATCATCCTCCAGCCTGGGCCTGCAGGGATTTGCAGTCTCTCAAGCTCGGGAGGGCTGCGCCTTGCCCGTTCCTCCAAGGAGCTGGGAGGGAAGGGTCCTCGGGGGGCTTTAGAGACGATCAGCCTTCTCTATTAAGCAGGGCAGGGAAACCTGTTCCCCTCAGGATGTCATTGGACTGCACCTCCCATCATCCCCCAACCTGGGCTTGCTGGGATTTGCCGTCCCTCAAGCTCGGGAGGGATTCACCCTGCGCCAAGTTTTTGCTGGGTCGTGAATCTCATCATCTCCCCCCTTGGTTAGTTATGCTGGCGAGGGGCTCCTGGGATTTCGGATCCACCATCTTCCCCGTTCTCCCCTACCCCAATTCTCCGTGTTGGACTGGCCCGCTTTATTTCATTAAGCTTCCTTTCCAAAGGCTCCTCGGGGGCTTCCCCAGGCTGTGGAACTCCCTCCCACTGGAACTTCCCACTCGATCTCTTTCTGCCACCGCTCAAAGACATTTTTATTTGGGCACCCCTTCCCTCTGAACTCATGTGCTGGAAAGGCCTTTTAATGATTGTTTAAAGTATGTTTTATCTGTGGTTTAAACTGTTCCAACTTTGTGCATTTCATAGAATTGTACAAGGAGGTTTTAGTTGTAATTTTGTTGTTATAAACCGTCTTGGGGTCCCAAATTAGGAGAAAAGTGGGGTGTAAGTTAACAAAACAGCAGGATACAGATTAATAAAATACCATATATATCCCAATTTATTTATTTTTTTAAATTACTGAGGACGTGAGCCCTGTGTTTCTTCCTTCCAGGCTATAGCCTGTTTGCCATCGGAATTGGGACGCTTCTGTTTGGCTACTATACCCTTATGAAATGGAACCGAGAGAGGAGGTACGTTTTCTTTGGGGAGTGGGAAAGTCCTTCTCCATTTGCACTTGTAAAATCCAAAATGTCCTGTTTCCTTCCAGTTGGGAAGAGCTATTGGAACTGCAACCAAAAGCTCCAACACCCCATTTTCAACGAGTTGATTCTGTTTTTAACTGTATGTCTTTATGTTGACACAAAACAACAAACACAACATTTTTTTTAACATTAACCAAAATTGAAACATGATACTGAAACGTTAAACCGAAAAACACTAAACATGTTCACTGAAACACTAACTTATTGACTAAACACTAACCTATTAAAACATAGAAAGGCTTTGAGCCCCCATCCCAAGCTACAAGGAAAGACAGAAAGAAGAGAAAACACTCTTCTACCATCATAGATCCAGCTGGACAATCTTACTGGAATTACTAGTAACCGCATCCACAAATGATTGCATGATTGCTCAAAAAGTGCATAAATAGTTTCCAGTCTTAGAGGGTGTGTTCAGTTGCCTTATTCCTTTAAAACCCGTGTGAGTTTGGCCATTTAGGACAACTCAGCAACCTTAACAAATCCCATGCGTTGGTTCTATGCCTGCCAGCTTCCTTCGCTCTCCAGTTTTCACAGCCAAGACCAAGAGACCCATGCAGTCCTTGTTTGAGATTCTTCCTTTTTGTCTCTCCTTCCTCTACTCCAGGCGCCTGAATATTGAGGATCTGGAAGCTCGGATAGCGCTCATGCCCCTCTTGATGGCGGAGGATGACCGACGGTAAGTCTCCCTCTCCCTGCAGCGCCTCTCAAAAGGAGCCCCCCTGTTACCCTCCGTTTGTACCTCCAACAAACTTCAGAATGCTGAGGTGAAATCTTTCTCTCCAGGATTCCCTGAGAAACATTCAGAATTGTGTCTGCACTACACTGTTATTGCAGTTTGAGCCTGCTCAATTGGTCGACCTCTCTTTCTCTATGCAGGACCCTTCGCATCCTGCGGCAGAATTTCGACGAGGAAGCCAAGATCATGAAGGACGTCCCTGGCTGGCAGGTTCGGGGACTTGGCATAAAAGGGGGCTCAGGGATCTTATTCAGCCTGTCAGATATTCCCCAATTCTGGCTGTACTCACCTGGGCAGAAGTATTTTTCCTTCTTGTCTGGCATCTCTTCAGGCAGCGAACGGTGGAGATGTAGAAAAGGTCTCCCTTTTGCCTTTTGGGTAGAGACCGCCCCCTCCTCAACAGGGGCACCCCCAGAGTAAGCTCAAATACCTCCGTTTTTCCTCTGCAGCCCTCTCAAAATGGTTTGCAGTTGCCATTTTGAGAAGGATCGCAGAGGAAAACAGAGCTATGCCTCTGCCCTTTCCTCTGCGGCCCTCTCAAAATGGGTTCCTGATGCCATTTTGAGAAGGATCGCAGAGGAACACAAAGCTATTGGGAGAGTAGTACAGGGATCTGGGGTTGGTGGGGGACATTTTTACACACTTTCAGGCCTTTGGAGGGCTGTATTTGTGGTTGAGAGGCAAGCATTATTATTTTTTTTAAATATTGCGGCCTTTAGTCTGCAGTCTACACTGTGTCCAAATCAGCAGTAGGAAGAGTAGAACTTTTGTGAGCCAAGTGGTTGTAAGTTGAAACTGCTGGCTTGGGCTGCCATGCCTCCATTTGCAAGCGGCCAAAGGTGGCATTGCAACCATTCACACTTTTCCAAGCTCTGCTTTTATCCCAGGGCTGGAATGTGTAGTTTTCCCAAGCTCTGCTTTTATCTCTTGACTGCAACTAGCATTGACCCATTTCATTTTCTTCCGTCTGCTCTTCCCTTGCAGGTGGGCGAGTCTCGCTTCCACACCACACGCTGGGTGCCCCCAACGCTCGACGAGCTCTTCTACCTCCACCCGCCGAGCGAGCTGGACAATGCTAAGTTTGGGTGCCAGTTTTATGTTTGAGGGGGGCAGTGGGATCATTTTGGGGAGGGAGCAGATGCAGAATGGCACCCTCTGCACTCCGGATATATTTCTAAATAAACGACTTCTGGTGGAAAACCCTGGCACAAACGTGTTGGCATCTTTGCATCTCTGACTTTTTCATTTTGCTCCTGCAGTCCTTTCAGGAGCAAGAACCAGAGATGTTCAAAATGCTCATTCTTACTGAGAGGTCACAAAAAAATCCCCCTTTTTGAACTGCAACCCCCAGGTACTCCCAGATTCTGGGAGCTGTAATCCTCCCTCCAAAAAAACAAAAGGCTTTTCCAAGCTCTGCTTTTGTAATCCCAGGGCTGAAATGTGTGGTTTTTCGAAGCTCTGCTTTTAACCCCGGGAACGCGTAGTCTTCTACATCTTTTGGTCTACAGGCTTTCCTTGCTTACCTGATAAGTACGGGACCAGAATACTGTCAGAAAATAGAATTGGTTGAAAAGCGGAACCCGAGTATTGTCCTAGAGGGCGCATGAAAGACCTATGGAGGCTCGCTTGAGGCTGAAAGCGTGTACATGGCTTGCAAAGTCTCTCAACCTGCTTAGCACCATTTTTCCCACCTCTCAACTTGCTTTGCAAGCAGCACGTGCGTGCGAGCAGTTCCGAGCGAGCCTCCGTGGGCAAGAAGAACCGATGAAGAAGTGGAACTCCTGTCAAATTAATGGAACTAGTCCTTAATTTAGAAGCATTGAAAGAGCAACTTGTCGGATCATGTGGTTTCCCCATAAACCCCATGATCCTTTAGGCCATACAGGGATGATGGGAAAGGCAGCCCAGGGCTTTTCCATCCACCGAGTGAGGAAGCAACTCAGAGACTTGGGAACGCCAGCTCTGCTCAGAAGCATCTGTTGCGATTCCAGGGGAATTTATTGAGCCGTCTCTTTCGGGCTGTCAGGCTGATGTCCGGCTCCTTTCTTCTGTCTTCTGCCTTCGAGGGTTGGATTTGTGGGAGCTCTGGGAAACGATTCTGCTTCTCCCTAGCAAGAAAGCATTCATAACAGAGTCAGCCCTCCACATTCACTAGGGTTAAGGCTGCAGGACCCCAGCAAAAGTGGAAAAATGATAAACGTCAAAGAGTGTGTGTCTGTCTGTCTGTGGGAGGGAGGCCAAGGCTTGGTGGGGACAACGGGCATCCAGGGCCCAAACCAGGTCAGAGAAAGGAGAGGGAAAAGGAGTGGGTTGGCGTGGTGGCCCTATACTTCCTCTCTTTTGCCCATATCCTTCCTTGGGTGTGTGGGGGGCTGTGGGAGAGGGTTTGTGTTGCTCAGAAATCTAGCTAAGCTTGTTTTCTGCTGCTCCAGAGACTAGGACGCGGAGCAGTGGTTCCAAACTTCAGAAAAAAAAGAGATTCCATCTCAGCATTAGGAAGAACTTCCTATGCTGAGAGCAGTTCAACAGTGGAATAAGATGCCTAGGAATATAATAGAATCCCCTTTGGAGGTTTTTAAAGAGAGGCTGGATGGCCATCTGTCAGGAGAGCTTTGATCGTGTCTTCCTACCTGGCAGAAGCAGGATGGACTGGACAGCCCTTGGGGTCTCTTCCAGCTCTGTGATTCTGTTCTATTGCCCCCCCCCCCAATCTGAACTGCCTTGGAAATCAAAGTGTGTAGCTCTTATTGTCACAAGATGATACTAGAATCCCTGTTGATCAGGGTGGAGAACTGGGAGCCTTTTATCTGGCCCTCCGGAGCTTTCACCCTGGCGCTTTGGGTTTCCCGTTAACCATGGTGGTCTCTTGCATTTGTATGTCTCTCCCCACACACATTCTGAAAGGCAGATATACTGACACCACACAGTGGCATCTTGTGACTTCCAAATGACTGAGCCCGTTGGTCAGGATGGGCCCTCTTACACTATAGATTTTGGGAGCTACGGTCCAAGAAAGTGGATTTCTCCCGCCAATCTTTGAGAAGGAGAACCCCTGGTTCCTTACCCTTGCTTCGCCAAGAGTTCCTCACGCAGCGAGCTCAGGACCTGAGTGATGAGGAGGTGATTGTCACTTGTGGTGGTCTCCTGGAGCTTCCGTAGGAGCAGCTGAGTGGGGAGCTGGAAGTCCGGGGATGGGGCTGCAGGCTGCCGTGGGGAACAGATCAACAAGAGATCAAATATAGCTTTAAACCTGTGACGTTACCCAGCATCTGACCTCCTTTGGAAAGCCCCTTGGAGACATGACTCAGTGCTCATTCTGATTTAAAACAGGGAATGAAAATGTTAAACAAATTTTAAATCTTTAAATAAAGGCTGAATTACATTTTGATTACATTTTGATTCCAATTTAGGCCATGATTCTAGATTAGCCGCTGGCATCCCTTGCTTGTTGGACAAGTCAGGATCCAAAGCGCTGTCAAAAAGTGGAAATGTGTGAAATGTGGAATCCAGCCTTTTTCAGATGTTATACATATTATAAGCAGAAATACTGAATCAGAGATGGAGCACCAACAACTTCTGCAGTGCACAGTAGTGGCCACAGGATGGTGCAGAGTCAGCGGAGAGAAAACAGCAGAGCGTGCTTCGCAAAGGCACTGTGGAAACAGTCCAGCAATCAAAGCACAGGACCAGACTGGCTTCCCAAAGGATTTGTTCAGAGGAAGTTTTCCTTTTGAGGCTGAGAGAGGGTGACTTGCCCAGGGTCCCCCCAGGGAGTCTTAGCCTACAACCTCAATCAAGCCCCTATGCTGTGTTGTCTCTGAGAAGTTTTGCAAGTGACTTAAGTTTACCAGTCGGGTTGGAATTTCTCTCTCCGGCAGAGCCTGTGGCTTGGGAGCGATCCTGGGGAAGAACAGGGGAGAGCTGAGCTTCGGCTGAAGTGCCACTGCAGCCGGCAGGCTGGTTTTCCGAACCTTGATGGACTCTCCCTTCCGTGGTTGGTTTTCTTTCGGGGCCTTGATGCTCCCTACATCGTGACTGAAAGTTCTCAAGGGGTCAACCCTGGCAGGCAGCAAAACGTCCTTACGGATGCCTTCCTCCTTGGAAGCAGCCGTGGTTGGATGTGTGGTCCGGGGCCCCCTTCCATCCACAAGTTCTCCTCCTCCACCACCAAGGCTGTCTTCTCCGCGGCATTCACCAAATTGGGGTGAGAGGAAGCCAACTTCTTGGGCGCCCTTCTCCAGCGGTTCCTCTTGCCCCGAATCGGAGAGCTCGGTGACCTTCTCCAGAATGGATCTCAGGTCAATCAGAATGGTTTTCACTGCATGCTTTTCCGGAGAGCAGAATGAGGAAGCCTTTTCTGGAGGAGATCTTGGTGGATAAGATGTCCATCTTTTTTCCAGCTCTTCCTCCGGAATGCCTTCCAGGCCCAAACGGGGTGGTTTCGTTGCTCCATTCTTGTTCCCTACTCTGCAGCCAGCGTCTTCCGGAGGTACCTTTGAGGCCGGGGGCAGTTTTCTGCTCGGCTTCTCTGCTCTCTTGGCTCCTGCCAAAATAAAGGAGGATTTTAGAGGGGCGGCAGCCAAACCGAAAGAGAAAAAGAGACCTATTCCAATCCTAGATGCCTTAATATTAACACACATGCTCTTGTAAGCACAGTTGGCAACCGTATGCGTTCCATAAAAAAATCCACGGCTTAGGAGATTGAATCAACTGAAGCCTGAAATATCAGACGATGTGGAAAAAGACCGCAGGTCATCTAGCCCAGTGGCCAAAGTGGTTGGCAATTGTTGGCACCCCATTTACTCCCTACCTCTGGAACCGGCCTGACCGCAAGGGCCACGGCACACCAGGTCCGACCAAACTCTGCGCGGCAACCTGGAACGTTCCTGGCGAACCAGACCTGTTGGCATCGTGGCTCCTTGCGCCCGGGTTTCTCAGAGGCTCATGCGCTCACCTGCTGGACCAAAGGAAAGAACAATATGATGGAGAGCAAAAAAATAAATAAGAAAGGATTGGTTTGCTTGATTTTTAGTTAGGATTTTGACAGAAACAAGTATAACCAGCAAACAAGGCATCCAAGATTTGAGCACAATGAAGCGTGCCAAGTTTGCAGTTCACCACTCAGACATTTCCCAGGCGATGCTACAACGGTGGCTGTGTCCGCACTGCAGAACTGTAGCACGTCGAGTCTGCTTAAGCTGCCATGGCTTCATCCCGTGGAGTCCAGGGATTTGCAGTCTGCGGAGGGACTTAGAATTCTGTACTACGCTCCACAGAGGTACAGCGTTGGCGCGCTCTGCCGGAGAATCCAAAACGTCTCACAAAACTACAGATCCCGGGATGCCATAGGCTGAAGCCGAGACAATTGAAGCGGTTTGTTGTTGTGGGTGTCTTGAACGTGTCCAGAGGCGGGCGACCGAAAAGGCCTAGAGATCATGAAGCCCTGTGAGATACAGTTTAGGGATCTGGGGATGTTTAGCTTAGAGAAGAGAAGGTTAAGAGGGGACATGATGGCTATGTTTAAATATTTGAAGGGATGTCATATGCAGGACGGAACAAGCCTGTTTTCCGCTGCTCCAGAGACTAGGACACGGAGCAATGGCTTCAAACCACACTTAAGAGAAATTCCATCTAAACATCAGGAATTTCCTCCTGAAGGTAAGAGCAGTTCAACAGTAGAATATGCTGCCTTGGAGCTTGGTGGAGTCTTTTCATTTTTTGAAAGATCACGATACTGGTTTAGACCCTTAAAGATGCCAACCTGACACTTGAATTATCTTGTGCTCAGATTTGAAAGGTGGCTAGAACTAAGGCAAACATTTTACATAAATTTAACATTCTGTGGGTGGATTATTTTAGGACAATAAGCATTCGATTACCTGTTGCGGGTTGGTTGTGTACTGACCACCGATTCTCGTACAGCGCCGAGACAAGTGAGGGTTTTGTGCTCGTTGGATGGCCGATCAGCAGCTCAGCTCTTGCAAAGGGCTTCCACTGGGTTCTTGCAGCTCAGCTCTGGCATAGCTCCTCCAACAAGCCAAAAATGGATGGTGGTTTATGTGGTGGCAATAAAACACAATTGAAAAAAAGGCAAAAGGATGGCTCGTTCAGACCTCAGTCTCTCAGCCTCTGTGATCTATTGGATTCTGAATCTTCTGGGATCCCAGAGCCCGCTCAGAAAAAAACTCCCGGCATTATTTTTTCGGAGACGTTGTCTGTTCTGTATCCGGAAACACCAAGTAACCAAGCGATGGAGACTCCAACCTAAGAGCCAACAAGGAGGAAAGTGTGTTTAGATGTCAACAAAAGCCTGACCAACCGCCCTGCAGTGATGGGCGGAGAGACAGCCAGCCACTCTTAAAAGAGAGCTGCGTTTATTTTTGTGCAAGTGTTTGCAAAGGTGCTCTGGTGTGTGAAATGTGTGACAGTTCACGAGAGTTGGTGTAGGTTTCATTTCCCCCCCCTTTTATTGTCAAGAGGTAACTTGTATTATCAAGAGGTGACAGGGAACAAGCAGCAGAGAAACGTTTGTCCGGCGGAAGAGGGACGGAAGAAATACTAAACCCAGACGTACAATGGAATAAAAGGTCACGACAAAGGATGCGTGTGTGTCATTCTTTAGAAAAGAATTAATTATACAAGATTGCATACCTCAATAAACAAAGCCTCTAACAAGGAAACGCCTTTTGCAAAGTCTGTTTTCACATTTGGCCAGCTCCTGCCTTTCTTCCTCATCCTTCGTCTCATTGGGCTTTCTTTTAGCAGCATCGCCCGTGAGGGGAGACTCCAGAAGGCCAAACAGAATGTGTTTCTGTGGGAGTGTTGTGGAGTCTTCTCCTCCTTTGGACAGAAAACAAGATGGCCATCGCTCAGGAGGTCTTTGATTGTGAATGGCAGAAGGGGGTTGGACTGGATGACCCTTGGGGCGAAATGAACATTTCATTACTGCAGTGTTGGTGATTCATAAATTCGCAAAAACGCAGCCCGCGATGGGCCAGGAAGGACCATAGGAAGGCGAGCAGGGGGTGCCATAAAGGAAAAGACAGCAAATGTTTTCCCAGCTCATAGTCAAGAGCGGGGACGCAATAAGGCATTTTTTTCCCCTCCAAATAATAAATCCAAAAAATGCGCCACAGCTGATAGGGAGGGGAAAGCACCAGGAAACAGAGAGGGTGGCTGAAAGGCGTGCAAAAATATGGAACGCTTCACGAATTTGCGTGTCATCCTTGCGCAGGGGCCATGCTAATCTTCTCTGTATCGTTCCAATTTTAGTATATGTGCTGCCGAAGCGAGCACAGGTTTTCCTGCGGCTCGATTGCTATATAGACCCCCACTTCCTCAAATTCTGTAGGTTACAGTGACCAATTGAGACACTCCTAAAATGGCTTTTTTCCCCTCTTTATAGTGTGTGCAGTGTTTTACAAGCATCTCAATATCAATGTTTCACTTCAAAGTGATCTTTAGAAGAAATATAAAGGTAAATACAGAAAAATTTCTTTCCCTGTGCATGATGGGAAGGCTAAAGGGGCCGGCTTTTGCAAAGGATGGAGGACATAGAGGGAAAGAAGTGGGCAGAAAATATTCAGCGCCTCAAGCGATGCATCACTTCCGGGTTCCAATCGCAGCTCTAGCAGGGAGGCGAATTATAAACGAAACTAAATTAAATTAGAAACGAGGCAGAAATGGGAAGTTCTCTTTTAGCGCCAGGTGCCTCGAAACCGCTATATGTTTAGGCAGTTTCTAAAATTATTTTCTATCGTGCACATCAATATCATCGATTTAATAGGAAAGTGGAAAAAATTCCTCCCGTGTAAAATCAGAAGCCAGAATTAAAAAAGCAGCGCTCTTGGACACCTCCTGCTTCTAAAGCCTCGATTCCAATGAAGTTTAGGTACCAATGATGTATTGTATCAGGACAGGCAGAAATCCAACGGGTGGAGATGCATCCCTGGAGGAAGGAAGGGAGAAACTAAGGCAAGCTTCCCTTTTTACAAATTATTTTGCTACGATGATAGTGATGATCAAAGTATCTCCTCTGCCAAGTAAGTATAGAGAAATATCAAAATTATAACAGGAGACTGGCAAAGATCAACCTAATTCTATTCCTTTGATGAGATTGAATCAGTGGACGCCTATCTATATTTTATCTAATCATCTATGTTGTCTATGATTTTGATTCGGTTTATGTACTTATATCCTATCTTATGCATTCATATCCTATTTTATGCTTTTTATCCTGTTCATAGTCTATCTTATTTATCTATTTCTATCCTATTTTTGGTAGGTATATTTTTTCTATGGTTCGCTACTTTGGGTCTACGGACTGTAAAGCAAGTTTGAACTGAATTGATTGGATGGAAGGAACGGCAATTTTTGGAAAAAAGTGTCCCAAATTCTCTCTTCCATCCCCAAAAAGAAATAGAAAACAGATGTCGAACGAGAACGGGAAGTATATATTGATCTCTATATTGACTTTTCCTCTTTGACCAAAGCGGCGGACTTGAGGACTCCGGCTTGTTCGTTTTCCTTTCTCTCCCAGAATCCCTTTCGGCCGCGCCGGGTTTTTCCGCTCCTCAGGCCCCGCCCTTCGTCCGCTGATGCCATGAGCAGGGCGGGAGGGGGAGCGGAGGAGGAGGAAGCAGCCAAAATGGCGGCGGCCCTGCCTGAGGGGAGAGGAGCCTGAGGGCCGGCGGGCCGGAGGAGGGGGCCCCGGGAGGCCGAAGGGGTCTGGCGAGCGCCCCCTCGACGCGGACGAGGCCCGAGAGGACGTAGGCAGCCTCTGGGCACCTCCTTACCCCGGCGGGGGGCTCCGTCCTTCTTTCCGTCCCCTCAGAAACTGACTTTCTAAGCCTACCCCCTCAGCTGACACCCTCTGGGGCGGCCTCAGGCCCTCTTTCCCCCTCTTTTGACTTTTAGGCCCCGTGTTTGGGGCGGGCCGCCCGTTTTTCTCCTTATTTGCAGGTCCCCTTGTAGGAAAAGGAGGTCTGTCCCCTTTAGAAAGGGGGTGGGTTGTGGGGGGAGGGGCTCTCCCTCAAATCTCTGTCCCCCCTCTTATTCCCTCCCAAACTGAAGCCTTTGGAAGAAGGAAATCCCCCCCCACTGCCCTGTGCGCTGCTTCATTTCTGCCCCACGTATTCCTCCTGTCCTCCTCCCTATTTGGCCGTCCCCTTTAGAAACGGCGTGTGTCGTTTTTGGGTGGGGGTCTTTCCTTCAGATCTCTGCCCCCCTTATTTTAGAAAGGGTGTGTGTCTTTTTTGGGTTAAGGGCGTTTCCCTCAAATCCCTGCTCCTCCTTATTTGGGGGTCTCCTTTAGAAAGTGTGTCTTTTTTGGGTGGAGGGTTCTCTCTCTCAAATCTCTGCCGCCCCCTTATTTGGGGGTCTCCTTTGGAAAGAGTGTGTGTCTTTTTTTGGTGGGAGTCTTTCCCTCAGATATCTGCCCCTCCTTATTTGGAGGTCCCCTTTAAAAGGGTGTGTGTCTTTTGGAGGGTGGGGGGTCACTTTCTCAAATCTCTGCCTTTCTCTTATTCCCTCCCAAACTGAGGCCTTTGGAAGAAGGAAATTCCCCCTGCTCCTTTGTACTGCTTCACTTTCTGCCCCACATATTGCCCCCCATATTCTGTTATTGCATCCCCCACTCCAATTAAGGAAGGGGGTATAAAGCACTTTCCTGTTGCCTCTCCCCAATTCTGTTGAGGCCTCTAACGTATTTCTTTTCTTTTTTTCCTCCCCACCCCACACCCTTTTCTCTTCTGCCCCACAGCCAGCCCCTTTCCACACCTCTGGGTTTTTTTTGCCACCTCCCCTCTTCATTTGGTTGCAAGAATCCCAATCTTTCTCCCTTATCTGTTTTGCCCTCTAGAGTCTTTTGAGGTAGACATTCCTGACACCCCACTCCCCCCCCAATTTCTTCTGCCCAAACCTCTCTCCTTAATTTGCCCTAGACTGGCATTTCCCTCCCTCCAATTTCCCCTCCCCTAACCAGACTCCTTAATGTCTTTTCCATTTCTCTATTTCTCCCCCTCTCCTTTGCTTTCCTGAAGAGAGTCTTTCTCCTTATACCCCCCAGTTTTTCCCCAGACCTACCCATCAGGTCTGACACCCTTTCTTTTTAAAAACACCAGTCCCTTTCTAAGGTATCTGTCCTACCCTCTTGTAATGCACTTCTAGAATAACTCCAGCTAGAAGCCTGACCTTTATGTCTAATGCTGTCCTTGCACGCTTTCATTTCTTCAACGTATCTCCTTCTGGGGAAGGGGTCTCAGTCATATTTCATATATGTCAGTCATACCCCTTTTTCTACTTTGTAATTTTGGAGTGATTCCATTCCTCCTTAGGATTGCAGTCTCCCACTTATTTTTTTCTCAGTGCTTGAAACCTCTCGGTCTTATTTTTCCCTCCTTCCAGCTTTGTTTAATCACTATTTATTAAGCTTAACATCACCCCAGAATCTTAGGATACAGTGTTTGGCCTTCCATCCCAGTGTATCTGGGCAACTTTCAGCTGTTTCCAAATTTACCAAAACTTTTCTTTGCCTCTTATTCTGACTCGGGGGCTTTTTGACAAGCCTAGTATATTTATTTTTCTTTTTTGGGGTAGCTGAGAAAAATTCCCCCAACTTCTTTTTTGGCTCACTTTTAATTACTTTTTTGCTGTCCCCACTTTTGAGTGCCTTTTTCCTAATCAGAACCAAATTGGTCTGCTCTCTGAAACTGAATTTGCGCGGGCAAAAAAGACCGAAATTTAAAAAGACTTCTGTTGAGAGGACCTGAAGGAACACCGCAGGAAGTGCTGTCTCTTAAGCTACCGAGCCTCAGGATGTCGGACAATCAGGCCAACCACCACCATCATCCGATGAACAATAATGTTGGGGTCGGTGGTGCCCCTGGAAATAACCGAGGAGTCCGGAACCTCAACCAGAATCCGCTCATCAATGTTCGCGACCGCCTGTTCCATGCACTATTCTTCAAGATGGCCGTCACCTATGCCCGCCTCTTCCACCTTCCTTCCGCCGTGTGTTTGAATTCTTCGTGCTCCTCAAGGTAATGCTGAAAGGGAAATGTGTACACCACAGCATGTATCTTTATGTGCCTTAATCCGTGCATCTTAATCTTTATGTGCCTTAATGTGCACCCCAAATCTGTAATGCTCCATATTCCAAAATAGGCAGCTGAGATAGTGACTCCTTTGTTTTCTGAGGATTCAGGGTACACAAACGTTGTTTCCTGCGCAAAATTATTAAAACTATTGTATGAAATTACCTTGAGGCTATGTATATAAGGGATGTCTGAAACGTAAATGAATTTCGTGTTTCGACTTTAGTCCCATCTCCAAAATATCTAGTTCCATATATACACATCTTCCAAAATCTTTAAAAAAAAATCCGTGATCTGAAACACTTCTGGTGCCAAGCATTTTGGATAAAAGATACTGAAGCTGTACTAGCAGCCCCCCACATTCACTGGGGTTAAAGGTGCAGGACCCCAGCAAAAGTGGAAAAATCACAAATACCAAATTGTGTGTGTGTGTGCTTGTGCTTCTGACTTAATGACAGCCCCAAGGTGAACTTTTGACTTGTTATGTCAACATGCCCAAGATAGTGTTATGCTTATAAATAGTGTTATTCCTACAAACATTCCTGTAAGGTAAATCAGTATTATTTCACCGGTTTTGTCTACGGGAATGACTGAAGCTGTTGCAAGTTTAATAAACAGGAGGAAGGTTGGCCTGGTAAAAACATCTCAGGTTATCAGGATGTGTCACAAATGCTAATGTTGTAGGTCAGTCTGCTTTGCATACAAAGGTCCCAGGTTCATCACCTGGCATCTCCAACTCTCATCTTGAACGTTGGCCGCCAGTCAGTTTGAACTATGGCTGTGCTGGTGGGGGACGATGGGAGATGCAGAACAGGGCACCTAAGTGTAGAAGGGTGGTTTGTAGCTCTGTAGACGAATAGTCTCAGCTTCGTGTATGTTGACTGGGGAATAATAGCTGCTCCGCTGCCCCAGCAGACCTCCCTGTGGACTGGCGACTTGCCTAGTCTCTTTTGCAAGGCTGGGTTGATAGAAAGTCATCGAGACCAGCCTGCTTGTTAATGTAGGGGACTCAGAGCTGGAGCATTGGCAGCGGGTCCAACCTCTGCTTGAGGATCTCCCCTTCCGAAGAGGCCTCACACTTATCTCAAGAATTAGCTGCATCATCAGACTTCTCTTACCAGGAAGAATTTTTCTCTCAAAGTTCAAGTGATATCTATCCTCCTGTAACTTAAGTCTGCAAAATTGACGTCTGCTGTCAGGATGCACGTGGGTGTATTAGCGTGTTTGTGTGTGTATATATACCATATTTGCCGGCATATTAGACGCATCCTATTTGCAGATTGTATTCTTCAGGGAAAAACATTTTAGTACCCTGCCCCCTGTTCCTGTCATTTCTACTTCAGTTGGAAGACATTCCCGCCAAGGCAGAAACAACAGGAACGGTGGAGGGAGCTTCTTTCTCCCTTGTCGTTTCTGCCTGGGTGGGGAGAACTCCTCACCGAGGCAAAAGGAACAGAAAGGTGCCTTTCCTTTCCTTTTTGCCTCAGCAGTTACTGTATTTGCCAGTGTACAAGATGCGCCCCACTACACCACATCGCCTTAGGTCCAAGTTGACTTGACGGTGACCAACAGCCACAAATTTGTGTCGAGACAGGGCTGTGTAGCTGAGATGCACCTCGGTTCAAGGCCTCACCTTGTTTCCTCTTTCTCCTTCAGGCCCTCTTTGTGCTCTTCATCCTGGCCTACATCCACATCGCCTTCTCCCGCTCCCCCATCAACTGCCTGGAGCACGTCCGGGACAAGTGGCCCCGGGACGGCATCCTGAGAGTCGAGATCCAGCGCAACTCCAGCCGCGCCCCCATCTTCCTCCAGTTTTGCGAGGACGACCGGTTCCCGGGCATGGTGGTTGAGCCAGCCCCCGAAGAGGAGGAAGAGGAGGAGGAAGAGGAGATGACTGTGGAGATGTTCGGAAACAGCTCCATCAAGGTATCTGGAGCAGGCAAATTGGTGCTCCTCCCCGTTCTCTGTGCTTCTTCCTATCTGGGAGGTCTTCTTAGGTGGGCGTCCGCAGGCTGGAGAGCAACCATTTTGGATCAGACTAGAGACTTCCTGTTGTTGTTATTGTTTTTTTATTTATACACTGTTGCTCCGCCATTTCTGCTGTACCTTCCTTGAGGTCCAAAGTTCAGATATATGCCTATTGCAGATGTACAGCTGGAGATGGTTTAAGAGAGAAAGAGCTGCACCACCAGCTAATTGGTCCCTGAGGAAAAGTTTCCAAGTTACATTGGGGAACTCTCAGTTGTCATGTGGCCTATATATAAATCAGATCGAGCAATAACGAAGACATTTCCTCCATAGATCTGACTTTTCCTTCCCCAGCCTTCTGCTAGGCACCTCACAAACATCAGATTGCAAAAGGATCCAAAACCGAATAGAATCCAAAACGCTAGAAAAATACACCGCTGCAAAACATGCAAAATAAAATCACGGAGCGGCTTAGGGAGCTGGGCCTGTTTAGTTTGGAAAAGACAAGGCTAAGAGGTGACATAATAGCTATGTTTAAATATTTGAGGGGGTGTCATATGCAGGATGGAGCAAGCCTGTTTTTGGCTGCTCCAGAGACTAGGATGTGGAGCAGTGGCTTTGAATTTCAGGAACAAGATTCTACCTAAATATTAGGAAGAACTTCCTAATGGTAAAAGCAGTTCAGCAGCAGAATGTGCTGCCCTGGGGTGTGGTGGAGACCCATTCTTTTGAAGTTTTTAAAGAGAGACTGGACAGCCATCTGTCGGGAATGTTTTGGCTGTGTCTTCTTGCAAGGTTGAATGAAGTTGGACTGGATGGCCCTTGGGATCTCTTCCAACTCTATGATTCTGTTCAATTGTTTCCCCCCAGAATCTGATCCTTGTAAAGCAAACTGACTTGGAAATCAATCTAAACATGTGGCTCTTATTGTCTCAAAATGACACTGGAATCCCATTGATCAGGGGTGGGGAACTGGCGCCCGTATATCTGGCCCTCATGAAGTTTGAAGCAATTGTTCCGTGTCCTAGTGTGTGGAGCAGCAAAAAACAGGCTTGCTCCATGCTCCATATGACATCCCTTCAAATATTTAAACATGGCTATCATGTTACCTCTTAACCTTCTCTTCTCCAGACTAGAACTACCTGGCTCTGTAAGCCACTCTTCATAGGGCTTCAAGGTTTCCAGGCCTTCTACTGTTTTGGTCGCCCTTCTCTGGACATGTTCCAGCTTGTCAAGATTCTTCCTGAACTGCCCAGAACTGGACACAGGATTTCTGCTGGGGTCTGACCAGAGTAGACCTGGATCAGTTGCTTGAGTCACCCATAGCTGTGTTAACCCCACTGGGCATTTATGAGCTATGCCCACTTGGCAGGTTTGCTGTGCTGAAACCTTTCCATGTTTGCAGCAGCCAACCTAAATTAATAAGCCTCTTTTTAAAAAAAACCCATCCCTAAATCTTTGTCCCACTTGAGCAAACAGGAATGGAAGTCCATTAAGGGCCTGTGAAACTAAATTAGCAGTTCATGTTGTGTGAACGAAAGCCAGTATCTCGACATGAGGAATCCCCCTGGGGGCAGCTTCCTGATTTAACTCACTCAATTTATTTCTTAATTTCATTTAATTCTCTCAGTATAGCTCCCATTTATCCCTTCTGTCGAGGGTAACCCAAAGAGCGGATTAAACCAGTGGAGCACTACCGTCGGCTCCGTACTAATTATAGCGCTAAAGGGATCCTAACAGCGGTGCTTGTGCTAATAGATTCAAGAAGTGGCGGTTCTGCAACAGAATGTTGCAGCCAGCTATGCCTTCAAGATAAATTCCATTCCATTCTGCTGCTTTTCTGGTCTTTTGTGTACTCTCTTGCTACATGAACATTTACACCGCTTTCTGTAACCTCTCAGTTGGGCTTCATTAAACTTCCTGATACTTCCTTCTTGTAGATGTCACTGCAATAAAATGTTGCAGCACAGCAGACGTGTTTCAGAGAAACTGTTCTGTTCCCCTTCTTTTTGTCCCAGCCTTCAGCGTTCTGTCACCGCTGAGCATGCTCAGTCTGCATAAGGCAATTTTGGAGTGTGTTTTCTCCCCACTGCAATATTTTTGTCCTTCCACAATCCTTGATGTTGACAGCCAGACCTGCTGACATACTCTTAACTGAGGGTCAAATTGGTGTAGTGGTTTGAGTGTCTCAGTAGACCTGGGTTCAGATCCCTTCTTGGCCACGGAAGCTCCCTGGATGACTTTGGGTGAGTCACATTCTCTCAGCCTCAGAGGAAGGCAATGGCAAACCTCTGGCCAAGAGAGCTCTCATGACAGGTTGACTTAATGGTCTCCCTGTGCCAGAAATGACTTGAAGGCCGCACACGACCAACAACAAATTGAGCCCCCAAACCAGTGGAGAGATGAAGCAGCTGTATCCACCGAACCAAGAATATTCCATCCTTGCCTGTTGAATTGTTTCAGGAATAAACCTCTTTTAATATGTTGCACATTTCTTTCCTTCCCTAGTTTGAGCTGGATATCGAGCCCAAGGGTTTCCTTAAGCCATCGCGGCTGAATGGCGCCAAAGTGCTGGCCCCCAACGAAAGCCAAGAGTTCTCCTTCAGCGACGAGCCGGCCTCTAAAGGTATGGAGCCCCTCAGCGAGACTGTGTCCGAGTTTGAGATGCTAGCCAAAGCAGGTAAAGATAACCGCGCTGCTAACCCTTCCTTTCCCACTGCTCCTTTCTTCCCATCCTTCCTTGACTCCACATCTTTCTTTTCCCCTTCAGCAAACTCTCTCCTCATCACTCCATCTCTTTTTTTCCCCCTGAATTAATATTTATTAATTTGGGTTCAGAGATACAACAGACTGCAGTCAACCCTCCATGTTTGTGGGGTTGACTTTAACTATTTGATTATCTGTGAGTTTCTTCAACACCTGCCCCTCCACCTTGGGCGCTTCTTTTCTGGGGGAACCTTCCCTCTTCTTGGTGGCTATGGTCAGGCCACGCAGCCTTTTAAAAGCTTGCCTCTGGTCCTCCTCCTCCTCCACTAGCCACTGGCTGGCCAACTGAGGATGGATCACAGCCCAATTTCTCATCACCACAAACCCTCTCCTGTTGCCCCCACACACACTCAAGGAAGGTGGGTTTCCAGGGAAGGTTCTTCTGGAAAAGAAGTACTTGAGGTAGGGAACAAAGGTTGAAGAAATAGTAATCAAATCCATGAAAGTCAAACCCAAAAATGTGGAGAGTTGACTGTGTTTACTTATTTTTAGGTATAGAATAGAGGGAGTCTGGAAATTATAGTCCAAAAAAGTAACCCTTCCAAGCTCTGAGCCAGGCACAAAGGAAGGCCCTTTCGCTCACTGCATCCAGCATCTGTTCCGAGCTACAACAATGACGTCGGCTTAGCGTTTGTTGTTAATAGTCCTCAGCAGCTTTCCTGCGTGGGTTTGCCTAGTCCCTTTTGAAAACTTTCTGGGCCACAACTTGGCGTTCAGTTCCATAGATCAGTTCTGCATTACATTTGTCAAAGGCCCAAATGTGCTTTTGTGTTTGTGTGTGTTGCTGAGGGGGGTTTGCCTTTGCAATGATTGTTCTCACTCCTATGCAGGTTCCCCTGAACTAATTCACAATTTTAATTCACACGCAGCTTGACGAGGGTGGATGGGCTTGAAAGAAACCTGGTTCTTTTTTGGGGGAGTGGGAATGGGGTGTCTCCCAATTTCCACTCTCCCAGCCTTTTAAAGCCCCTTCTCTTCCCTTCCTTTTCCCAGTCTGGCCCCAGGAAGAATACATAGTGGAGTATTCCTTTGAGTATGGCTTCTTGCGCCTGTCCCAGAGCACTCGCCAGCGCCTCAGTATTCCCGTCATGGTGGTGACGCTCGGTGAGTTTCATTATTATCCTCCTTTCTTTGTCAGATGATTGTGAGGTTTAGTTGTCAGCAGTTGGTCTAAACTGCTCCTGAGCTGGGAAAACAGGCAAGAGATCAGGGGTCAACCACACACAGGTTTCCAGGGTTGATTTTTGTGATCCTTAACCACTCTAGGTTCCCCCACCAGCTTTGTTCTGACTACTGTCCCGAGAGAGAGAGAATTGCTCCTCTGTGAAGTGGCACCTTGTAAACACATTGCTGGCTCCTTTCCCTTTCTCCAGCACAGTTTAACATCAAAAAAAGACTTGTTTTGTTTTTTTTCAAGTGGACTTTGATTTTTGGCAGTAAATTGCTTCTCCCGGAAGTGGCACCTTTTAAACACAGGGCAGGCTTCCCCGCTCCACCAGCACAGTTTAACTTCAGAAAAACAAAACTTTTTTTTCAGTGGACTTTGATTTTCGGCAATCTGTATAGCCTCCTGGGGGAGCAAAGTGTAATTTTATGTAGGAAATAAAAGAGGAGTTTTAAGCAATAGTATAAACGTGCCATTAAGCAGTAGTATAAATAATAGTGTAAGCATGCTTCTCGAATCACGTTTGTTTGTTTCTCCCACTTGAATGTTTGGCTTTTCTCTCTCCATTAATCCTGTCTTCACTCTCCGTTTCCAGATCCCACCCGGGACCAGTGCTTTGGGGACCGGTTCAGCCGTCTTTTGCTGGATGAGTTCCTGGGTTACGATGACATCCTCATGTCCAGCGTCAAGGCCTTGGCAGAAAACGAAGAGAATAAAGGTACCTGGGAATGAAAAGTGGGCAGGAATGGGGTATTCTGTGTGCCCACCACTTGGGAGAGCCACTCTAGCTTGCTAAGTTTTTTTTCCTTGCCATGTCTGTGCTCATGGGGATTGTGCAGCCCTTCTAGATGTTGCTGGACTGCCACTCTCAGCATCCTCTAGCTACCAGAGCTAATGGATTTCTCCCGAAAGCTGCACAGCTTGCCCAGAAAACTACACAGCTGGGCAAGCTGCGTGAGCTTTCTGGGCAAGCTCAGGGCAAGTTGCATGGCTTTCAGTGAAAAAGAAAGTTTCCTGCCAACTATCCTGAAGCTACAAGACAGAAGACTGTTTCATTGATCTGAACATCTGTCAGAACTCAGAAAAATTGAGATTTACCATCTTTGTGTAACACAGTGGAAATCTCAGAAGCCAAAGGCTAAATAAGATTATCAGCGTTGGGTGTTTTAGGATGTGGTATCGCCCCTTAGTCCTCTCCTCATCTAGAAGAATAACTCTACTATTATACAAAATTACAGAAACTGGATTCAGTTTGATTTATATGTGTTGCTGATTTTTTTTTCTTAACTCAAAATCCCAGTTGGGCTAAAAATATTTAATCATTCCCTAGCCAGGCTGAATGGCACGTGGCCTCAGTGAACTGTTTGGTTCACCGTTGGCGATGTAATCACATGGGCACAGTATTCCCTGTTTTATCAAAACTTCCCTGCTGGGGCCAGCATTTTTAAGAGTCTTCTAGCCAACTGCCCAAGCAAATTGCGGAAATCCTTTTTGCCTTCACGCTGCTTTTCCATCCTTCTTTCCTGCTGACACCCAGGATTCCTTCGCAACGTGGTGTCCGGGGAACACTACCGTTTCATCAGCATGTGGATGGCCAGGACGTCATACTTGGCAGCCTTCGTCATCATGGTGATCTTTGTGAGTGTCTCATTTTGATTGTTACCTTTTACAGACGGACTGTGGGTGGTGGTGGTTCCCAAGATAATGTGAATGAAATGACTGAGACAGAACTCGGCTGCCCTGGCAAAGAGCAGACGTGTGTGTGTGTGTGTGTCTTCTGCCCCTAGGTCTTCCAGCTGCTGTTTTGCCCCATTGTAGTCCCCTAAACAATGACTTGGCTTCCCATCTCTTTTCAGACCCTCTCAGTCTCTATGCTGTTGCGATACTCTCATCACCAGATCTTCGTCTTTATCGGTAAGTCCTCCAGCAATCTGGCAGGTGCTGTGTTGGGCCTCTGCCACCAGGCAGATGGGCTTTGGAGTCATAGAATCAGAGAGCTGGAAGAGACCACTTTGATTTTCTTAGCTTGATTCTGAGCTATATCTCTCGCTTATTCAACCAGGACCAGGGTACTGTCAGCAGAAGTCATCAAAATGCAGAACTCTTACCTTTTAAATATACAAAAATTAGCATGTTGAACTTTGACTCCAGTCCTGGAGACCAGGGTTTGATTCCCCATTTGGCCATGGAAACCCACTACGTGGCCTTGGGTGTGTCACACACTCTCAGCCCAAGGAAACCCCGCTATAGGCTCACCCTACAGTTGTCCTAAGTCGGAATTGACCTGAAGGCACACAGCAATTAAACTTCTGTAGGATGCATCCATGATGCTTAAAGTGGAATTGTAGAGCTATAATAATACAGTTTGAATGGATGCCCGAAGAGAGCCACCATGCTCCTTTGAGGGAACCAGCTGTGATTATGCTGATATTTTCCAGCACGCTATTGTTTTTAAGATACAGGCTTTTTTGGGGTGAGAGGGAATTATAGCTTGTATAGCCTCAGCACCAGGGCCAGCCTTCAGGGGAGGCATAGCTCAGCCCTATCTGGAAGACCACTGGTGCTGATCCATTCACCACTTCCCTGTTGGATGGTGGGTGGGTCATGGGAGGCCTGAGGTCGGATCCAGCAGGACGTTTCTGATTTCCTGTTCCTCCACAGTGGACCTGCTGCAGATGTTGGAGATGAACATGACTATCGCCTTCCCAGCCGCCCCCTTGCTGACAGTCATCCTGGCACTAGTAGGTAAGAAGACGGCCTTGAGCCCTTTCTTACTCTTGTCTTTGGAGGCAGCAAATCAAGTTCGTGCGGAGAAGATGCGTGCAGTCTGTTTGGGTACATGTGCGTGTGTGTGCTTTGCTTAGTAGAATCATAGGATCCTAGAGTTGGAAGAGCACCCAAGGGCTATCCAATCCAACCCCCAGAGAGTATCAAAACACTCCGACAGATGGAGTCTTGCCATTTCAGAGATCCTTGTTTCTCTCTACAGCCTCATGTCTTATTCATTAATTACCTCTCTCATGAGGCTGGAGAGAGACTGAGAGATCTGAGAGTTGAACGAGCTGGAACACCACAGCCACCTCCTCAAACGGAGAATTGGGCAGCTGGAGGTTTTGGGGACACTTTGGATTTCTGGATAAGGGATACTCAACCTGTACCAAGCTCTAAACAACCTATTGATTTTTTCCCCTCTTCTCTCCTGGCAGGCATGGAAGCGATCATGTCAGAGTTCTTCAACGACACCACCACAGCCTTCTATATCATCCTCATTGTGTGGCTGGCTGACCAGTATGACGCCATCTGCTGTCATACCAACACCAGCAAGAGACACTGGCTGAGGTACGGCTTCCCTCCATTTGACCAATCTGCTGCCTGTTTGCTTGCGTTATTATTACTACCATTAGCATTACTATTGTATTGTTGTGGTATTTTTTCCATGATTTAATACTTACTAATTTTAGTTGAGAGATACAAACAAATTGACGACTACAGGTGAAGAAGAAAAGGGGGAATTCAGAAGAAAAGGACACGAGCTATGCATAAACAGTACACGTGTGTACCCAAAACTAGAACTAAATAAGCCGTTCTCTGCTTCTCCACAGATTTTTCTACCTGTACCACTTTGCCTTTTACGCTTACCATTACCGCTTCAACGGTCAGTACAGCAGCCTTGCTCTGGTCACCTCTTGGCTTTTCATCCAGGTAAGTCACCGCTTTTTGCTGTTATTTCAGTTCTAGACGTGCTGGAAGTCACTTCTGGATGTGCTTTACTTCACCTGACCTGACACCATCCAGACCTGTTTGGACTACCTCTCCTATCTTCCCTGGGGACAGTGCAGGCAAGGGGGAATGCCGTAGGTCAGTAGATATGGAGGGTGCTTGGTTGTGGAAGGATGTACTATCTCCAAAGTGGCTGGCTGCCAAGGAAGAAGGAGTGGAAGGTACTTGGGGTAGGACAAATTTTAGCCTGGGATGAGAGGTAAGGCAGCATGGACGGAAGTGACCACTTAGGCCTTCTCTGCCAGCAGGGACAGAGACATCCAGGAGTGGGTTAATCTGTCGCCTGGGATGACAGGTAGGACAGCATGGGTGGCAACGACCAGCCAGGCCTTCTCAGCCAGTAGGGGAGGAGACACACAGGAATGGATTAACCTCTTCTGTTGTCCAATCAGAGCAAGGAATCATATGATGGGACTATTAAGTCTTTTTAAATTGGTTCCCTAACTCCTCAATACAGTTCTTTCTTACCTTTTATTGGTGTAAATAAGTCGGCTCCGAATCAACCTGTTACCCAACAGCCCTGCTCAGATCTCGAAAACTCGGGGCAGTCGTGGCTTTCTTGATTGAATCAATCCACCTGTAATGCAATTTTCCTCTTTTCCTGCGGCCTTTCCTCTTTTCCTGCTGCCTTTCACTTTACAAATCACCGTTGTCTTTTTCTAATGAGTCACGTCGTCTTGTGATTTGTCTAAAGTATGACAGTTTTGGCTTTTCACCTGCCTTTGCCCGTAACAGGTTGTATCAAAGCACTTATGTTGTTTCTTAGTTAGTCTTGGTTGTTCTCTACTTTTGCAGGAGGATCCTCCAACAAATGTTTCCAACTTAAGATTTTCTGTAGTTCCCTTCCTTGGCACCCTATAGAGATAGTAAATTGAGTGTGTCCCATTCCAGAATGGCCCCTTATCCACTGGCAGAGAATGGTATGCTGGAAACTTAACATTCTTGCCAAGGAGAAGGAGACATCCAATTTGACTGTACGGTGGCAAGATTGCTTTTATTTCTAGCATGAACTTTCTGTGTTCTTTGGCCTTTGTATGGAACTGTATGAATGAGCTGGGGATCCAGCAGTTTAAAAGTTGGGTCTTGTGATCACCTCCCTTACCTGGGGGCGGGGCAGAATGGCTCTTTTTGTTTGGCTGGAATGGACGTTTTTGGTAAGATCTCAATGTACCTTTTCCCTACAGCAATAGGAATATTTGTTTCTCTTTATTGTGACCTACAGTAACACCAATTGCTTATCCGCTGGCTGTGCTGGAGGGCCAAAAGTTTCTCAGCCATAATCTCTAAGATGTTGCAGTTGGGCATGGTGAGAACTAGGGACGAAATTGTGCCCAAGCTAGGGTAGAATTTGTGGTAGAATTTTCCTTCTTTAGAGCAAAGAAAAGGATGTCTTGAAAGCAGGTTTTTCTTTCTCTCCCTAGCTTCTAATTTAGAGTGGGACAGGAGCAGGCTGACAGACAGCTCTGAGTCATAAACTTGGAACAGTTATTCTTCTACACTGCAACTCCCTGAATCCCACTGCTGGCTGAGCTATTTTGAGAGCTGTAGTCCTCCATCTCTCTTTGTTCATATCTCTTTCATTTCACTGGCAGAAGAACATCCTTCTGTGTGGCCTTAATCCCCTCTTTCTCTCTGCTCTTGTATCCCCTCTGGCAGCATTCCATGATCTACTTCTTCCACCACTATGAGCTGCCAGCCATCCTCCAACAGATCCGGATCCAGGAGATGCTGCTCCAGAACCAACAGGTGGGCGCTCAGACCACCCTCCAGGACAACCTCAATAACAACACAACTGTTGCCCCCACCAACTTGGCTGGGCCCCGGCCCCATCTGGACACCAGCCCTGCTGGCGAAGCGGGCGGACCCCTGGCTTCTGGGGAGGGCCACACAGCCGCCACTGTCGTGGCAGCCACGGCGGCCTCCCTGGGCAGTGACTTGAACTGGGTGGCAGAAACAGCGGCTGTCATCACAGAAGCTTCCTTTCTTTCCAATTTGAGCGGCTCCTTCTTGGACCCAGGTGTTGCTCCGGAAGCAACAGCCGGTGGGACCTTGCCAGGCACGACTGTTGCTTCGAGTGTGATGACCCGGATTCTGGTTGGCGGTGATCACACCGAGGCTCCAGTGGGATCCATCACCATTGAGGTCACTTCAGCTGTGGGGACTGCCCCAGTAGAAACAATGCCAGAGTCTTTAGAGCAGGAAGATGCTTTCCAGCCATCAGGGGATTCGTTTGCCCAGACTCCCGAATCCCCAGGCACCGACGCCGCTTTGGCCCCGTGCTCACCAGACTCTGTGTTGAGAAGACCCTCTGAGGAAGGACTCATCGAGGGGATACCTGCCCCATCTCCCCAGCAGACAGTACAACCACCCCAGACCCTGAATCCAGGTTACCTCCTCCATAGTGGAACGGAGGCATTTCTGTTCTCATCGTCCGTTCCTCCCCTTGCCCGCCCAGACTTCCTCAGAAATGAAAGAGAGGCTGTACCAGAAGTCGAGGTACAGATGGGAGTCATGTTCTCCCATGCCAAGCCCAAGAAAGAAAGAAAAAAAGGAAAACGTGGACGAAAAAAGTATGGCTGGCGATAGTAAACATTGATTCTCACATCTGAACAAAGTCCTCTGGTCCCTTCCTGCCTACTTAACATGGCTTGTGGGTCTTTCTCCGTTGGGTCTAAGCTCTACCTTCCCATCTCTGGCCCACGCTTTCCAGACAACGTAGGCCTCCTCCTTGGTTTCTGCTAGCGATCTTGACTCAGTTTGAACGGGCACGTTTTTGCTTGCTCTTGGTCCCTGTCGAAACGGTGCCGTGGGAGAGGGGCTTCGGCTTGGTGGGATGTGCAGGAGACCCACAGTGGAGCCGCGATCATGGCGAATTTCTTCAGAAATGGCAGGTGTGGGCAACAGGAGAAGGAAGCTGGCCCTGAGGAGGAACGGGCAGTGAGATAGTTAGGTGTAAAATAGTTCTGGGCTGACTCAGTACAGCTGCAGCTTGAAATCTTCTTGTTGGCACAGAAGTCTTGGGAAAATCACATTGGTGGTCCTGAGGGGGGATGGGGAGAAAGCCCAAACCTTGCTGCTTGGACTGTGCATCTGCTTATAATAAACAGCCTCTTTTCAGAACGTAGATTTTCTTTTAAAATGAAGCCGCAGAGGGTCATTCAGCAACAGGACACTCTTGGAAAGCTGGGGATGTCTCCTGTCGAGTTGATTCTTTCTGCCAGTGAGTTGTATCCTAAATCTTAAGTCCCATGCCCTGTAAGAAAAGGGCTGCATTCAGCCGGAAGTAATTCTTGCCGCAGTGATTTGGGGGGGTGTATTCCTCTCCACCATTTTATCCCCCCAATTTAGGGAAAAGCGATGCATGATGGGATGGGTCCTAGCAAGTTGGATAGGAGAGGGGCGAGAAACTGGGCATTTTCTTGTCTTGCCTGATTTCTGTCTGGTGAAAGTGGAAAGGCTTGGAAGTGAGAGAGGAAAAGTTCGTGCTTAATGCATTGAACAGAGGAGCAGAACGATGAGATGGATTCAGCTGAGCAAAGCAGCCAAGAGTAGGGCTTCTGAGTTTCATTTTTTTTTTAGTTCTACTGCTGATGAGCATCTTCACAGCCCCCTTATTATTCCACACACATACATGCCTTTTTCCCCTGGAGGGGTGGTGGATGCCTTTCTATCTATGTTCTAAAGATTGGCCCTTCTCTGCAGCCAGAGGAGCAGCCACCTTCCTAGACATATAAAAGAGGAGTAGGGAGCAGTCCCCCCTTTCCAAAGGAAATGCTTCCCATTAGCCCTTCTTGGGGGGAATTGCAGCTTCCCCTATAGACAATAGGTTGTGGGAGGGGGCAGCATTGCAACTGTTAAGGTGGCAAGACCCTCTGTTGTAGGAGTGCCTTTGGAGACTCATCAAATCTAGTGACAGGGAGGACATGATTAGGCCCTGGGGAACGTGCAGCCTTCCAGGAGGTGTTCCACCACAACTCTCATCATCCCCAGCCATCATTCCTGTGGTCCAGTGACAACCGGAAGGCCACGAATTCATCAGTGTTGCTTGAAGAGGAGACGGCAGAACTGTGAACTCTCCAGAAGAAAGAGTACCCCGTAATCTTACTGATCTGGCACACAACCTTTGCGTGAGAAAGAACGGTGTCCCTGGGGGAGGTTTTCTTGGAAGTGCAGAAAAAGTAACTGATGACCGACAAGCTGTGGAAGGAGGATCACTCTAGGCTCCAAGAAGGCTCCGAACTTTCCTCCTACTTCCCTGCAGGTTTGCAGTTGACTCAGGCACCGACGTCGTGTCAAAATACTTCAGTTTTACATTGAGTAGGTGGAACCTGTCTCAGGCTGCTATATTTAAAACTTGTGCTTAAAAAAGACTCTTAGCTGGGTGAGATGTATTTAATTTGGGGGCAGATGGGGGGAGCAGTTTAGAGGTCAGTGTCACCTGCTACCCGTACCAATGGTATTGATAAGCCATTTGTGTGCAATGTTTTGGGAAAACCCTTGGCCACCCTCTGACCGTGTCCGGTGACTGGGTTTGTATGTAACCGGATTTTGGGGCTTTTGGCATTAGAATTTATTAGCCGGGGAGAGAATCAGAAGTGGTGTGGGGGTGGAAAAGAGAGAAGAATAAACCAAATTACACAAAAAGAATGAATAGTAGAGTTCATTCTATTTAATGTACAAAATGTTTGTATGTGTGTATATATATATATATATTTTATATATATACATATATAATAAATACTATATCTAACAGCATTACAGTGCTCCTTTTCCTGGCCGCGCAGTCAAATATAATTTTTTTTTTTTAAAGGAGGGAGGGGAACAGCTAAGCCGCCAAGACCTGAAAAGATCCATCCATGAGAGTAGGGGAAAACCAAGTATGAGAGAGAGGTTCTTTTTTGTGGAACACTCTGCTCTCTTTGTTTGGAAAAGGATCTCCCCTTTTAGTTTCCAAATCAGTCGCTTGGTTCATTTTGCCCCAAACACATGGCCTGCAGCTCCTGTTCTTCCTGTGATGATCTGACTTCATCTCAGCTACAATTTTCTTTTGCCTCTGCCCCACAAGTGCCATTCTTAACCTCGCCAATCGTCAAAGGATCTAGGTCAAGCATGGGCAATGTATAGCCCTATGGGTGTTGGCTGGACTACAGCTCCCATTGTACTTGGCCACTGGGGTGCTGGGAGTTGCAGCCCATCTTCATCCGGCAGGCTGTGCTTTTTTCCCCTCCCTGTTTTAGGAACGCTGGCAGTGCTAACAGTCATAAGTTAAGCCCCTTTTAAACGTATTATTCAATCCCATTGCACCATTTTCACAAGAGGGTGAGTGGTCGGATCTTTGCCAACCCCAACCCTACTCTTGAGGAAGACTAAACAGAATTGCCCTGTGATGTGTGGGGCTTTCTTATACCCTAAAGTCCCTAGCACCCTGCTTTTTTGTTCTTTTTTGCAGCTGTTTGTCCATAAATCTTTGGTAGAAGCCTTTCTGTTTGTCTAATCCCACCCCCTGTTCCATGCAGGCAATTCAGATGCCAGCTTCTGATTTCAAGAAGGGACAAATAAATATAAAAAAAGTATGATCATTCTGAATGGAACTGGACAAGGGAGAGAGAAACATCAGTGTATCCCAGTTCCCTTTAAAAGCGTTAGACAGTCGAATGGCTCCCCTTAGCAATCTTACACGTCTCCTACCCGCTTAATTCTGTTTTGAAATAAACAGAAGGTACCAGTCTTTTGAAACAAGACCACATAACTCTCTTTAAGTGCAACCACTGTGGATTCCACAGAGTTATACATCATAGCTTCAGGCCCGTAAACCTTCGAATTCATTTTCATATATATAAAAAATAGACCTATATCTATTGGATAACATGGCAGGGATGGGAAATGTGCGGTCCCATGGAGCTGTCTTTGTGGCCCAGCCGTCTTTTCTTGGAAGAGGAAGTGACTTCCACTCACTTCCTGTTGTTTAAAAAAAATTGTTTTTAAAGGTAGCCTTTGGTCTTTTGTTTCTTTGCCCGTAATTTTGTGTGTGTGTGTGCCAGAAAGGAATTAACTTTTGAAACAGGAGGCAGTGAGTGGAAGTCATAAAGCATATACAGGGTGACCACGCTCTCAGGCACATGTAAACGCAGCTCTTCAGCACTCTAAATGAATTGTCTACAGCTAATAAAATGGCAGCTAAGAAATGGTACAGCTTGGCCCACCAGGTTTGGAACTCGATAAAAGTAGCTCTTAGTGTGTCAGATCACAGTCCCATCTCATTGAACCACAGAGTTGGAAGAGACCACAAGGGCCATCTAGTCCAACTCCAATCTGCCACGCAAGAAAAACGCAAAGCATTCCCAGCAATGGTCATCCTGCCTCTGTTTAAAAACCTCCAAGAAGGAGGCTCTGCCATGCTCCAAGGCAGCAAATTCGACTGTTGGACTGCTCTTACCACTAGGAAGTTCTTAACATTTACATGAAATGGCTTTTCCTGATGTCTGAATCCATTGCTCCGTCTCCTAGTCTCTGGAGCAGCAGAAAACAAGCTTGTTCCATCTTCCCTATGACATCCCGTCCAATATTTAAACATGGCTGTCAAGTCATCTCTTAACCTTCTCTTCTCCAGGCTAAACATACCCAGCTCCCTAAGCTGCTCCTCAGAGGACTTGTATTTCTGTAGGCCAGGGACTGGAATCTTTTGGCCTATGGGCCGCTTGTGGTCCATGGGACATTTTTGTGGCCCAGAACGAGGTCCTCAATACCGCAAAGCAGCGAAAATTGTAGGCCAGAAGAAAGCAGTAGCAGGATTCTGTGGCCCGTTCTGGCTTCCAGGGAAGGGAGGGAAAGTAGCAGTTGGTGGCTCCCATATAAGTGAAGCGGTGAATCCACTCCACGTTTTAATTTGGCGCTGCACCTCTCCAGGTCTCGCACGGAGGCTTTAAAGGAGCTCTCCAGGTTTTAATGGCTCTCTCTCCAGTGCTGAATACCATTTCTAAATACACTCAGCACTTTGGAGAGCACCTATACAGCCTGCATCAAAACCTGGGGTGTATCCACGGCCCCACTGACATGGGAACTACCAGCTTCCGCTTGCTGGTGGCAGGTAACACAGCCCTCCGGTCCCTGGAAAGTTCGTCATGCCCACCGTACCCTAAGCTAAAATAATAAAAAAAAAACCAGACACACCAGTTTCTTAACAGTCATTGACTCGGTGCCTTTAAAACGGGTGCGCTTTCTGCATAGCATCGCCCGTGCCTAGCCCTTGTTTATTTTTTTTCCAAAAGTTTTTGTCCATGTTGTGTGGTCCCACCTCTCCGGATTCCACTTCCGATTGCATTCCGAATTCAGCCTCCTGCACATCATCCATTCTGAGCATAAGCAGAACAGTTTCCCACTGGGCAAAAGGAAAACACTTAAGAAAAAAAAGGAAAACACTTAAGAAAAGAGAATCGTTGTATTCTCTTTCCCCTGCAGGAGCAAAACGTAATGAGCTCCAAAACACAGAGTTGTTTTTATTTTTAAATGAGGAGAGAGGTGCGAGACGTTGGTACATCTCCAATAAATGATTTTTTTGCTGGGATTTTGGTGTTTTTTTAAACTGGTTGTGGCCTCATTCTTGCTGCTCTGGCTCAATTGTAAATGTATTATGTTTGTCACTTAAAGGGACAAGAAGACACCTCCTTCTCTTGAGTCCCCAGCGGGATTCTAGCCATTGGTTCTGTTTTGGCCATGGTGGCAAAAAGATAATTAATAAACTTCAAAATTCCCTTCCCTGCCTCTGGAAGCATTTTATCTTGCGGAATACTGGGATCCCATATGCGTTTCCCTACAAATAATACTATCAATAATAAAGGGCTTTCTCAGGAATAAGTACAAGGCCATCTGCATGACTGTAGTTGTCCCACAGTCTCATTTTGAAACCCTTTCCACAACCTGAGCTGCGAAAACAACGCAAAGCTCTGCTGCCAAGTTGCTCCACACCTTAGCAGCAAAGTCAAGCCAGACTTTACTAAACCTGAGCTACTACAGCAAAAATGGGAGTCAGGTGGCCTTCCACTGATGCCGTTGAACTACAAATCCCAGCATTCCTCACCGCTAGGGCTGTCCAACAGTATCTGTAGAGCCACACAATTCCCTTCCTTGTGCTAGATCAGAGCGGAATGCCACAAAAATACCTCTCTGTGCCTTAGTAAATTACAGTTAAATTAATCTTTACTAAATTCGAGGGGCGGTACTTTGCAGTACCTGCGCTGCTAGGTCAAAATCCGTGGCGGCGTGTCAGAGGGGCAGCGAATCCACACCCGGCTTTACTGGAGCTCTGCAAGGTCTTGAACTCTGTTACGCTCAGCACTTTGGAGAGCCTCTTTAAAACCCGGAGTGGATTTCCCGCCCCGCCGACACGGCAGCCATCAGCCGTCATTGGTCAAAATGGAATTCAGTGCAAT
Source organism: Iguana delicatissima (assembly GCA_948472985.1). Taxonomy (NCBI): domain Eukaryota; kingdom Metazoa; phylum Chordata; class Lepidosauria; order Squamata; family Iguanidae; genus Iguana; species Iguana delicatissima. The sequence continues at coordinate 234,157 of CAOKZL010001628.1, read as the reverse complement.
CCCCGCCCCACAGGGTTGTTGTGAGCGCAACCCAGCACGTGTCAGGACTCCACAGCACGGAGTGGCTTGAGACCCACTCCAACCACTGGACTATCCAGCCCAGTCGCACGTGCTCTTGCAGGCAGTAGCTTTTCAAAATCTCATCCCTGCTACTCCCTGTTCCTTTTAACCAGCGGCTCTAGGGATTTTTCATGTGCAAAAGCAGCTTCTCGACCAGTGCGCTATGTCCCCCCGCCCATCACCTTGTGCATTTTGAGCTTCGTGGAAGACTCGTACCCAGTTGGAAAGGGTCTCGACTAACCACTAAATGCAGGGTAAGTTTGTCCCTGCATCTTCAAAGATCAGCAAGCCCATCTGCACCCCGCGGACCTTGTCTCCTTAGCACGAGGGGAAGGCGGACATACAAACTTGCCTAATATAGCGAGTCAGACCAATAGCTCAGCCGAACCTTTGAGATGCTCCTGGTACGCGTATCCCCTTGGCTTATCCAGGGCTCTTTGTAGCCGGAGATGTCGGGCCTCGAACCCAGGGCCCTGTGCATGCAAAGCCAGCTTTCAGCTACGAAGCCAAGCCCCCGTCCGGCAAAACGGGGGTCTGGGAAGCCGAGGGGAAGGAGCGAGCGCGACATCTCCTAGCACCTGCGTCTGTAAAGAAGCCAAGCCCCACGCCGTCGGCAGCAGTTCCCCTTTGCGATCGCAGCCGTGTTACAAGGCAGGAGTCCCCATGTCTCTGGCCCCGAGAGGCGTTTTGCTCGAGCGTTTGTTTGCCTTTTTATATAAAATCAATCTGAACCACCCAACGGGGGATCGTCCCGGTCCGCCGTTGCGAGGCTGTCCCGCTCCATCACCTATCCTCGTTGCTCTCCTTGTTGATGAGCGCCTTCAGGGCGGGAGGAAGCCGGGGGGCTTTGGGGGCGGCCCGAGGGCCACCATCAGCTCGCTCTTCCGCACCAGGGCGGCCCTCAGCTGCTCTCGCATGTCCTCGATTTTCCCCTCCAGCTCCTTGAGTTCCTTCTCTTTGGCCTCCTTGTCCTCCTGCTGGGGGTCCTGGCCGTTCATGCAGTGCCAGACGGGGGCCTCTCGCTCGTCTTCCGAGGGCTCGTCCGGCGGGTTCTCGATGTTGAAGTGCACCCGCTTGTCCTCCTTTTTCACGGCCGCCCGACGGAGGTTGTTCCAACCCGGCTGGTTCGAGGGCGGTTCGGGTTCCTCTTGAGTCTTTTGGATGTTGCACCTGGAACAGAAAATCGGAAAGGCAGCCGTGAGCCGAAGCACCGGTATATTTTTCTTCCTGGAAAAAATTGTACTGTTCAGCATCCCAGATCTCTTGTCTTCCTTCAGGAAGCAATCTGTCTAGGTATATTTTAAATTAGAGGTGGGTAAAGTGTTGCCTGAAGTCTGCACAGTGGCCCAAGGGCCATGTTGGGGTCTCCCAGGACAAAAAAAACTTTTTTTCCAGTTTGTTTTTTTATTCCAAAATGCCATCTAGGGAGTGTGGAGGGCATTTCCAACACATTAGCAGCCCCACTCCTGGTCCCCCAGATGTCAAAACCAATGATAGCAAAATTTTGCGGGGGGAAAATCCTCAATTTATCACATGTATACGCTGCCCTTCTCCCAGGGTGGGACCATTGGGTCTTCTAGAAACAGCCAATTAAAAACATTTGTGACAAAATTTAAAAATGAAACCACGCAAAAATCATGTTAAGAAACATACAGGAGTTAAAAAGATAAATAAAATATCCCCAGTGGGTGCTCAAATCCTGTTGTTCGACACGATTACAGGAGACCTCTTCAGTCCGTGAGATTTACCCACGTGTTGATTCAGAGTCCCAAAAACTACGCTTGGATCTACGCTCGTTCGTCATATTTGTCCAAAGCCACTTTTGCAAGGAGCAAAAATCCTCTCACAGGAGGAATCTCAGAATCCTAGACTTGGAAGAGACCCCAAAGGCCATCCAATCCAACCCCTTTCTGCCGTGCAGGAAGCCACGGTCAAAGCTCTCCCGAAAGATGGCCATCCAGCCTTTGTTTAAAAAAACCCTCCAAAGAACGAGACTCTTAAAAACCTCCAAAGAAGGTTTGGATCATGGTTGATGTGAGAGAGATTTACCTTTTTTCCAGGTTCAACTTCTTGTTCCTCTGTTCCTCAAAACCCACGTTCAGAGCCCGGTGGATTTTCTGATGTATTTATTAATGAAACATAGAAGGAAGGAAAAAAGAAGGAACCTATAGATTATTGTAAGGAAGAGTTCAGCCGGAACAAGAGTGCCTCTGAACATATGAATTCTGTTTTTTGATCTTGCCACTGTTCAATATCCTTGTTGTTGTTTTTAAAAGCAACGGTTCCGTTGGAAGGAAAGTACTGTTGAGATGAACTGAGACAATAAGCCTTCATTTCTTAGACAATATTTATAGACAGACTGCTGCTGGACATGGAAGTTCTGCTAGCATTCCCATGCAGGCAGTTCCTTCTGCTGAGATGAAACCACTTGGTATCCAGAGCTTGGGAAAGTTAGTTTTGGGGACCATAAATAGGAGTATCTGCTTCTTCTCCCTTCTCCCTCCCATTTCCACTTGGATGTCTCTGGGACCCTTGCAAAAGCTACTGCTAAAAATTGTTTTTAAAAAATCCCGCTCTGCAAGGCTGGCGTACCTTTGCAGCCTGGGTACATCCGTGCAATTTCTCACCTGGCTGGTATGGAGCCAGTAGTTGAATTTCTTCTTGCGCTTAATGCGGGGCAGGATCAGGCGATAAAAAATGTGCTCGCCGAGGGAGGTGAGGAGAGAACCGCAAAGTCCGATACAGAGGAGCACGAAGAGTCCAGAGAAGTGGTAAATCCCCATCTGGAGGGTCTGAGGGGAGGGTATTTTGGGGGGCAGAGAGCAGAAGGAGAGAGAGAAAAAGGCATTAACAGGGTGTCCGCGGTGCTGTGGAAACACACAGTGTCCCACGAGCATGTCCTCTCAGAAGACTAGAATCCTTTTTTTAGAATATATTTTATCAGACAAAGACACAAAAAAGCAACAAAAGAAAATACAATCTAACAAACCATACAAAAAGGAACTTTAAAAACCCTAATAACAGAAAACAAATGCAAAAATTCAAATACATAACAAAACTAAACAAAGCTAAAAACTAAAGACAACTAAAAATTGGTTCCCGCCCGCGTTGCAAACAGCTCAGATTAGTTGCACCTAACTATCGATTCCTTCATTTTACATCCTAACTGTCACTTTTTCCTAATCGTAGTTATTTATCAATACACATAGCTAATAATCTCTTATTTAATTACCACTTATGATAGTAACACTCTCATGGTAGTAACGTATATGAAAAATATATAGAAAATAATTTTTAAAGCAACAAACGAAATGCATCCTTCAATCCCAGTTTTGCACTGCACGTGCAATAATGTAAGTTTTAAATTTGAAATTTAAGGTTTAAAAGCCTATTATCATCATATCAGACCCCCTTTGTTCTGTTTTCCATTCAACCAAAAATTCTATTTTTCCTTTCTACCATTGTAGAATAGAAGATTAGAATCTTAGAGTCGGAAGAAACCTGAAGGGCCGTCCAGTCTGACCTCAGAAATATGCAGAAATACCCACTCAAAGCCCTCCCGACAGACGCCCACCCAGCCTCTATTTTAAAGATCGTACCTCGGTGACGGCAAAGACCCTCTTCCCACAGGGCACCATTTTGTACCACTTGTCGTGAAGGAGGTCCATGAATCCGGCCGACTTGTATCGGCTGATGAACTCGGAGATGTTGGAGGTGAGGGGCGAGTTCTGGGGCAAGCCAATCCCGTAGCCTAGAGATGGGGAGAGGGGGACAAAAGGAGAAAAGCACGCTAATTGAGAGGACACGTCAGTTTCAAACATGTGCAGAGTGCTTTTCCATCACCAGCACTCTTTTCCCAGCCGCTAGCGGCAATCTCGTATCAGAGCTTCAGTAAGATATTTTAAATATTACAATATAGATATTTTAAATAAAGATATTTTAAAAATTACAATCAGGTCTCCATATGCGCTAGGGTTAGGGAACTCTTGCAGAAGTGGGGAAAATTGCAAATATCAAAATGTGTCTGTGGGACGGGGGCTGAGGCATGTTGGGGAGAGGGGGCACCCAGAGTCCAAAACCAGGTCGGGGAAAGGAAAGGGGGTTGGTTGGCATAGTGGCCCTATACTTCCTCTCTCTCGCCCACCTCCTTCCGACACAAGAAGACCAGATGCTGAAGCTTCATGACTTCGTTGAGAGAGATAAACTAACTGTGATGTTGAAAGATGGATCAGTGACTAATTTTAGAAAGGATTGGGATGGAATCATGATATCCGTCGCTAAGCATTGGGAAAGACTTTGGAAATTTAGGGTGCGATTACAGACAGTGATTTTATTTTTAATGTAGGTATTCATATACAGTGGGCCCGCAGTATCAACTACGGTTTCTTTCCGGGGCCGTCCCGTAGATACCAAAATTCATGGATGCTCAAGTCCCATTATGTGCAATGGTGTAGCAAAATGGCATCTCCTATACAAAATGGCAGAATCAAAGTTTCCTTTCTGGGTTTGCTTTTAATGTTTTCAAGCCATGGTTGGTTGAATGCGGAATCAGTGGACACGGAGGGCCGACTGTATTAGTTTTATTAACACAAACTGATGATCTAAAATGAACTATATTGGGTTTATTATAGTTTTGCTTACTATATTGTTACACTATTATATTTGATGGCAGCTTAGAGGAGTTGTTTGCACTCGATTCGCTCAGCGTGGGGAAGAGGAGAGACAAGAGTCTCAGGCCATTTCCGCACTAGACTGTTATAGCACTATTATTCCACTTACAACATCCCATGAAATCCTGCAATCTGCAGTTTCGGGCTGGCCCCTCCCGAAACGGCAAACCCCAGGATTCCATAGGATGTTGAAAGTGGAATAATAGCGCTGTAACAGTCTAGTGCGGAAATGGCCTCACTCTTCCCAGTAGAAATAGGCAAAAGCAAACTGCTGTAGCTTCTCTGTTCTTTCTCATGAAGAGTGTTTGCCATCTTGACAACACACTGTCACGTTGCTCGGCCGCACATGTCCCAGTGAAAGGTTGGAAGGTATGGAATTCTTCTTTGGGGAAGCGGGGGCCTCGTTCTCCCCCAAACCCCAGCTACACCCCTGCATCTGTTCCACCTTGAAGCCAACGGGAGGCATCCCCCCTTTCCGAATATCAAACTCCGTCTGAGACAGCAGACAGGCACGGCGAAGCGAGGAGGGAGCGTGGGCGAGAAAGGGCAAGGGAAATTCATTGGTATGCTGCTCAGCTGCCCGGTTTGCCGCGGAGCTAATGAGAAGAAGGGAGATCAAAAAGCATCGGAGATGAGGTGCGGACGCGAGTGAGGGAGAAATAATTAGAAATGTCAAGAGGAGGAGGAAGAGGAGGCGGCAAGGAGAGCTTTGGGGTTCCCTTCGCCTACTCCTCTCCCAGTAAACCTGCTTTGCCTTGCGGCAAATGGTCCAGCATCTGAATTAGGGCCGGCCCTACCATTGGATGGAGAGTCGCTGTTGCCTCAGGCATCGCATGGTCAGGTTTTCCAAAAAGGATAAATCTAACAACGCAAGAATTTGTGCCTGTGCTCACTAGTAATTCTAACAGGATTGCTTGGTTGGGTCTGTAATGCTCGAAAACCATATTTTTCCTATTTTTCTATTTCTTTCTTTCATTACAGTTTGGCTTGGAGGGCTGGTCAGAGCCCTTGTGTGTTTTAGTAGGTCAGCGTTTAGAGTTTTAGTTAGTGGTTCATGTTTTAAATTAGCATGTTAGCACTGTGTTTTCATTTAATTTATTTTTTTCCCCTTTGAACATATGTCTCTGACTGTAACTGTGATTTTAACCATGAATAGGAGTGTGTGCTTGTTTCTTTGTTTTAAAACTAATAAATAAGTAATCTACAAAACAAAAAAAGCTAGAAGGAATTGGTGGAATTCATGACATGATCATCTGGAAGGAGCTGTCAACAAGTGTGCGTTCTGACTCAAATACCGAATGAAAATGTTGATTTTTTAAAATCTACTGTCTTTATGGAGACAGTTGATTGAAGCCACTCCCTGTTTCGAAAAAGGTCTCTGATTTTTCTCCCTACCTTCAATAGCAAAAGGCTTCCCCACCGTGATCAGCTTGCAGTCGGAATCGATGGAGACCTCATAATCCAACAGGGATTTGTCCATGATGAAGGCGTTCAGCTTGGGCGGGTTGGTCCTGAAAAGGAAAAAAAGAAGAATTAACACAATGTGAATCTGTAATGTTCAGGATGCCGGTAAGCGAAACAGAATCAGAGAAGCACGTGTCGTCTGGAAGACGGGGCAAGCGTGCTTTCTGCTGCTCCAGAGACGAGGACAAAGAGCAGTGAATACAGGAAAAGGGATTCTACCTAAACGTTAGGAAGAACTTCCAATGGTAAGAGCAGTTTGACAGTGGAAATATGCTGCCTTGGAGTATGGTGGGGTCACATTTGGAGGTTTTTTAGGCAGAGGATGGATGGCCATTTGCTGGGGATGGCCCGTGGGGTCTCTCCCAACTCTATGACTCTACGGATTGCCGCTTACTTGAGCATTGTAACTCCCGCAGGTGTGGTGGGGACGCTGAGCCGCCTCATGTACTCGTGCATGTCTGGGAAGCTTTTCTTGATGTATTCCTCGGCGCTGCTCTCCCAGACGGTGCCGAAGCGGAAGCCCTGCGAGGGGTGGTGGAGCTGCAGAAGAAAAGCATCGAAGGTGTTTGCATGTTTTTTAAAAAAAAAAAAAAACATTGGTAAAAAATAAAAACGTTTTAAACATCGGCAATGCAAAACAGGAAGATGGAGAGAAAGGGACGAGAGGAAAAATGGGACCTTGGAAGGCTTAGAGGAGAATTATGACCACTCAGAGCTTGGAAATGAATGAGTTACAATCTAGTTACTTTTTTGGGATAACAAGGCTGTAACAAAGCCATATTTCAAGAGGAACATAATGGGGAAGAGAGAAGTTACTGAACAGGACAGATGGTCTTCTGTGTTGGAGTGGTCAAATTTGCTCCAGCTTTTAGTCTGAACTGTAAAGGAGCTTATTTTGGGGGGCTAAGGAGCAGTGCCTATTTTAAAGTCCAACCTAAAACTTTTACTACCCTGTTGATAGGGAAGCTACCGTGTTATTGCCATCAGCAGGCCAACCTTGGGGTCATGGATCCCAGAAAGCTCCTCGAAGGTCTTTTCTCCCACCATGACGGCGGCCAAGTTGGCCGTGTAGCTGGAGAGGACTAGAAGGCAGAAGATGGCCCAGAGGTTCATGAGGAAGCGTCCAGTCCAGCATTTGGGGGTCTTGCTGGAGACGGTTCGCCCAAAGAGGATGGCGTAGCAGAGGTTGAGGGCGGAAGAGTAGGAGAAGATCTTCATTCGGTTGCGGCCATGGGGGGTCATCCCGTAGGGGCTCTTCCACTCGTACAAGGTGAGGAAGAGGGCCGTCATATGGAGGGCCACGAAAATGCCCACCCACATGGTCCAGTGGAGGGGCCACATGAAGGCCCCGATGGGGGAGGCTGTGTCCCGGATCCTCACTAGGATGCCCAGGCTGGTGGAAAAAAAAGGGCTAGTAAAGTCGATGACTTGGCTACGGGCTGAGTTGATGCTGAAGGAGGTCACGGCCATGTGGGCCGTGCTGCTCAGGAGGTCGCCCACCAGCCCTGTCCAGCGCCCGTTTTTCCAGGCCCCGTACTTCCCGTCCCCCACAATGTAGAGGTCGAAATCGAACGGGATGTCCTCGGCCAGTTTCTCCAGCAGGTCGATGCAGTAACCGTAGCAGCACTTCCGGTACTCGATGGGCACCGAGCCGTTCTCTGAGTTCAGCTCCTCAAAGAGGGCGTCCAGCACCGCCGAGTCATTGGTGTGAGGATCCAGGCACAGTTGTCCTGCAGGGCAGTTGCCTTCTTCGTCCACCTAAAACAGGCCAGGGATTAATGCAAGGTTTTGTAACAGGAGGAGCAAAACAAACTTAGAGCAGGAGACAGGGAATCGGGGGCCCTGTGGGTCAGTGGAACTGGTGGCCTCCATGTCGGTGGGACGTTGAATCCACTCCAAGTTTTGAATCAGGCTTTCAGGGAGCTCTCCAAGGTGCTGGACTCCATTTCTAAATACCTTCAGCACCTTGAAGAGTTCTGTTAAAGCTCCTTTAATGCTAGTCAAAACCTGGAATGGACTCACAACCCCAATGACCTGGGAGCCGCCAACCGCTGCTGCCAATCCCCTCCTCAGGCTTCCTTGGTCTTTTGGAGTTTCTGGTGTGTGTGTGTGTGTTGAATTTTCCTAGCTAGAGGAGATTGTTGTGAGCTCTCCCTGCAGTAATATTCCGTTCCAGAAACGAATGAATTAACCCCAATATTTCTGCCCCATACCAAAAAATATCTCAAGGCATCTTGTAGTGAAAGTGAACACAGTTTAAAACAATAAAAATAATCTTAAAATGCTAAAAATGAATCAAAGATAATTGACTGGCTCAAACAGATGGGAAAGGCTGAAAAAGTTTTTACAGCTACATCCATCAGTATTTCGGACGAATCAATAAGGCCCTCAGGAGCAGCCAAGTTTTCACTTGGGGCCTCCGGGAAACCAGCCTGGGCACCAATCAGGACTCCAAGGGGAGGGCATTCATCGATTGGGGTGCCGTGACTGAGAAGGCCCCGCTCCCACGCCCCAACATTGACGTCACTGGTGGAAACCAGAGAACGGCTCACCCAAGAGACCTTGAGTAGACCTACCCAGCGAAAGGGGCTCCATCTAATATCGATATCCCGAGCCATTTAGGGCTTTGCATCGGAGTATTTCTAAGGTATACACCTCTACTCAAGTGGTACCAAGACCCCCAGTCCCTTACGCACCTCCCGTGTGAAAACGAAGGGGTGCTCCACCAGGGTCACCACCCGGAGCTTCATGCGGGAGAAGCCTCCGCCCTCCGCCTGGTTCTTGCGCTGCAGGTGCTGGGGCCAGGTGCCCTCCTCCACCTCCATTTCGCCCCCCTTCCAGCTGCCCACCGTCACCCACGTGGGCTGGCCCACCGAGTCCTTGAGCAGGCTCCAGACTTTGTAATGATGCTCTGTGTGGACGTGGGACGTGTTGTGGACATAAACTTTGCCCGTCTGGCCTTGGAAGGACGTGTTGGCTAAAAACCTGGAAGGTGGAAAGAATCAGAGAAAAAAAGGAAAAAACAGGAGCCTGGAATTCCTACTCAGTTATATTCTGTGTGGTCACGAGCTTGTGGAACTCTCTGACACAAGATATGTCAATGGGCACCACTTTCTAGACCCACATTTAAAATATACCTGTTGAATCAAGAAGATTTACCTACATAGTGATTCGCCATTCAATAACTGATTGAATGGGTCTAGTGGGGACTAATGAAGAGGATTCTCATCCTAAAATCCATCTAGTAATATTTTCCAAGCTCTGCTTTTCTCCCTGTAAAGATAACATTTCCCGGGCTCTGTTTTTCTACATATAGAGAAAATATTTTCCAAGATCTTTTCTCCCCAAAAAGAAAACATTTTCCAAGCTCTGCTTTTCTTCCTACAGAGAAAACAGTTTCCGAGCTTTGCTTTTCCACTGATATAGAACACATTTTCCAAGCTCTGCTCTTCTACTGATAGAGAAAATATTTTAAAGGCTCTGCTTTTCTCCTTGTAGAGAAAACATTTTCTGAGTCCTGCTTGTCTGCCTATAGAGAAAACATTGTCCAGAGTATATTTTGATCCCCCTTCAGTGACTTACGGGCTTACTTACTGGGAGAGGTAGCGCCCTGAAGACTCTGAATCCACAAGGTGCTTGTCGTTGCAGTTCAGCATGCTCTGGATGAGGGCCAGCTCCGGCCGGATGTAGACGGCCCGGGCAATGGCCCGAGCCACCAGCTCCAGGGCGTCCTGGATCAGTTGTTCCAGAGAAGGCCTGTTCACCTCACCAAAGGCTAGGAGACCAAGGGGGAGCCCTTCTGTCTGCAGCTCGGCCACGTTTTGGGGCTGCCCCAGCACCCAGTGGAACTCCTGGGTCACCCCCAGCTCCTTCGCTGTCCGGAAGACCAGCCGGGAGAGGCGGGCGTTGCAGCCGAAAGGAGAGCCGGCCCCGGCAGCTCCCGGTATTCCTCCAAGTGTCGCCGGAGATGCCGGGCGGCTTCCGTCTCCTCTAAAAAGCTCACGTCAACCACCGCCGTCCTCTCCAAGCCAGTGTGGCTGGTCCAGAGGTCCACAAAGCCCGAGACGTCCCAAGCCTGGCACAGAATCAGGGTGACATCGTGCCAGTTGTTGGCGCGGAAGATGTTGGCGAGAAGGTCCAGGAGGGTCTCGAAATCCGTGCTCCGGTCCATGAGCAGATGGAAAGGGTTCTGGCAGAGTAGAAAACAGAAACAGAAGTCAGCCACAGTGTTCCCAACATAAGCCAGAGCTTGTGACCTAGGAACCGAAGTTACTCGGCCAAGAAGTTCCACTTTGTAAGAATCCTGGCTATCATTAAAAACCAAAACAGAATGCAGATTTCTAGTCCTTTGGAGGAAATTCAGCTTCACAATAAGCTTGGCCATTATTTTGAACAAAAACAGCAAGTTTCTAGTCCTTAGGAAGGAAGCTCGGCTTCGTAAGGATCTTGGCTATCGTTTCAAGCAAAGCCAAGGGCAAAGTTTCTAGTCCAAGGAGTGAAATTCAGCTTTGTAAGACTCTTGGCTGTCATTTAGGACAAAGGCGGGCTATCGTTTAGGACAAAGGGTGGCCCGCGGGACCTTAAGATGTCTTGTGCCACAGCCAAAAGCAGAATAAAGAGCGTTGGGTGACCGCTAGAGGTCACCAGAGAACTGCAGCGAGATTTAAATCACTATCAAAACAGGATGAAGAAGAATGTAGAGGGTTTTTCAGGGGTGGGGTCGCAATCCTATTAAGCCCCCCACCAAAAGAATAAGGATGGGAGGAGTATATAAGCAGGACTGAAAATGCTCGTGTGTCTTCAAGTCATTTCTTGTTTGGGGCAGTGACTTTGCTTTCCTCTGAGGCTGAGAGAGTGTGACTTGTCCCCAGGGTCACCCAGTGGGTTTCCGTGGCCAAGCAGGGGGTCGAACCCTGGTCCACCAAAGTCCCACCCAACACTCTAAACCACAACACCACACTGCCTCTACGTCTTGGCAGTTTCTCCAGAGGACGCCCCTACAATTAAGGTCCTCGTAAATCAGATTTGACTTCAAGGGGACATCAGAAGAACAAAAACACCGGAGGAAGATCGAGAGTGGCATAGTGGTTTGAGCAGATTCGAATCCCCGCTCGGTCGCAGAAATCCACCGGGTGACCTTGTGCAAGTCACACTCTCTCAGCCTCAGGGGAAGGCAAAGGCAAACCTCGTTGGAATGAATCTGGCTGAGAAAACCCAATTGTTATTTCGCCTTCGGGGTCACCATAAGTTGGAAAGAACGTGAAGCGGCAATAGCAAAGAGACTGGGCATTTGCCCCGCGTTTGCTGGTTCTCCTTTGCAAAGGCACCGAGAGCTTCGGATCCAGCTAAGACCCGTCCAGAACCTTCTGGAACAGACCGGAAAGTCTGGTCAGTTGCCACCCTTTTATATTAGTTTGTCCGGAGACGGGATGCAGAAATACAGCGCCATAAAACGCTCGACTCGGGAGTTCGGCCATCATTTACAGCTTTCGACGGGAGGCAGAAGGGAAGGCTGAAAACTGCCCAGCCAGCACTTCCAAAGTTAGCCAAAATTTCTCGGCTTTATTTATATTTTTTTTGTACAGGCTGTCGGCGTGACGATAAGGAAAGGACAAAGTGATGGAGATTTGTAGCCCGGCTGCTAAAATGAAAGGATTGGGTTGTTGGATCGGATCCATTTGGTCTTGTGGGTCTCTCGCAACATCGCTTTGTTGCTTGTGAAAAAAAGCAAAGCTCTCCCTGGAAACCACTTCTAGACTTTTTTTCCCCCCAAAAAGAGAAAATGATTTGGTAACTTGGAGTTTTTGACAATTAGTAAGATCAGGTGACTGCTGTACAGTTGCTAGGGTTGGGGTACAGGTGGAAGAGTGGAAAAACCGCAAATATCAAAATGCCCTTCTCCTTCCTTGGGAGTGGGGTGACATCGGGAGAGGGTTTGTGGGGCTGAGAAATTGGGCCGCCAGCCAACCTTAACTGAAACAGAGGCAGTTTGGGATTAGTTTCCCCATTTCCAGCAGGGAGCGGGTCTTTTGTAAAAGCAACGGCTCTCAATTGCCCTGGGGAGGACCAATACTTTGCATTACAACAGGGAGAAATGAGAACAATAAATTGCTTGCAGAGAAAGTTCATTTCCCCTACTGTGGGAGTGCTGCTAAAAATAAAGAGAATAACAATGACCTAGAACTTCAATCACATGAACTCCAGTTTGGCAAAATCAGTTTAAAATTTGGGGAGAGAATTTGGTGTGGGGCTTACGTCTTGGAGGGTGGACAAATGCATGCAGAAAATAGAAGTGAACACTTTTGCACTATCTGTAATCACCTGAGAATTGCTGTGATATTATTAGTAATGGACATCCGGCGGCTTTTAACCTTTCCTCTACCACGGACCCCCTTTAAATATCTTTTGTTGCCACAGACCGCCAAGCCTAAAACTCAAGATATAAAACCCTAAAGTGTGTCAACAATTCGTTTAAATTTAAGTGTATTTAAAGCTCTCGAGGGTCTTCAAATCCGGAGAGAAGTTTAAATTTAAAGTTCTCAAGGGTTGTAGAGATGGGGAAAACAAGAAAATGCATACAGTCCTATTTTATTTTTGATGGAATGATTCCATACACATGTGTCTTTCTCCCCCCTTTCATTCGTTCATTCGTTCTGTTTTAATTGTAAAAGCTCATAACTATTCTTTGAGCTGTCGCAGACCCCCGTCGAGGACCCCAGGTTAAGATTTTGAGGGTTTCGTCGTGGCTCTGCAACTTGGTAAAGTTGTGCAACATAGACCATGATGTGGCATCCCAGCCAGGATTTGTGGGTGGCCACAAATGCAGGTTTGGTAGCCACATGCGGCCTACAGGAGTGTGTGGCCCCCTCCCTGATTTCAGGAATGCTAGACTTCGCCAACCCTTTCAGAAATCCACTCCTCGCGTCTGCTGGTTTTCTGGTCTGCTGTTCTTCAGGGTTCCCCCCGCCAAATCCCTCTACATTCCAGCCCTCATTAACTGGCTCGTTAAATCCTAGGACACCCGAGGATCTCAGGGGAACCCTTATGCTTCGCCACGAAATTATCATAACCCCCTCCGAACTCCCCAAATCCCACCTCGCTCCCTCCGAGGCCACCGCTGTCCCCATAAACACAGCCGCAACTTCAGCTCTGCCGCGTCTTTGGGGAATCGGCCGATCCTTGAGCTGAAGACGGAGGGATGGAGGGAAGAAGCGAGGGGGGGAATTACCAATGAAAGCTGGTGATCTTTTATAAGCGAGGAGGCGGATGAGCCCAGGGGTCGCCCATAAACATTTATTCCGCTCCCTCCCTGCTTTAAGATGTTCTGTCTGGCCTCGTAAATAATGTACTGTTTTTCAAAAAGGCAAAGCAACTCAGCAGGCTGGAAACACAAAGCAAAATCTCTGGCAAAAGACCTAGTTTATTCATGTCCCTGCTGTAGTGTCGGGTTTTGAACCCAGATCTTTAAGACAGGCTCAAAATGGCGAGAGTGCTAGACTTGGGCTTGGAAGTTCTGGGTTCAAGTCCCCCCCACGAGCCGAGAAACTGAGCATGAGACGCCCAATCCCTCTTGGTCCAATCTACCTCACGTGGTGGCGGTGGTTGTTGGGAGGCCAAAAGTGGGAAGGAAGAGAAGTTGCCAAGGCCTGGCATGATTTACAGAGCAGTAAAGCAAGACATTTTGTCCTAAAGTTTTGGAACTAAAATGGACACGACACAAAAGGAAAAGGAGGTGTGGAGGGCAAAGGAAAACAAGGCCGTTTTACTACGTCATAATGGGGACTGCCAAGTCCTCCCACTGGTGGGAGAGAGAGACATGCAGCAGAGATGTGTGAAGACTCTAGATGTTGTCGAATTGCAACTCCCCCTGGGCTACGGCTGATGGGAACTGCAGTCCAACAACAATATTGGAAGGCTATCCCACCCCCATCTCTGGTTTTGGGGGTGGACTCTGGAACAACAGCAAGGACTGGGAAGTTTTAGGAGACCGACTCATTCTCGTAAGGTGCTCTGTTGTCTCTAGGATCCGCTTGCTTTTTGCAGATAGACTGTGCCTACAGACGGGGGCTTTACGAACAGCAATCACAGCATTAAGCCTTCTGTTGGCATACCAAAAAAAGAATAACAATGCCAAATAAATGAAGTCCGTCTAAATGCAGCAAACCGGGCAGCCAGCCTCTGAGGAAGTTGCAAGAAAGGAAGGAAATGCTTTCTGCTCTTTGCTCCCAAAAGGTGGAAAATCAGCTATACTGCCTTTGAAGGTGGAAGCTCCAAACCGTCGCTGTGGCTGAGAGAGTATCCTTTTGTACCTGCCCAGTCTTTCTGCACTAGGTAGAATTTAGGGGGAATTATCATACGATGATATATATATTATTAACTCACACTGGACAGATTGGAAACCGCACCGGCTCTCGCGCCAAGCTCTCTCCCGCGTCGACTCATCCTTCCTTTGTTTGAATGAGAGAGAAAGATCTATGGTGTCACTTCACCTTGGCTTTTCAGAAGTTATCTCCTCCGAAATGGGGATATTTTTCACGCCCCACCAGGGAACTCTGTCCAAAACCCCTCAAAGTTACAGACTGTAATGTTTCCTCTGCTCAGAAAGACAGCTTCTTCGGACACCCGGCACGGCGGAGCGATGGAGGGAGGAATCCGTGCAAGATCTTCGCTTACTTCAGGATGCAGTTGCGGCAACGGTACTGCTGCGTGCGCAAAGATGGAAGAATTCGATGCTACCTGCTGCTGGCGGATCGATCAGAAATGGACCGATCGTCTGCTTTGATTAGAGGAAGGGCGTTGGTGACGCGTCTGAAAAATGGGGAACGAATCGGTACCTTTGGTGCTCGAGGATTAGGAAGGGAAGCCGGTTATCCAAAAAGGAAAGGTGTTGTCGTTTTTAAGAGAGGAGTAGGAATAACTAGGTGCATACATAATCACCAAAAGGAACATCAGAAGTCACTTTTCTTTCTTCTTCTTCCCTTCTCCTAGTGCTTTATTTTTCTTCTACACTTTTAAATGTTTATTATACTGTATTTTAGTTTTCTGGCTTTCTGCTTTTTCTCAGATCTCTGCAACCCTCAATGCATTAAAAAAAAACCCTCTTCTTAGTAATATATATATATATACACACACACATATACACATGCATACATATAGTATGTGTGTATATATATACATATAACTTTCCTTCCCATCACTTGCTTATAAAATTCCACTTTTGAGGTAGACACTGCCTACACAGAGGAGCTTCACAAACAGCTACCGTGGTGTTAGCCACGTTTTCAAGATGATGGCTGGTATTTTGATTTGGGACCTACATAGATATAAACACACACACATATGAGAGATCTTGGTTTAAGTCAAATCAGCTATGCTCAACCTGCTGTGCAAGCCTGCCATTGCAAGACCTTAGCTGCCCAGGTGGCCAAGATCCAGAAATGCCATCCTTAACGTCTTTTATGCTATTTGCCGTCACGATGTGGGAGCTGGGCCCCGATCCAAGCCCAGGGAAGCACTTTTCTCTCCAGGCTTGACTCTCCTAAATGAACCCAGCAGGACTTTGGAGAATCTGGATCCTCTCCGTAGGAAAGAAACGTCAGCCATCCGCCCTAGTGAATGCATTTATTAAAGAAGGTGTGTGTGCCGAATATCTTCATTTTCCTTTTGCAGTTTTAGACAGGCGGTAGGGAGCTAGACTGTTGATTCACTGACCCCAATCTTGCCTGTTCCGAATGGCAGAAGGTCTCTGGGGTCTCAAGTAGAGAACAGTTTTTCCCATCACTTGCTTACATAACTGTATTCTGAAGGTAAAACTGCCCACCCAAAGGGGCTTCACAAACAGCTACCGTGGTATTAGCCACCTTTTCGAAATGATGGCTGGCATTTTGGCTTGGGACCTATCTATCTATCTGTCTAAATGCGAGAAGGTTAAGAGGTGACAGGATAGTTATGTTTAAATATTTAAACATAATGGAGCAAGCCCGTTTTCTGCTGCTCCAGAGACTAGGACATGGAGCAATGGATTCAAACGCCGAGAAAACAGATTCCATCTAAACATTAGGAAGAACTCGCTGACGGTAAGAGCTGCTGCCAGACCCCATCTGAAATCCTGTTTCCGGTTCTGGGCATCACAGCTCAGGAAGGATATGGAGAAGCTGGAGCGTGTCCAGAGGAGAGCAACCAAAATGATAGAAGACCTGGAAACAAAGCCCTATAAGGAGCAGCTTAGGGAGCTGGGAATGTTTAGCCTAGAGGAGAGAAGGTTAAGAGGTGACATGATAACTATGTTTAAATATTTTAAAGGATGTCATATGGGGGACGGAGCAAGTCTGTTTTCTGCTGCTCCAGAGACTAGGACAAGGAGCAATGGATTCAAACTCCAGGAAAAGAGATTCCAAGTAAACGTTAGGAAGAGCTTCCTGATGGTGAGAGCAGTTTGACACAGCTGCCTGGGAGTGTGGTGGAGTCTCTTTTTTCGGAGGTTTTTAAGCAGAGGCTGGGTGGCCCTGTGTCAGGAATGCTTTGGTGGTAGAGTCAGGCATGACTCAATGGCCCTTTGGCCGTAGGTTAGGAACGATTTGAAGGGTCACAACAATTCCCCCTCCACTACCTCCCTTCCATGGGAATTCCCTTCCTGGGAAGATCCGACTGGCCCCCTCTTTGCTTTCCTTCTTTCATCAGGCGAAGACCTTTTTATTCAGGCAGGCCTGAGAATTTTAATTATGAAGCAATTGCATGTATGGGAAAGAGCTGGCGAGGCATAGCGACTCGAACTCTGGACTACATAAAAACACCTACAAGTTGGGTTTTAATATAGGATAGCCGAGGGAGTGAGGTGGTTTGAGTGTTGGAGTACCACCTAGGGAACAGGGTTCGATTCCCCGCTCGGCCATGGAAACCCGGAGGGTGACCTGGGGTGTGTCACACCCTCTCCGCCCCAGACAACCCCATGATGGGTTTGCCTTCGGGTCGCCGTAAGTCGGAAACGGCCGGAAGGCCCACAACGACAGCAATAATTGTGCGTTTGAATGTTAGACTTTGTTTAAAAAATTCAGTTTGCGCTGACGTTCTCCTCTGTTAAAAATAATGCATGAATTATATATTTGAAAATTAAAAAGGAAGAGGTATCGGCTTGAAGGGACAGAGGTTTGCTGGGAGTGGGAGGTGGGGGGGAAATGAGATTAGGAGGCCGAAAATGCCACTCGCAAAGGGGTCTGGTTTGTGTCTGGGAAGCCATTTCAGCCCGGGCGTTGGGGCTGGAGGCGGGGAAGGTGCTGCTCTCTTTGGTGCGTCTGCGAGCGAAATGCGGAGGGCCTACAGGCGAAATGGGCCGAGCGACGTGAAGGACGCAGCGGCAGGCCGCCTCCTCCGAGGGCGCTGAGGTCTCGGCCCTGATTTTGTGCCCAAACACACACACACACACACACAACACCCTCTCTGCAACACCCTCCTCTGAATAATTCCACTCGATGAATAATGGAGAATAGTTCTTCTCCTTTATAAATAATTTCTGGATATTTAAGGCAAAGGAGAGGGGAGGGAGAAGGAACATCTGAGGACACACCAGGTTGTCCAGACTCGGAAAAGTTACTTTTTTTTTTTTTGCACGGGTGTGCATAGGTGACTTCAAGTTGCCTCTTGGCTTGCGCCAGCCCCGTGAACTTCGTATAATTTTCTTAGGCACGAAATACACAGAGGTAGTTTTTCAGTTCCTTTCTCTGAAATACAGAATCATAGAAACGGAGAGTTGGACGAGACCACAACGGCCATCAAGTCCAACCCCTTGCCATGCAGGAAAATAGCCCAGACCACCTGCGGTCTCCCATCCAAGTACTAACCAGGGCTGACCCTGCTTAGCTTCCAAAATGAGAGGGGATCTGAGGGTATTTGTGTCCACCGTTTTTGAACGAGCCCTTTTAAAATTTGGTGTAAGCATCCATGGGCAGCAGCTGAATAGGAAATTCTGGGAGGGTTTTTTTTGTACTGTCACTCCCATTATCCCCCATCCATCATGCACAGCTTTCCTCTGCTGTCTGTGAACACTTACTCCAAATTTCTTAAGGTGCGTGTTCATTTCTTGCCCAACAGCTGTGCTGTTCTAGCTGGGATCAGATTTTAAACACAGAGAAATTTGTTCGAGAGGGGAGGATGAGGTTAGAAAAGAGCAGTGGCCGCTGGAGACTTCTAGATCAGTGGAGGGACAGCCAACCCGCTCCGGCTCTCAGCCCAAACATTAAAGAAGCTGTCAAGGATGGGGGATGAATTTATTTTGGGGGTTCAATTCAGCACCTAGTAAAATGTTTGGACTAAAACCCAGAGCGGATGCAGGGGGTTTCTCTGTTTTTATTCTTAGGCATAGAAAAGTGTTTTCTTGGGCTCTATAGCCTCAATTCCCTTCCGCACCCTGGAGAGATCCTTTAAAGCCTGCGTTAAAACCCGGAGCGAATTGACCGCTCCGCTGACACGGGAGCCACCGGCGGCCCCCGAAACAACCGTTCGCGCGATGCGAGTATCCACAGAGCGTGTTTCCAAAAAGGGTGGTTCTCTCCTAGGGACCTCCCATTTCACACCACATCCGAATTTGTACTAAAGGGCTGGTCCGCGGTGGGTGTGTTTGTGGCCTTAGGAAACACCTCATCCCTTCGCTTGCAATTAGACAACTCCTTCCCTCTCTAAATCGCAAAAGGAGCCACTGAGGGCCGCCGGACAGCGGACAGGAAGTGAGGGACTTGTCCCAACGAATGAGTTCTCCTTGTCAAATTCTCCCTTGATTCCAGCCTGAGGCCATTCTGAGCAGCTGACCGGACTCGGGACCGCGGAGAGATCCTTTCGAGCCGTTCAAAACCTGGAGCGGATTTCCGTCCCCTCTGACCTGGGAGACAGCAGCCCGTCCCTGACTTCCGCCGAACAAGGCGCTGGTCCTCCCTCCGGAACGGTGAGTGGATTCTGTCAGTAGCAGCAGTTCTGTTTGTGATACAGCAGACTTTTCCAGCCACTCTCCAGAATCCTTACCCTTCGTACGTTTATGTGATATCTATCCTGCCGTACTCCCAGTATTGGCTTGAAGGCGGCTTACGCCCGTTCAGAAACCCAGGGCAACTTACACAACAGAAAAATGATTCGTACCAAAGTCAAAGCACAACCAGACCAGGTTTCTGCTCAGAAACCTCCAGTTGAAAACACAGCTTAAAAATAATTTTTAAAAAGCACATTTAAAGAAATGCAATGCACACGCACACGTCCCGTTCAAAGCCTCATCTGCCGCAACGCATTTTAAAAAAGACAAAAGGATTTTGGCAGCTCAAGGGAAGCGGTCGACGGATCGAATTAATCACCTCCTACTAACGGCAACGGATCGTCCCCCGGGCTTTCTCCTTGTGGTTTTGGTACCCCCCAAACAGAGCCATTTAACGGGGGAACTGGCAAAACCATCTCTCAGATATTCCTCGCCTAAGAAAACTCCATTGGGTTTCCAAAAGCCGACAGGGGACTCGAAGGCGCTTCCACACCATGGCCCTCTAGATGTGGTGGGAGTGAAGTTCCCGTCCTCCCTGTCCCCGCTGGATGATGGGCGCTGCAGTCTCACTTCATCTGGAGAGCCACCGGTCGCCCGGTCTCAAGTGTGAGGAATCGGTACACCAGAGGTGGAAGTTACAACAACAAAAATAACCGGCCCCGGTCAGCGTCGTTGGGTGCTTTCGAATTGTTTCCAACTTATGGCGACCCTGAGGGGTTTTCTGGGGCTGAGAGTGTGTGATGCACCCAAGGACACCTGGTTGATTACCATTCGCCGAGGGGGGGTCGAATTCTGGCCTCCAACGCTCAAATCACTACATCACGCTGGCTCTCTAGAGTCCCGTAGTGTCCTAGAAATCAAAGGGTGGGGTCCAGGTAGACTGCGCCCGGAAGTGGAAGCTTCTCATGGAACAGGTAGGCTGTTCCTGGAAATGGAAGCCTCTGGTGGAACGGGGGGGGTGAGAATTGCACAGTCCCTTCTGTTGTCTGGACCACCGCTCCCAGCATTCTTTTCCATTGACCCCCCCATTCCTCTGCCAGCTCCAGTCTGCTGAGACTTGTAGTCCCTTCCCCTCCCCTTTACATGGCAGCGTTCCTTCTCTTGGACTACAGATCCCAGCACCCCCAACCCTGCCGTTGGGAGGACAGCTTCGCAAGGTTCCTTTTTCCAGACTGCAGATCCCAGCACCCCGAACCCTGCCGCTGGGAGGACAGCTGCCCGGCGTTCCTTTTCCAAGCTACAGATCCCAGCATCCCCAGCCTCACCCCTGCGAGGAGAGCTTCCCCGACGCCCGCAACCCGGCAGCTCGGCAACCTTCCCTTTGGGCCCCGGAGCTCCCCGCGCCCCTCCTCCTCCCGCGGAGGCAGCCCTGGGGGACGGATCGGGAGCAACGCTCTGGGGCTCCTCCGGGGCCCCCCCGGGCGCAGGTAGCCTGCCGCTGCCCGGGCGGGCGGGCGGGCGGGCGGGCTCGGGGGCGCGGCGCTCTTACCCGGCTGCGGAAGGGCGCGGGGGGCTCCTCGGGCTCCTGGGCGGCCCCGGCCGGCCCGCGGGGCCGCTCGCCCCGGCCGCCCCCGTCCTCCTCCTCCTCCTCCGGGACGCGCAGGCTGACGAAGGGGACCTCCAGGAAGGCGGCGGCGGCGTCGAGCTGCAGCAGCTCCCGGCGGGAGGCGGGCAGGGCGAGCACGGCGGCCACCCCGCGGACCACCAGCGCCTGGCAGAGCCAGCGGGCCAGCGAGGCCGGGTCGCGGTGCCGGGGGGCGCCGGGCACGACCTCCAGGCTGAGGTTGTAGGGCAGGGCGGCGGCGGCGGCGGCGGCGCGCCCGGCCCGCGCCAAGGCGGCGCGCAGGGGGCCGCCCGGCTCGGCGGCGCGCCCGCGGGGCAGCAGGGCGCCCAGGCGCACCGTGTGCCCGGCCCGGGCCAGGACGCGGCAGGGCTGCGGGTGAGCCGCGCCCGGGGCCGCCAGCAGCAGCAGCAGCGCCGCCGCCAGGCACAGGCAGCGCGGGCCGGGCGGCGGGCGGCGGCGGCGGCGGCGGCGGCTGCCGTCCAGAGCCCAGCGTCCCCGCCGCCGGCGCCGCTCCATAGAGGACGGCGGGCGGAAGGGGCGAAGTTCGGGCAGGGGCGCCCGGCCCCCTCCGCCCTCCCCCTCCCCGGCCGGCCGGCCGGCAGGCAGGCGGAGGGGCAGGAGGGGCCGCCTAGCGGGGCGAGGGGCGGGCGCGCCCGCCCATCGCGGGCAGGAGGAGGAGGCGGCGGGAGGGCGAGGCGCCGCCGAACCGCTCCGAGCTGCCGCGCCGCGCCGGGCGCTCTTCGCTCTGCCGCCGCCTCTCTCCAGGCGGAGCTCGGAGGAGCCCCTGTGGTTCCGCCCCGGCGCCGCTAGGGGCGCCCGAGCAGGCAGGGAACGGGGCGGTGGGGACCGGAGCCCCGGGATCCGGGGGCCTCGCGGCGGATCTCCGCTTGGAGCCCCGGCCCCGGCCCCGGCCCCGGCCCCGGCCCCGCGGCTCCGGGTGGAAGTCCTCGGAGAAAGCCAAGGGCTGGAGGAGGGCGCGCGGAGCCACGCCTTCCGGGTGGGCAGGGCTCCTCTGGGCATGGACAGAGTGCGGAGGAGGAGGAGGAGAGCGATAGACGACGGCTTCCAAGTGCGGGGGGCTCCTCTGGGCATGGACAGAGTGCGGAGGAGGAGGAGGAGAGTGATAGACGACGGCTTCCAGGCGGGGAGGGCTCCTCTGGGCATGGACAGAGTGCGGAGGAGGAGGAGGAGAGCGATAGACGACGGCTTCCAGGCGGGGAGGGCTCCTCTGGGCATGGACAGAGTGCGGAGGAGGAGGAGGAGAGTGATAGACGACGGCTTCCAGGCGGGGAGGGCTCCTCTGGGCATGGACAGAGTGCGGAGGGCGGGAGGGAAGGGAGCTGCAGTGGCTGCCGGGAGCATGTGCAGGGTGGAAGAAGAAAACGAGGCTGAGGAGGACACGGCTGAGGGTTTCAGGACCAATGTGATGTTTCAGGCCTCTGAGTATGTGCAGAGTGCAGAGGCCGGCGGGGGGGTAAGAGAAGATTTCAATAGTCGTTAGAGGACCTGGCGCGGGGGAGAGGGGCGCTCTCCGAGGTGCTGAAACCAACAGGTTTCCACGGGCTCTAAAGCGCTCTCCAAGGTGCTGGAACCAACAGCTAAATTAATTGACCACTAAATTAATTTCAGTACAGAGATATAGGCAAACTGATTCACAGCTACAGAGAAAGAAGGAGAAGAAAAGGGAACAAACTGTACATAAAGGGCATACAAGTACACTTGAATTAAACTCAGAAGAACTCTGTCCCTTCCATACAAACCGTAATGAAAAGGAAAAAAAATCAATTAATATCTCATGCCTTATTCTACCGTTACAGATCTGTATACATTCAGCTCACCAAAATTACTAATAATCATAACCACAGCTTGTTACATCATTAGATTTCTTGTCGCTCAAAAAGTCGATTTTCTAGTCTTTCAAAGAAAACCTCCTTTCTTTTCACGATGGGAGCGGATGGCCGCTAGGGCAAATCGGACAGAAAGGTAAGGTTATTACAGGCAAAGCCTGGAGAACAGGGTTCAAGGGATGAAGGCTTCTTGGTTCAACAGAGACGTGGAAGCCAGAGTTCAGCGTTTTGCAAAAGCTGCTTTAAAGTTCGGACTAAAACCCAGAGCGTTTTCGTCCTTTCCCGAAACAGTAAGACCGCCCCTGTTCTTTCAATAATGTATCGATGCTAGGTTCTCTGTTTTCCCATGGTGAATGGACTCCGTTTTCCTTCACCGATACCTGAACCTCTTCTCTTTTCTTCGGAGATCAGTTCACTTCAGGTAGTAATTGTCTTTTTAGTGTGTGTTACCCTTCCCTGTCACAGAAGTCCTTCACGGACCAGCGGGGGATTGGGGGCAGACCACAGCGAAATATTAAAAACGCTGCTGGAAGCCTGAGGTGAAATGCGTCTCCCATCTGTAACTATCTCACCTCGCCGCCTCGGTTGCTCTTTCTCTCTCTTTTATTGAGTCCCTATCCCTCACAGCATTATATTTCCAATTGTGGTTGTGAAATCTGGACGGGGAAGAAAGGTGACAGGAAGACAATCAACACCTTTAAAATGTGATGCCGGAGGAGAGTTTTACAGGTGCCCTGGACTACCAAGAAGGGATCCCAGAGCAAATCAAGCCTGTATTCACCCTAAAAGCCAAGATGGCTAAACCGAGGCTGTCGTACTTTGGCCATATCGTAAGACCTGGTTTACTAGAAAAGGCCATAATGCTTGGAAAGGTGCAAGGCAGTAGGAAAAGCAGAAGACTGCATTGCCGACGGAGAGACTCACTCAAGGAAGACACGTCCCTGAGTCTGCAAGGCCTGCCGCCAAGAGACGTTGACTTGGTGGCAGTTAACAAATGCTCAAAGCGTTGAATGTAGCCGTGGACAGCAGCCCTGTAAGGCAGGACGGATTATCCTCAGTTTATCGAGGGGAGTGGTGCCTGAGGCTTCTTTGCTTCGTGAAGAGCCAACAGGAAATAGAAGCATGACGTTTTTAGACCAACACGCTATGCCAGTGTTGATTTTTTAAAATTATTTCAGCCTTTTCTTGTAAGGGCATGCCGATTTCTAGCTCTTCAGCAGCGGCAGCAGATGGAGTCCATGTCGGTGGGGTAGTGAATCCATGCCAGGTCTTCACAAGCTTTGCAGAAAGCTGTCCGAAGTGTTGAATGAAGATAGGGATATGGTTGGGGACCTTGGAGAGCCCCCTTAAAGGCTGACTTAAAACCTGGCTAGTTCAGCATCTTGGAGAGCTCATTGAAAGCCTGGGTTAAGGCATGGAGCGGATTCACCGCCCCGCTGACCTGGAATCCAAAGAAACTGCTGCTTTTGAGGCCGTCAGTGAAGTGGCAGTGAAAGTGGTGACCAACAGCGGACGATGTTCTAACGTGATCATCCTCGGGACCTGGGAAATGTAGTATGTCGTTTTCACTGAGACATGGATGACGGTGGACTGGTCACTGCTCTCAACCGGACCGACCTCACAGGGTTGTTGTGTTGATAAAAAAAGAGGAGAAAGAGAGCTTTGAGTTCATTGAGGAAAAGCAGGCTAAGAATAGTAATAATAATAGCCTTTGGCTTTATCATCGTTATTATTTATTAGAATATACTGTACCCTTTATCATAAGATCGCAACCCATGTAAGCAATTTTAATAGTTTAGAAGAAGGAAAGCCATCTGGAAGCATGTCGTACAAACGAATAGCTTCACAAAAGTTAATGTCATTTAAAACTAAGTTAATGCGTACAGATTTGAGTAGCATAATTCGGACCCAAAAGCTTTAATAAAGAGCCAGGGTCTAACCTGCCGTTGGAATGAAGCCAATGGTGTGAACCACTCATAATGATGATGATGATGATGATGGACAGTAAATAACAGAAGTCAACTGACCCCGTTGTATGCCAGATTTAGCAAAAGCAGTGAAGCACACCAGTGCTTCTGATTTGCAGTTTTTATACAGGCTAAAAAAAAAATCATGGATTCTTCATGGATCTCGTGTTGATATTGTTTTGGGTTTTTTTTTTGCTGTTAGAACAATGCCTGCAACAACCTCAAGTGACGTGCCTTGCGTCAGTGAATACTTTAAGCTCTCCGAGAAGGGGGAAACCGGCAGCGAGCCTGTCTCAATTTAGCCGTTATCTGTAAAAGAGAAGAGGGAGAGGGCGGGAAGCCCGTAGAAGATAGACGAACAGCGAGAGAACGAGTCTACAAGAAGCAAGCCTGCTCTTGCAGTAATGTACGTTTCTCTGAAACTCCTCGGCAAACCCACACGGCTAGGGCTCCCTTTTGCTTCTCTTCATTCTCTGCTGTTGTTTTTTGTACGCCTTTGAGTTGTTTCCGACTTACGGCGACCCTAAGGCGACCCTATCATGGGGTTTTCTGGGGCTGAGAGTGTGTGACAGTGCCCAAGGTCACCCAATGGCCGAGCAAGGAATTGAACTCTCATCTCCAGGGTCGTAGCTCAGACCACCCTGTCTCCATCCGTTCTCTACTGAAACACAAAAGCCAGCGTCTCCTTTAGTTGTGGCTGGATGGGCTGAAGGGATGGCTGAAGGGATGTCATGTTGAGGAGGGGGCAGGTTTGTTTTCTCCTGCTCCAGAGACCAGGACAAGGAGCAATGGATTCAGGCTGCAGGAAAGGAGATGCCACTTGAACCTCAGGAAGAGCTTCCTGACGGGCAGAGCTGTCCGGCAGGGGAATAGGCTGCCTCCGTGGAGTGTGGTGGAGTCTTCTCCTTCTTTGGAGGTTTTTAAGCAGAGGCTGGATGGCCATCCGTTGGGAATGCTTTGATGGCTGTTCCTGCATAGCAGGGGGTTGGACTGGATGGCCCCTGGGGTCTCTTCCAACTCTCCGATTCTATGATTCTGTGGACTGGACCCATAGAATCAACAGGATTTGCCTCTGTGTCGAAGCGCTGTTCCACCGTCAGTTGCAGGGGATGGAGCAAAAGGATTTTCATATGCATTTATCTGCGTTTATCACCTGGCTTTCTACCAACACGAGACCCAAGGCAGCTTTCGAGGAGGCAAAAACCAGGCGAAGCCAAAAACCTGACCGTAAAAAACACAATTGAACAAGTTATCGTATTAAAACGCCATAAAGGGTTTTTTTAAAAAAATGTAAAGTCTTTTGAAAACGTAGCAATAAGGATGGTAACGCAGCACTTGGCGTCCATAAAGAAGGACTCCCTGGAACTAATTATCCATCCAGCAACCTGTTTAGATGAGAGACAGCACTGCATAGTGGTTTGAGCATCGGACTAGGGCCCTGGAGACGGGGTTTGATTCTCTGCTTGGCCATGGAGGCTCACTGGGTGACCTTGGGCACGTGTCACACACTCTCAGCCCCCAGAAAACCCCATGATAGGTTTGCCGTAGGGTTCCTGTAATTTGGAAATGACTTCAAAGCACACAGCGTACAAAACAGGTTTTGGCGGTTGCCCCGGAACTTGAACCAATGGATTCAAAGGACAAAGAGATTCCACCTAAACGTTAGGAAGAACATTGGAGCTTTTGTGGAGTCATGGTTTGGACGTTGGGCCTCGACCCTGGAGATTCCTTGCTTGGCCGTGGTAAGCCTTTGGGTGGCCTTGGACGTGTGTCACACACTCTCAGCCCCAGAAAACCCCATGACGGGTTTGCCATAAGTTGGAAACGATTTGAAGCCACGCAACATTTTCTGGGGGTGCTTTGAGTGCGTCTCCCTCCGCGGCAGGGGGTTGGACTCAGTGGCCTCTTCCAGCTGTGTGATTCTATGGCTCTATAACACAATGACCCCCTACAACAGGCTCAGTTGGGGTGAGCCAATCAGCACCCAGCCTCCTTCCCCCCAAAAGTGGGGCCGCTACCTTCCTCGTGGCAGCCGGTGGCGTCCCTTGGACACGCACGAATCCGCCCTGGGTTTGAGGCCAGTTTTTTTAAAAAGCTACCCAGTGTATCCCTACACGGGTTCAGGACCTTGATAGCTCTTGGATAGGCGCCATCTCCTTGGGCATCTCTTCCCACGCTCAGAGTTAACCTCACAGCGGATTCGCCGCTCCCTCTGGCTGCCCTGCTTTCTCTTGGTCTCTCCCTCCTGTTTGGAGAACTATTGCCACCTTTCGTCTCCCCTGCAGCCTGTCCCTTTCCGTCGGAGATGCCGCAGCAGCGTACTTGCTTCTGAGCTAGGGTCCTTTTCCTTTAAAAAAACACAGCAAAGATTCCGGTCCTCAAGAAACTAAAGAAAGAGCTGATTTCCAGAGAAATTTGGTGCCAAGTCAGAGAATTAATCCGTCTCAGGGATTTTTCTCCTCTCCCTGTGTGTTCGTGAACAGGGATCTCTCTGTTCTTTCTTCCAAAATCCTGCCTTTGGCCCTCTGTCTGGGGGTGTCTGTAACTCCATCTTGACTTACAGAGGTTCCCAGACAGAAATGGCTTAATTTCTCCTCCAAATGAGGGATGATTTCCAAAGCCGGTGGATGCAAATGCACGCCCGGTTTCCCCAATTTTCGGCACCCGCGTCCATGCCCATCTACAGCAATACAACCGGTTGAGCCTGGCACTGCTGTTGGCACGAGGAGGCGACGATGCGCCAGTCATCTCTGCCACCCACGCACGTACCGCCCGGGAGATGGTATGCGCGCCCACAGCCAACCCGAGTCCAGGGGTTTTTAATGCGGCAAAAAGTGCCCCCTTTTTTTTTTCCTCCTCGCTCCCCGGCTTTCGTTCGCTCCGCCCTGTCCCGGTTTCGTGACGGATTCCGGCAGAGTCTATTGTCGCAGCAGTAATCCCGGAGAGGAATAAAAAGGACCTTTCAGTTATATGTGTGTATATATATATATATATATATTTAAGAAAAGAAAGAAAACAGAGGAAGAAGTAAGTGAGAAGCAAGCAAGCGAAATCCAGAGCAAATCACGCCTGCCTTTTTAGTAACCAGAGCAAAGCGTTTCTGTTATTATCACTCTCCACTGCTTTCTCCTAGTCATGCCTCGGCAGCGGACGTGTGACCAGAATTCAAAACTCGGAACTCAGGCCCTCTTGCCTTCTCCTTTCATTTTTTTCCCCCTCTTTATTTTTAGAAGGCAGGCCAGGGAGAGAATGAGAGAGAGGGAGGGAACGGTTGGCCGAAGGGGATTTTCCAGAAAGTCCAGAAGACAGCTTCATTCCCAAAGACAACCCGATGGCGGGGAGGCCAAAAGGAGAACTTTGGGTTGTTGTTTTGGAAAGCAGAACCTCTGTTTTGAAGGTTAAGCGTATGGTTTTTAAATGCTGTGTGATAATGATAGACACCCTAGAAATATATCTTGTAGATTATTTTAGAATCAAGTCACTTATATAAGTTTTTGGCCCTTTTTTTAGTTTAGCTGTAGAATCATAGAATCATAGAGTTGGAAGAGACTCCCAAAGGTCATCCAGTCCAACCCCATTCTGCCATGCAGGAACACCTATCAAAGTACTCCCAATGGATGGCCATCCAGCCTCTGATTAAAAACCTCCAAAGAAGGAGACTCCATCACACTCCAAGGCAGCCTATTCTACTGCCGGACAGCTCTGACCGTCAGGAAGTTCTTCCTGGGGTTCAGGTGGAATCTCCTTTCCTGCAGCTTGAATCCATTGCTCCTTGTCCTGGTCTCTGGAGCAGCAGAAAACAAGCTTGCCCCATCTTCACTCTTCACGATGTGAGAGTGAGCCAAACTTTGCTCTGTTTATAAGGCTTTTATTTATTAGCAAACAACAACAACGATGGGTTTATGAAATGCAGCAGAACAATACATTTTTGAATAACTTTTATTTTTAATCACTGTTACAACTTTTAGAACAGTATCACACTAGTATTGCAACAGTGTTCACATATCCCCTAATAAAGTTAATACGTTGCATAGTATAAACAATTAGCTATAAATCTTCAAATATTTCCCCTCTTTTTTTTTCTTTAACACTATCTCCCCAGGAACAGTCTGATTATTTATTATAATTCTTGTTTACCTTTCATGTGGAATAACTGTCTTATTTACCTCCTCGTATCCCTCTCTCTGTTTTACATTCTCAGACAGTATTCTCCAATTTCTAACCAAGATTCCTTCTTCAATTACCGCATATAAATCCCTCTTTTTTTCAAATAATCAAACACCGTATGTTCTGATATATAATATTTGCATTTACTGAAGTCCTGTCTTTCTTGTTTATTCCAGTCATAGGCAATGGCAGTGTTTGTAGGGCGACCCTGCTTAGCTTCCGAGTTCAGACGGGATCTGTTGCCTTTGGGGTCCGTGGCCATAACTATATGCGCACAGAGAGAGCTAGCTCCGATCTTGCACGTTTGTTTTTCCTAAAAGCTCCCCTATATTAGTTGTTTCCCCCTATGCTTTGCATAGCTGCCCCGGATTTTGGTCTCCTTGCTTGGTTGTCTCTGCAGCAAATTTGGCTTTCCGGTGGAAACCAGCCAAAGTCAACCTGTCAGCGTGTTTGATTTTCCAGCCGTCACACCGGGCCCCACATCAGTTGCCAGAGAACGGGGTTTGGTTGTTTTCAGACCGAGGATTAGGTGCGCCTTCCTTGAATACAGATTGGCTGGAAACATCACAAGACGCACTTGGTGCAGAGAGGATGAATGTTGCCGATGTTGTTAGGTGCTTCCAAGCAAAAAGAAAGGAACCTTGAAGAAAACAATTTAGTTATAATTAAAGGGATGTTATATGGAGGAAGCCTGTTTTCTGCTTCTCCAGAAACTAGGATGTGGCGCAATGGCTTCAAAGTGCAGGAAAAGAGATCCCACCTAAACATTAAGAACTTCCTGAGGGTAGGAGCAGTTCGGCAATGGAATATGCAGCCTGGAAGTGTGGTGGAGTCTCCTCCTTTGGAGGTTTTAAAATGGAGGCTGGATGGCCATCTGTCGGTGCTTTGATAGCCTATTCCTGCACGGTGGAATGGGGTTAGACTGGATGACCTATAGAGTCTCATTCCACGGTGGAATGGGGTTAGACTGGATGACCCATAGAGTCTCTTCCAGCTCTAAGAAAACTGCCTGAAGGAGGGATACGATGGAGTCAAAAAAGCAGGATTCCAAAAGGATCGTGAAGGAGAAGGAAAAATAAACTGAGAAGACAAAGTGCGAATGGAAAAATGGAAGGAGAAAAAGGGCTTCTCCCCTCTCCGAGACGATAAGATAAATTCTCCAAGAAGAATGAGCAGATCTGTGAAAACCCAAGAGAGCAGCTTATTTAAAGCCACAAACAAACCTGTAATTAAAAGGCAGCGAACAGGAAAGCCATCTGCTCCGTTCGTGGGGTTTAGGCCCAGAGCCGCTAAAATTCCATTTCACAGGCCGTTTCCACCTCCCTGGAGGCGGCACGAGAGCGGATGCCCATTCGGGCC
Organism: Iguana delicatissima; assembly: GCA_948472985.1. NCBI lineage: Eukaryota > Metazoa > Chordata > Lepidosauria > Squamata > Iguanidae > Iguana > Iguana delicatissima. The sequence goes on along the minus strand of CAOKZL010001628.1, from coordinate 204,044 downwards.
GGCGGGAGCCCTGCGGTGCCAACAAAACAGTGCTGTGAAGCCCCGGAGCGCGGCCTGGGAAGCTCCGTGAGCGCGGCGCTTCGAGTTCCCATACAGCAGGGTTGCCATAAGTTGGAATCGCAGAATCCTAGAGACTCCAGAGGCCATCGAGTCCAACCCCACTTGGCCACGCAGGAAGGACGCCACCAAAGTGTTCCCACCATCCAGCCAGAGAAGGAGACTCCACCACAGGCTGCCTTTTAATTACAGGTTGTTTTAAATAAGCTGCTCTCTTGGGTTTTCACAGATCTGTTAATACTTCTTGGAGAGTTTATCTTCTTGGAGAGGCGACAGGAAGGATATGGACAAGCTGGAAGGTGTCCAGAGGAGGACAACCAAAATGGTCGAAGGCCTGGACACCACGAAGCTCTCCGGGGAGCAGCTTGGGGAGCTGGGGATGTTTAGCCTGGAGAAGAGAGGGCGAAGAGGAGACATGATAGCCATGTTTAAATGTTTGAAGGGATGTCATGTTGAGGTGGCGCAAGCTTGTTTTCTGCAGCTCCAGAGAGTAGGACGTGGAGCAATAGCTTCTAACTTCAGTGAAAGATGCGCCACCTCACAATGAGGAAGAACTTCCTGATGTTAAGAGGAGTTTGACGGTCGAATATGGTGCCACAGAGTATAGTGGAGTCTCCTTCTTTGGAGGTTTTTAAACAGAGGTTTTAAACATCTGTGGTCTCTCCCGACTTGACCATTCTATGAATCTATGATTTCTTCCAATACTTAGGCGGCTACAGTAAATGGGGGAAAAAAATACAAGTTTTTTGAAACCAGTAGTGGACATCTGGCCATGTCCATTTGAATTTCGCTTTGCGATTTTAGTTGTTAGTGTGGACTGTTGGGCTGAAGATTGCTCTCCGGATCCACTGGCATTACCCACCCTGGCCCCACGGCCATTGCTGTACTCCGTGGATTCCTGTATGGCGTGGGGTTGGACTTGATGTCCTTTGGGGTTCTCCCAAATGTATTATTCTATGACTCCATTGTGCTGGTGGTAGGGAGACAGAACACAGCTCCAATCATTCTTAACGGGTTTGCTTGGCCCTGAAATGTGAAGTTAAGAGGCAAAGGGGGAGCTGAGCGTGCATAATTGCACCACTTTCAAATCAATTTCGAGGAGGAATTACTTTCGAGAGCAAGGCTGAAGAGTGACCTTGTCGTAAAGGAGAGAAGTTAGCGGCAGCGAGAGGGAGGACGACACAGGCGAGGAGAGAAGGGCAGCAACAAATGTTCCTTTGGGAAACCTGGTCGCCAGAAAGGAGACCCAAAAAGCAATAAATATCACGTTCACGTTCATTTAATAAGAATAAAACACAGGTACCCAAGAAGTAAGCTAAAGTAGCCGATGATGAAGAACGATAGAAGTTGCAAAATCTTCGGAGCATTGCACGATTCCCAGGTTTTAGTCTCCCCACAAAACTATCCGTATGCTGTGCCCTATTCCTGCCTAGTTTCTTTTTTTAAAAAATATTTTTATTATTGAAAATTCTTAAAAAAATATAGAAGAGATTAATATGGGGAAAAGAGAAAAATACAGATAAAACAATATCAAGTTCATCTTTGTAACTTGCCTGTCACACATCTGCTTTACAACGTAACTGGATAAATAATGTAATGATAATATTTAAATAGTGTAAAGATGTTATGAGTTGAAAGAAAAGAGCGAGTTGCCGGGGGGGGAAAAGGTAAAGATGAGAGAAGAACCACTCCTTTGACTTCCTACTCGCAGAGAAATGAGCACTCTATTATATACCTATGAATCTTCTATCAAATATATATGTATATGTATATAAACAGTAAGACCATACTGCGGCATTCCTGCGTAGTTTCAACACCTTGGAGAGCTCTTCTAAGGCGAATGAAAACCCGGAATGGATCCTCCGCCCCAGTGGCATGGGAGGCGCCCGCCATTTGGTGGATAGATGGAGAGCCGCGCTGAAGAAACCCTTGCCAAGGTAAGGAATGGGCTTCAGCACCCCTGGAGAGTTCCTCTGAAGCTTGAATTTAAACATGGTGGATTCAGCACCTCGGAGAGCTCCCGGAGAGCCCGGATTAAAACCTTGTGTCGATTCGCCGCTCCACCGGCGAGGAGGCCAGACGGCCCTCCTGCGTCCATTTTCCTCTCCGCCTCTGAGGATTTCCCCGTTGGCCGATCAAGACAAACGCTCCACAAGATCAAATCTCCGTTAAGTGAAATCAAATCACAGTGTGCCGTCCGACTGATAACGGAGAGCCGTCCTTTCCCTAACCAACGGGGCTAATGAGATCAGTCTGCTCCTTCTTTATAAAAGTTCCTCCAGAACTTATTAAGGTGACTTGTAGACACCTTTCCAGAGATAGGGTGTTCTTTGAAATATTTCCCAAGGGCGTGGGTGAATCCATAGAAAAATGGAATCTTAGAGCTGGGAGGGGCCACAAATGGAGGCAAATTTTCCAGCTTAAAAAAAAAATCTTCCTAATAATTAGGTGTAATTTCTTTCCTTGTAGGTTGACTCCGTTGGTTCCTGATCTGGTCTCTGGAGCAGCTGAAAACAAACAGAAGAGATTCAGTCTTCTGCAGGACATGTTGGATTGTTGTGTACAATGGTGAACCTAAGGTGAATCTATCATGGAGTTTTCTGGGGCTGAGTGATGTGCCCAAGGTGGATTTCCATGGCTGAGCAGGGAATCGAACCCTTTCTGGGTAGAAGACCACCGTCTGCCTCCCTTGCAAGGCTCCCAGGGCAGCAGTGTATCTTTTGAATTGATTACAAGGGTCTGTACTGTTTAATTTTTTTTAAAAAAAACTTTTCTGAGTTTTAAATATGCTCTTATCTCCAACCATTGATCACGGATTGGAGATAAGAGCAGAAAAGCTCCAGAGGCCAGATGTTCCACCTCCTGCTCTACATAAAAAAAGGGGTCTCTGACTTTTGGAAAATTGCTTTATCATCCCATGTGGGAGAGATCTTGACTGTGGTCCGTTATTCTGCAACTCCGCGCATGCTCTTTGGTTCCCTTCTTAGTACCTCACATGCTGCAGGGCAGAGATCTGGCACGGCATCTGGAAATAGATCTTGAGTCTTCTGATTAAGCCCTTTCTTCTACCAAATCAATACTTCATTTTAAAAAAAAATAACGGAGGCCAAAGCGGTTATTTTCGTATTGTGCTATTCAACTCGCCTCAAGAGGATAAGTTTATTTTCTTTGTCTTGTTTTGCAACCTCTTGTTTTATTGGATTCAGGACTTAAATAAATAACAGTTTGTGAAATGTTTATTGATCCCCCGAGAGGTGGAAATAACGCGCGGGACGACCTTTCTTCTCAAGAGGGGAAATTAACTTTATGAAGTGTCAGTCCATTTGGAGCCCTGAGCTTCCCCTCTCCCACACACACACACACACACACACACACACACACACACTCCTGCGTCTTTTAAAAAATGCATCTACCGGACAGAAGATGAGCAAAAAAACCACACCAGTGGGATTTCTGCCTGCTGGAAAGCTCCTAAAAACTGCTGTAAAACTGCTAAAAGCACAGGTTGTAGACTATCAAATGCTCTGCCGGATGGAAGACCAGGAAGAAGCCACACCAGTAGGATTTCTGCCTGTTGCGAAACTGCTGAGAGCACCGGCAGAAGACTATCAAATACTCTGCCGGATGGAAGACCAGGAAGAAGCCACACCAGTAGGATTTCTGCCTGTTGCAAAACTGCTGAAAGCACAGGTAAGAGACTATCAAATACTCTGCCGGATGGAAGACCAGGAAGAAGCCACACCAGTAGGATTTCTGCCTGTTGCAAAACTGCTGAGAGCACCGGCAGGAGACTATCAAATACTCTGCCGGATGGAAGACCAGGAAGAAGCCACACCAGTAGGATTTCTGCCTGTTGCGAAACTGCTGAGAGCACCGGCAGAAGACTATCAAATACTCTGCCGGATGGAAGACCAGGAAGAAGCCACACCAGTAGGATTTCTGCCTGTTGCAAAACTGCTGAAAGCACAGGTAAGAGACTATCAAATACTCTGCCGGATGGAAGACCAGGAAGAAGCCACACCAGTAGGATTTCTGCCTGTTGCAAAACTGCTGAAAGCACAGGTAAGAGACTATCAAATACTCTGCCGGATGGAAGACCAGGAAGAAGCCACACCAGTAGGATTTCTGCCTGTTGCAAAACTGCTGAAAGCACAGGTAAGAGACTATCAAATACTCTGCCGGATGGAAGACCAGGAAGAAGCCACACCAGTAGGATTTCTGCCTGTTGCAAAACTGCTGAGAGCACCGGCAGGAGACTATCAAATACTCTGCCGGATGGAAGACCAGGAAGAAGCCACACCAGTAGGATTTCTGCCTGTTGCAAAGCTGCTGAGAGCACCGGCAGGAGACTATCAAATACTCTGCCGGATGGAAGACCAGGAAGAAGCCACACCAGTAGGATTTCTGCCTGTTGCAAAACTACTGAAAGCACAGGTAAGAGACTATCAAATACTCTGCCGGATGGAAGACCAGGAAGAAGCCACACCAGTAGGATTTCTACCTGTTGCAAAACTACTGAAAGCACAGGTAAGAGACTATCAAATACTCTGCCGGATGGAAGACCAGGAAGAAGCCACACCAGTAGGATTTCTGCCTGTTGCAAAGCTGCTGAGAGCACCGGCAGAAGATTGTCAAATACTCTGCCGGATGGAAGACTAGAAAGAAGGTACAGCAGTAGGATTTCTTCCTGTTGCGAAGTTGATTTAAAGCACAGACAAAAGATTACCAGATGATCCGGTAGACAGAAGGCTAGCGAGAAGCTACACCAGTGGAACTTCTGCCTGTTGCATAGCTGCTGAAAAAGAAGGTTCCCCGCGTCACACGTCTGCGGTCCTGCCCCGGAAGCCGGCCAGGTATTTGAGCCTGGACCGCCACGGGCCCTCGCTGTGCGAGGTGCCGCCTCTTTCGGGAACGTTGGGGTGCGAGGGGGAACGAGTGGATCCGCAGGCTCCAGACCTCAGAGCCACCCGGCCTCCGCTTGGATGAGCAGCGCCAAACGCCTCCTCCTCCATTTCAGGGTGGTGGCCAGAGAGCGTTTTAAGCGGCCGCCTTCGCCGTGGCTCGCTTTGCTTTTTAGCCGCCGAAGAAGCCGAAATGTTTTGCTAGTTTATTTGTTAGCCTCCGTTTGTTAATAATTCATCCCGTCTGCGGAGCGTATCAGTTTTTCTGCGAAGTGACATAAATGCCAACTCGTGTTTTTAGCATAAAGAGAAATTAATATTAAAACAATGAACTTGAAAGAAAAATTAAATCAATAAATTAAAAGGAAAGCCTCACTGGGTGGCCTTGGGCATGTCACACTCTCTCAGCCCCAGAGAAACCCGTGAAAGCCCAAGAAACATTCACTCACTGGAACACTAACTGACTAAACACTAAAATGCTAAAACACAAAAGGATCCCCCCCGCATAATGAGAAGAAGGAAAAACAGAAAAATATTATGCTACCATTAGAGATCTATTTATTCTGAAGCTTCTTTTTAGGAATACTTTTTTTTTTTTTGCCTTTTTTGAGGGTCTGCCTCAGGCAGCAAAACGTCTTGGGTCTGCCCCACCACGCTCATAGCGGCCACAAACACGCACAAGCCCTTGGCTCAGGCGGAAGGCAGGGACGATCGATTGCAATAATAACCGCTTTGAGAGGGGGGGAATTAATAAAAATGGCCAAGTACCGACTGCCGAAAAATATCGATCAGCCCGCAGGCAAAGGGAATGAGTTCCAATGAGCTAATGAATTCCAACCCCTCCTTCCCTTCCACACTCCGCTCCTGATACATGGAATTCTTTTTTTCTTTTTGGCTTTTCTCAAAAGGTCTTGAGGGAGGGCGAAAAGAAAGGAAAGCTGGGAATCCAAAAGGAAGAGGGCTTAAAACAAGACTCGTCGTTAACTGTCGTCAAATTGACTTAGGGAGATCCTATGTCTGAGAGATCTCCAAGTCGCCGCCCAGGTCTTTCCCGGTTGAGTCGTCCGCCTGCAACGCAGTTTTCCTCTTTCCCTGCTGCCCTCCACCTTCGCCAGCATCATTCTAGGGAGTCGGGCCTTCTCCTGTTACGTCCAAACTATAACAGCCTCAGTTTAGTCATCTTGGCCTCTAGGGAGAGCCCAGGCTAGATTCGCTCTCGGACCCAGTCGTTTGCCTTTTTATCAGTCCAGGGTATCTGCAGAGCTCTCCTCCAGCACCACATTTCAAAGGAGTTGGTTTTCTTCCCATCCGTACGTAGAAATTGGGAACACGAGGGCAAGGGCGATCCTGACTCTGGTGTTCGGGGATATGTCCTTCCACTGGAAATTGGGAACACGAGGGCAAGGGCGATCCTGACCCTGGTGTTCGGGGATATGTCCTTCCACTGGAAATTGGGAACACGAGGGCAAGGGCGATCCTGACCCTGGTGTTCGGGGATATGTCCTTCCACTGGAAATTGGGAACACGAGGGCAAGGGCGATCCTGACCCTGGTGTTCGGGGATATGTCCTTCCACTGGAAATTGGGAACACGAGGGCAAGGGCGATCCTGACCCTGGTGTTCGGGGATATGTCCTTCCACTGGAAATTGGGAACACGAGGGCAAGGGCGATCCTGACTCTGGTGTTCGGGGATATGTCCTTCCACTGGAAATTGGGAACACGAGGGCAAGGGCGATCCTGACTCTGGTGTTCGGGGATATGTCCTTCCACTGGAAATTGGGAACACGAGGGCAAGGGCGATCCTGACTCTGGTGTTCGGGGATATGTCTTTCCACTTCAGGATCTTGTCTAGGGTTGTCTAGGGTTCATAGGGTTGGCCTCGAATAGGCAACTGAGAGTCATTAGCTTCACAAAGCTAAAATCGTCGTTATCGCCTGCCATCAAGTCGCCTTCCGCTTCAGTTCCAAGTCACTTTATCTTCCCTGAAACTGCAAGACCTGAGCAGGGTAGTTGAGAATAGGGTTATGGAGTTCTCTCACCCGTGAGTCAAAGTTGATTTGACAGCGGTTAAAAGCAACAAATGCCTTCTTGAGTCCCAATTTTGGGGAATATATGGGATTTAAATACATCTAAATTTAAACCTTCTTCTTTTTCCTTCTTAACAGATGTAATGCAACACAGAGCAAAAGTCAGGAACAAAACGCCGTGTTTTGCCATCTTAAGGACAAGAAATCTAAAGAGAGAGAACCAGGATACAGGATTTGAGTAAGTGAATATATAATATTCAGTGAATAATATATCATACTTGAATATTCTGGGGATGCAGGATTTGAACTCAGGTCCCATATTTCCACAGAAGTTCAGCAAAGCCCACATGACTCGAAACCAAGTTCAGAAACTTTCCTCATTTTTTTCTCCTGGGTTTTTCCTGGCGAGCTTTATTGTAGGTATTTATTTTTCTGTCTCGGGTCCTCGGTGCAGCGTGTTCTGTCCCTGTTTTCCTCCTTCATTTCTTTTTTTCCAAAACTGAGGCATTAAATCTCTGAGATAGATGGAGAGAAGACCGGCGCTGTATAAGAACGAGGAGCTGGCGGGAGGGGGAAACGCATCTTTCACTGCCGTTTTTGTACAAATGGAGAAAACGGGGGTACAGAAGCCACGAATGCCACGTTAGAGTGAAAGATAGGAGGGCAAAACGGGGCCGATTCCTCCCAAGACAGAGAACTTCTTTTCCCCCAGTCTTTGTCTGCCTTCTTCTCTGCTGTCGCCGTGCGTTCAGCCTTCTAAATCACCTGGCTGGTGGCTGGTTTCTCGAAGCCAGCCTTGTTTTGTTTTTGAGTGAATAGAAGAGAGCGAGAGAATGAGAAACAGAGGTTTATTTCTATAAGAAAATCCGATTATTGGAGTGCATCTTCCATTTGTGCAGAGTTTCCACTGCAGGAACTGCGGTGTAAAACAAAAAACGTGAATGCTTGGGTCTCGTTACCATCTGTGGAGGAGAGGATTTGCTCAACTTTGTCGGGAATGTTCTGATTGTGTCTTCCTATATGGCAGAATGGGGTTGGACTAGATGGCCCTTGGGGTTTCTTTGAGTACTAGGATTCTATGACTATTATTTCTTCCAGAGCCCTGATTCCTTCCTTCCTCCTCTCTCAATCCTTCTCCCATTTCTCCACGGGAACCAAATTCCCTTCTGAGGAACGGAGAGAGGCCTTCCCAAATTAATGAGTTGGCAACATACTTATAAGAAAGGATCCACCGTTTCCTTCTATTTTCTGTTTTGCTCTCTCGGTCAGCCTTGACCGTGCCAGACCTTTTGAGTTTTTTTTCACCATGGATGAAGCAGCAGAGCTGGAGGGGAACAAAGAGGGCAGGAATAATGCAGCTTTTTTGGATTCACGTCCATCCACTAATTTCTGCCGATGGACAGCATTACTGACGCTTAAGATCTATCAGCGAGGCCCAGTGATGCATATAATCACAGAGAAAGCTCCTTGCATGGCGCACTGCAGCCACAGAAGTGCTAAAGTCTGCGTCTCTCTCTCACAGACCCTGCAACCCACTAGTAGAGGCGCTGCCGGGGAAAGCTGGTGGCTTCCAGGTCAGTTGAGCGGTGAATCCACTCCAGGTTTTAATACAGTCTTTAAGGGAAGGGGTGGAGGAGCTCTCCGGAGCGCTGACATCGATAGGCTTCAGTAAAGCCTTTGGAGGAGCTTTCCAAGGTTTTGAAACCAGTATGTTTCAATGGTCTTCAATGGAGGTCTTCGAAGTGCTGAACATTCTAGATTTTCCCAGAGTTTCTTCCATCCAGGCTGGATAAACAGGCTTAGCATGCCAGAAAGCTCTTTTAAAGCTTGGAAAACCTGGTGTGGATTCTCTGCCCCACTGACCAGTTGCTGCTGTGACTCCGCCCCAAAATGCTTGGATTTCAAATAGAAGAAGTTCCTCCGAGGCCAGGGCAGCGGCAGTTGGGATGGAGGGAGAGTGGAATAAATGAATGCCTTGGGAGATGGTGGATTTCGTTTTCACTACAAGTGTTTAAGCAGATGTTGAGCCACTACCCCTCAGGGTACTCAAGCAGCAGAGTTCTTGCTTTGAGAGGGGTTGGGCTAGATGGTCTTTATGCTCCTTGCCGACTAGAACTCGAAAATGTTCCTTTTTTTGGGGGGGGGATGACAGCTCCCTCAATCTTCTCATGGCCCTTGGGGATTTGGGAAGTCAAAGTCCAAAGAAAAAGTAATTTTCCCAGGTTGTGGTCAGCGGGGACGACAGAGGCCATCTCGCTGTGAACTCTGGCTGCAGAGGAAAAGAAGAAAGACAAAGAGATGTTCTGCTGAAACAGAAGTGCTGAGAGTTTGCCTTAGGAAAAAAAAAATTAGCAACAAGGCCAAATAAGCTATTAAGCAAATTCCTGGGATGGATAGTTTATCTGCTCAGCAGCAGACAGTTAATTAAGGAGATTGATTGCAGCCAAGTACAAGAGATAACCCCTCCTTCCAACAAGATCTCTCCCCGCCTGCTGTCTTGCTTAGCTGGTGTTAAAAAGGTGGCAAGAAGAGACCTTACCGTGGAGTAAGAGTGACCCCCAGCTTTGTCTAGCATTGGGGAGGGTGGGGAGGGAAGAGGGGGGTTGCCAGAAGCGGCACCGCCATCCCTTCCCCGTGGCGGTGCGGACCCTCCCTCTGAGGCCAAGCCTGCCGCCAGCAGCCTGCTTGTTGTCCCCACTTTTTAGTGCCTCGACAATATTAAATGAGATTGATAGGGTACCACGGCTCAGGAACGGAGAAGGCAGAGATTGCCGGAGCTGGGGAGGAAAGGAGAGGGCACCTTCCTTCAGTGCACCACTATTTTTACCTTTGGAATATCCTAAAGGCACCAGATCCTGGAAGCTAAGCAGGGTCAACCCTGGTTAGTACTTGGATGGGAGACCGCCAACGAATGCCATGTGCTGTAGGCGATATTACAGAGGAAGGAACTGACACTGTTCCTATGGGGGGGGAAACCCTACAAAATCCATGGAATCACCATAAGTTGACAGGTAACTTTGGAGACACACTCACTAACTAACTTTGGTAAGACCCCACCTGCGTCCAGTTCTGGGCCCCACGGTTCAGGAAGGATATTGACAAGCTGGAACGTGTCCAGAGGAGGGCGACCAAAATGGTAAAAGGTCTGGAAACCATGAAGCCCTGAGCGGAGCACCTTAAGGAACTGGGTGTTTAAGCTTGGAGAAGAGAAGGTAAAGAGGCAACGTGTTTACATATTTGAAGGGAAGATGGAGGAAGCCTGTTTTCTGCTGCTCCAGAGACTAGGACACGGAGCGATGGCTTCAAACGTTGGGAAAAGAGATTCTGTCTAAACATTAAGAAGACCTTCCTGATAGCAAGAGAGTGGAATGTGCTACCTGGAAGTGTGGTGGAATCTCCTTCCTTGGAGGCTTTTAAGCAGAGGCTGTGTGGCTTCGAGTTGGGAATGCTTTGATTGCGTCTTTCCCCATGGCAATGGGGCTGGACTGGATGGCCCCTGGGGTCTCTTCCAGCTCTATAGTTCTATTTCAGAGGTTAATGGAGTTCTCTGAGGTGTTGAGCCAGCTCTAGAAATCCCAGAGGAACTCTCGAAGGTGCTGAACTCCCAGCCTCTAAATGGATCCCGCACCTTGGATAACTGTGTTAAAGTTGTGTAGTACAGATACCCATAGCTCCAAGACAGAGCACAAAACAAAGAAGAAATGGCATTTATTAAGCTAAAAGCATTACCTAAGCCTCCTGTCCTGGCAGCCAGAGCGCTCAGCCCAAGACACTCAGGGTTATTAAACCAAACTCTAAATCAAATGTGTTTCTCTTTCAGGATTGTGTTTTAGACAGTTTTGAGGATTCTCCTCAGAAGGGTGTGGGGTCATTTCCCTGTCCTCTTTCTGGGGTTTGTGATGGAAGGCCAGGCTCTTGGACGTCCTTGGTCAGAGGAGCCAGCAAGTTGGATTGAAGCTGCGAATAAGTAGAGGAACCCCACGTCCTCTGTCACCCCTTCTTTCTCTTTGTATGTATGTCAGCTGTTTCTCTCTGCTTCTCCCTTTCGGGAGTGCTTTGAGGGTTTTTCCTGCATGGCAGGGGGTTGGACTGGATGGCCCTTGTGGTCTCTTCCAACTCTACATTTCTATGATTCTATGATTCTAAACATCTACCCCTTCTGCGTACCCTCCATATCTACCTTTCCTTTCCTTTCCTTTCCTTTCCTTTCCTTTCCTTTCCTTTCCTTTCCTTTCCTTTCCTTTCCTTTCCTTTCCCTTCCCTTCCCTTCCCTTCCCTTTCCTTTCCTTTCCTTTCCTTTCCTTTCCTTTCCTTTCCCTTCCCTTCCCTTCCCTTCCCTTCCCTCCCCTCTTCACACCCTTTGGAAGCAGTGGAATTCACATTACAAGAAAAAAAGACTCCACCTAAACATTAGGAAGAACTTCATGACTGTAAGAGGCTCGTTTTTTGGAGGTCTTTAAGCAGAGGTTGGGTGCTTTAGCTGTGTCTTCCTATGTGATGGGGGTCAGCCTTGCAGTTCCTTCCAAGTTTATGATCCTATCTTGTGCCTTTAGTTTTCCATTTCCCTCCCCATCCCCCTTTCCTTTTGTGCTGCGCCTTTGTAGGATTGTGAAGCCCAAAGGCAGGAGCCAATTTGCCTTTTTTTAAAAAATTACTGATACGTAATTCACTCCAAGAGCCTTTGCAGAGGGCTGCAAATGGGATACACGTTTGCATCATATCTACATACACGCAGACAGAAATACGCACAGGGCCAGATGGACACGGAGCCCACCCCGCTGTGGGTTTCTCCGATGCTCTGCAGATTCAGCGTTCTCGCACCAACAGAAAACTTAAGATGATGTTTCAGCTCTTCGGGGCACGGCCACTCCACTTTGGAAAGAGAGGGCTGGATTTCCTGGAAGGCTTGTTCTACGAGGCTGACATGCGCTAAGACAACCACCGCTTCGGGGAGGGAGCTGGTGTGGGTTACACAAGACCAGAGGTGGGTCCTTCTCCTCTCCACCCTGCCCAAGTCTGGTTCGGAGGCACAAGGCAAGTGAGGACAAGAGTGCTTGGTGTAGGAACGCAACCCACTTCTCCAGCAGCGCTTTGGGACCATGTCGGAGAAAAGGGGCTCGCCTCCCTAAGCAACGGGATGTTTGTACGGTTGCATTTTTGGTTGTTTTCTATGTTTGGTTTGTGTTTTCTTTTTACTTCATAGAAAAATGTATATACAAGCCACAACATGATGCTGTAAACAGTCTGTTATTTATTGAAAAAATACACAATACAAAAAAAAAAATATTCCAAGACAAAATTAGACGCACTCCTCTTTTTACAGAAAGGGAAAATAAAAGAAAGAGTGGAAAGAAAGAATGGAAGGTAAATTCACTACATCACAGCCTGGTGCAGGTGGTGGGATTTGTAACTGGATGGCAACCAAGACAGTTGCTCCGGCAGGATCCTGACACAGGACAACTTAAAAGGCACTCTTAAAATCTGTCCTAGGACATTATGTATGTTGAGATGGTATAACTGGGCACCACGGCTCTTCAGACTTGCTGATCCTCCTTGTCTCTGCAGTGTTAAACAACAAAACCTACTGTGACTTCCCTGCATAAAAGACGACTAGTATTTCAGGGCATGAAGCACGCTCCCTGACATGCTAGCTCATTTTAGCAGGGAGAGGCACCTTACTCTTTCCCTTTTCCCCAGGGAGCTGTGGTTTCCCACCCTTCTCTCAATTCTGAAAGGAGAAAAAACTTCATAAGGGAATCAGAGGTGTCATTAAACCTAATGTTATTCTCATCCCCAGCACCCCAGAAGAAAAAGATTTATCAGCTCCCCACTCCCAAGTACGAAAGAATGTCCAAGCGGCAACTCTTATTTCCAACCAGATGGCAAATGTCTGTGCAAATCACCCCTCCGTTGCCACTTAGATCTAGCAAGGATGAAGTCCGTTGAGTTCAGGAAAAAGCAGGACAATAGAGAGAGGAGACGATCTGCAAGTTTTGTTTTTCTCTGTGGGTTTGAATCTGGAAGGCTCTGTCCGGTTGCCTTCCTTTTCATCTGGGGTCTGGATGTCAGAGGACCCCCAAGCCCAGCCTTGTGAGTGTGCACACGCGAACCGTCTGCAAGGACACACAGAACTCTGTCCAAGGAAGAGGAGCCAAATGCGACACATCTGGGCTGATGTGTGTCCGTGCACACGTGAAGTGTATTGCCCAACCTCAGCCACTTGGTTTGCGTGGCCATCCCACACCCCTCCCAGCTCAGCCCAAGCTTCGGAAGGGCACCCTATTTGCCTGGCTTGGTGATGATTCGGCTGGAGAAATCAAAGAGGCTCTTGTTGATCTTCCGGAGGGTGCTGACTTCCTCTTCCAGCTCCGTCACTTGGATCTTGAGCTGCTCTTGGTCGCCCATCAAGTTCTGGGGGTAAAAAATGGGGATTGGTTTATTATTATGGGTGGAGTGCCACTCACGTCCACCTCCAGACCCTACTTTCACACTTCCTGAACCCTGAACTGCATAACTGTCCCCTTCATTTAAAAAAAAAAAAACTTCAGTATGGTTTTGAAGCAAATGTTATCTGAAAGCTGCACCAAAAAACCTCCCAAAACATGAGAAGACATCTCCAGTTCACTCCCAGTATGCCACTACCCTCCACTGCCTCCGTTTTCCTCTCCAGTCCTTCTCAAAATGGTGACCAACAGTGACGCAGAGAGAAGTGTACCTTTTCTCTTGTGGAACACATTTGTGAGTACAAGCGTTCGGCTTTCTCCAAGTAACTCTCACCAGATCCCTGTGGAAGACAAAAGAGAGGAACAAGGTCAAAAGAGAGAGAGAGGGAGAGAGAGAGAGAGACCAGGGTGGAATGAGCTTTCTGCAGAGATCTCTGGACTGAGTAATACTAAAGGGAAGCTGTATACAAGAGCCACACGCAGCGAGGGAGAGATGGGGAAAGAAAGAAAGAAAGAAAGAAAGAAAGAAAGAAAGAAAGAAAGAAAGAAAGAAGAAAGAGCTCACCCCTCTTTCTCTCTCAGGGAGTGACACCTAGATTGAGGCTGATTTGTGTGAAAAGGATCTAAGGGTCTTAGTAGATCACAGGCTAAACATGAGCTAAAGTCATCATCTGGCAGCAAAAGGAGCTAATGTGATCATACACAGCTTGTAAAATGCAGCTAAGCAGGCTTGAGTGTTGGACTGCAAGCCTAGAGAACGGTTGAATTCCTCGCTTGGCCACGGAAACCCGCTGGGTGACCTTGGAGACATCACACCCTCTCAGCCCCAGAAAACTCTGTGATAGGTTTGCCGTAGGGTTGCTGTAAGTTAGAAACAACTTGAAGACATGCCATAGCAGCAACCAACATGACAGTCTAACTAGAAAGAAATACGAAAATGGTTTTAGAACACTTATGTTGGGAATAGCAGACGCAGTAAATACAAAAACCCTTTGCAGATTTGGGTACCTCCTTCATTTTAAAATAGCAGAGATGGAAAGACCCAGTTGAAGAAATAAGCAGAGCAGAGCAAACTCAGGCTCCCTAGCAGCTAAATTCCACTCTGGCCCTGGGAAGAAACGAGTCCCCAGGTATCCCTTGACAAAAGTATAATGGAGAAGCCACCCCATAATCTCCTTAGGGAAATCCAGCCGATCTGACAGCCTCGGACTGCCAGCTTTGGAATTAAGGAGAGGTAAACGCATGAGGGGTGGATGGTAACAGAAGCAAATGGGTTTGGAGAAGGCAATCTGTGGAGAGGAGCGATAAGGATAAGGCCAAAGACACACCAAACGGATCAAATCTGATCGTCTGTTAACACACTAACTGCTTGCAACTGACCGTCTGTGGAAACACAGGTGGAATGTTGCGTTATCGAGTATTAATTGCTACCTGCAGCTATGTACCTGGCTGTAACTTCTATCGGATCTCTAGGCTCCCAATGAGCAATGTCACCTTGTAGTGGGCAGAAGGAAGGAAGGTCAAAAAGGTGGGTGGGTGGGAAACAATGAAATAACAAGAAGGTGTTACGAGAATGCATAGATAAGGCGGGCAGGAACTTGTTTTCACTCTCATGATGAAGAGTACGTAAAGTGTCGGTGCTGGCAGGGTGACTTAACACAGAAGATTCTGCATGCCAAAATTTGTATGGTAAGGTATAAAACTTGTAACTCTTATTTCTGCAGTCTCAGCAACATTTGGCTTGCTTTGCAAAATAAAACACTTCTGTTTGAAATGCTGAGCGAAGTTTTGAGACCAGGTTAGCTACAGCCTGGCAAGTATTCTCCTCCACTTTTCCTCCTGCCTCGCCACTTTCCCTGACATTACTGCCTTGCCCAATGAGTCATGTTTTCCTCACCTGTTGTGTCGAGAGCACAAGAGCCTCCGTTTAATCATTTGGGCTTCTAGTGCAAGCTCGGGCTTGATTTGCTCTCGGACCCGCTCGTTTGTCTTCCTGGCAATCTGCGGTATCCACAAATGTTGATTGAATTCCATTATTTTTTCCCCTTCTTGTCAGCTTTCTTCACTATCCAGCTTTCCCATCTCTTTGTAGCAATCAGAAATACTACAGCCTGGGCTTTGGCATTTGGTGATGTATCTTTACACTTGAGGTTCTTATCAAGCTCCTTCAGAGGACGGCCCCTCCAAATCTTATCCGTCATCTGATTTCTTGACTAACAGCCTCCATTTTGACTGATGGCTGAGCCAAGGAATAGAAAATCTAACCAAGAGAACCCATACAGAGGAAGAGGGGGAGGACCTGCACCTCCCTTTTGCTGAGAGAAATAAGTAAAACTGTCAGTCTGACTCTCTTCATTATATACGTATTTGTCAGTTTGCTTTATGCTATATTGCACTGGTGTGTGTTTCCATCTGGATAATTTGTTTTACAATTCTATCACACTTTTATGTTTGCATTATTCCTCCTTTACTCTGGAGTCTGCTGCTGCAGCAACACCCTTTGGGAGTTTTTAAACAGCGGCTGGATGTCCATCTGTCGGGAATGCTTTGATGGTGTCTTCCCACGTGACAGAAAGGGGTTGGACGGGACGGCCCTTGGGGTCTCTCCCAAGTCTCGGATTCTATGATTCTGTGACCCTACGGGTGTGTGTGCATGTATGCATCTGTATTTAGACTGTACGCCCTTGGCAGGTCTGGCTGCTTTGTTGTTATTTCACTTGTAAAGCACCACGTACGCTGATGGCACTATATAAATATTATTTTGGGAACCATCACAGCAACACCAAGTCAGAAAGCCCAAGCAACTTTAGAAATATCACCAATTTACAAAAGTAATAATATTCCCTAGTGGTGCCAGCACAGAGAAGTGGATTCACTCAGAGACCAGGCTCTGAACCCCGTTAAACCATGGAAACCCTCTGAGTGACCCTGGGTGTGTCACACACTCTCAGCCTCAGAGGAAGGCAAAGGCAAACACATCTGGCCAAGAAAACCCTAAGTTGGAAAGGACCTGAAGGCACACATAAGCAACATTCCTTGTTTCAACTCAGAAGCACTGTTAGTAGCCACCTAAGCTGGCCCACTGGCAAGTTTGCTTCCCCTGGTTGCATCCGTTTTGCTGGTGAATCAAAGCCCAAGGCTTAATGGGAGTTGTTGCCTGGAGGGTTACCTTTGGAGGCAGACACAAGAGATCTGAACCAAATACTTCAGGGTGACCCCCTCCCCTAAAACGTGTCACCAAATGCCTCCTTCTCTTCTCCCCTTGGCTCAGCACTGGGGGGGGGGCCTCCCTCTTCTCCAGCCGCTCATCGGAACTCCAGGCACGGCGGCCCCAAGTCGCTGTTCTAATTTTGGAGCAGACGCACCGCCGATACCAGGAGATAGGAGAGATCTTTATCCCCACGCGGTGGCTGTTTGGGATGTGCAGAGCCTTCAGCTCTCCACTTCGCCCTCCCTCTCCCTCCCCGCCGATTGTCATTCCCGTGTCTCCGGAACGTGGAAGACATTGTGTTGCTGCACCGCTCTCTGTCTCCCACGAGGAAGAGGCAAGACACAGGCGAAGTCCGGGACTGCAATCCAAAGAGAAGAAGGGAGGCAGCCCTACCGTCTGTGAAGGTTACAGGAATTCGGCTCTCACCCTCCACTGTTTAAGCAGCTTCTGGCAGCATATGCGTCCAGAGTTTGCTTTGGAAAGGGTCTAGGGCCAAGCCCCAGAAACTCTTAAGAACTTAAAAAAAAAATAAAGACCCTAACTGGAAAAGAATGACAACAAAAGACTGGAGAGAACATCTGTGGAAAGCTGGGGGACCACCTCAGTCCTCTGAAAGACCTCAGGGGGCCATGCCTCCTCCCACTAAAAACCGAAACAGAAACAACATGGGGGGTGGGAAGCAACCCTTTATGGTCTTTCTCCAGGAAACAAAGAAAGAATGTGTTTTGATAACTTTGGGCTTGGAGAAAAATTAAAGATTGGATCTGCGGAAGAAGTGTAATATGTGACTGTAATGAAAGAGGCTTGATTATGCTGGGATGGGGGAGAACTGCTGCTAAGAAAGTTGGAAGTCACCTTTCATTTTTATTCTTCCTTTTCTATATATTCTACCCCACCCCAGCCTGGTGTTTCTATGCATTTTATCTGGGCCAGTAGAGCTCTCCTCCAGCACCACATTTCAAAGGTGTTGATTTTCTGCCAGCTCTCTTCCTTGTTAGAAAGACAAGATAGCGAAAGAATCTTTAACAAACCTAACTTAAATCCATGAGCTTTCATGGATTTCAACCCACTTCTTCGACCGAGAACGATGACAGCATTCCATCAATGCATTTGAAATCCATAAAACCTTGTGTTAAAATAAATCAATTACTCTAAAAGGTGCCACTAAATTCCTCTCTCTCCTCCCCATGCTGCTTTCCCTTTTTTTTTATTATACTGGAACATTCAAACTTGGCTATTATGTTTTTGAAAACTGTCTCCACAAGGTGACTCAACATCACCGTTTCCGTATCAGATACAAAACACAATTTGGCTAAGTAAACAGTATAACCAGACAGCAGCACAAAATCACGATAAAGCCAGAGACCAATTAAAAACAGGTATCTGTGTTGTTGTTTTTTAAAAAAGCACACAGTAAAATAAAAATACTAAACCGGCTCGCACAACTCCTGAATTTTAAAACGACGGAGCTTTAAAAGAACCAAAAGCGAAGTCTCTTTAAACCTGTTTAAAAATCTACACAGCATTCTCTGTGCGCTTTACAGAGGAGGAGGAGACACAGATCTCTGCCCCAAGGGGCTTGCATTTGAAAAGCAGGCACAGGGAGGAGAAGGGAAAATGTGGGCAGGGAGAAACGGAGGAAGAATGCACAATTTTGAGTCAGTTGCTCACATCTAGGACTCAGTTTTACGAGAGGGATTTGGGGCAGGTGTGGCAACAAGCAAAGCCGGAAGGCCATCTGAGAGAAAGCTGCCGGTTTATCCGTCTCAGGCTGTGATCAAAAGATCCCGCAATGCTTCTTGTCACTTGTCGGAGGCCTCTTGACATTGCAACCCTGCCTGAAGGACATCTGCCAGTTTTATAAGCCTCTATCAATCCCAGCCCCAAACTGTCCTGTTTTTTTAAAAAAGGCTACAGTGACAAGAATAGAGACTCAAAATTGCCGGTTTCAGGCCTCGGATATAAGAAGCACTGAACAACAGGACTTGTTTTGGACTGTTCAGGCAGGCTGAGTTTAAAAAAGGAAAAACATAAACCTCCCATTTTTCAGGAGCGGGGATGAAATTTTAGCTGTCATACCCTGCACAGTGTAAACCTAAATACTCCTAAAACAGGGCGTTCCAAACGGTGTGCTGCAACACATTAGTGCGTCACCTACAATCTTGGAAATGTATGTTATTATTTATAAATCATATATTTTTAAAAATATATGAAAGGTTTTCATGAGATATGTTGTGTCCCCATACATTTTGTTAGTACAATTTATGTATGTGTCCGTATCTTTTATAAGGGGTTGGTTTAACCTCCAGTTTGCTAGTAAAACTGAATTCCTGTGTCAGGAAATGATGCATGTCTAAAAAAGTGTGTCACCCGCATTAAAAGTTTGGAAAGCTCTGCCCTAAAAGCACCAGATCCTGTCTGATCTTGGAAGTTAAGCAGTGTCAGCCCTGTTTGGATGGGAGACCGCCAATATATACCATGTACTAAATTGATATTTCTCAAGCCATTTGATATATGAGACCAGAAATTATTTTCCCCCCAGTGTGCCAGGGACTGGGACCATTCTCTTCCCGTTGCCTAAAATGATTTGAGAGGGGCCACTCAGAAAATCAATTTCTGCCATTCCAGACGCGATCCCTGGCCCGCTCCTCAGGTGGACCCCCAGGTCTGCCCCCTCCCAAAGAAGGAACGCCTGGTACTGGGAACACACAAGGCCTTCCCTTAGCAATTCATCAAAGGCCGACAGCCCCATCAGTCTCGTGGTGGGGAATGACAGGCAGGCGAGATAACATTTCAAAGCACCCTTGAGGGAGAAGACGGGCGGAAGGGCCAGGCAATGATCCTCTGCACTGAACTTCCACAAAAAACCATTTTCTCCTTTCCCACTTTCCATCACGCGCCTCCTCTCCCCGTTTTCCCTCTCAGCCGAGTACGAAGGACATCCGTTGAACAGCTGCTGAGAAATAAACGCATTTCTGACTAGGGACACTGGCAGGATTCTTGGAGGTGCTGAGGAACTCAAGGGAACAGCAGCCGAGATGAAGAGGGGGAAATGGAAAAGCAGCCCTGCCCTATGGGATTAGGTCGAACCAGACATTTTAGACTAACCTTCTTCCCCCAGACATTTGAACAGATACCTCTGGGAGGCCCCCAAGCAGGACACAAGGAAGTGGCAGATGCTTTTGTTGGTGGCTCTGGAGGCATACTGCCTCCAGTCTTCGAGGCTCTACTAAACCATCCTGGCTAATAAAAATCAAAAGACTGTCTTCCTGTGAAATCGTTCCACCTCCTTGTAAGGATATTTGTAAATACCCGAAAGATATTTGCTAATACTTGGTATTTTTGTAAATACCAGACAGACAGGCCAGAAAAGAGGGGAATCGTTTTTTTTAAAAAATCCAGCTCCTATGTGTCAAAGTAAAACTCAGTAGCAAAATAAGATATTTATGGAAATCAAAGCAGATTTTTCATAGGTGGGCTCTGCTGGTAATCTCTAACCAAAGTTAATCCATTAAAAAAAAACACCTCTGGACAAGCAATCCTGGAGAAACAGTTATTACCTGTGTTGCTGCTGTTGTTGTTGTTGTGTGCCTTCAAGTTGTTTCTGATTTCCAGCAACCCTAAGTTAAGCCTATCGCAAGGTTTTTCTGGGGCTGAGAGTCTGTGACGTGGCCAAGGTCGCCCAGTGGGTTTCCATGGCCGAGTAAAGAATCGAACCCTGCGTCCAGGGTCATAGTCCAACACTCAAATCACTACAACACACTGGCTCTCATTATTACTCCCTGTCCGTCCGTCCGTCCACACAGTTCTCCCTCCACATTCACGGGTTTGACCTTAGATTCCCGCCCCTCATTTTCCTCCTCCCGTTCCCTTGCAGTCCTCACCCCAGGTGAGATATAACTTGCAAATGCCAATTTTTTGTTCCCTTCCCGGAGGGCTCACTGCACCAGAACGCTCAAGCTCTGCCCGTTTTGAGACCTCCATCACTTCCGCGGGGACCAGCTATCTGCCGAGGTGTCTCCTTGCTTCATAAGGCAGGATGAACGTTTTGTAGGCTCGGGACAGCCTTCCCCGGCTTATCTGACAGACGAGGGATGGAAGCGCTGTCAGAAAATGGAACTGGTTGAGAAGAGGAACCCAAGAACTGGACTGTGGGGAGCACGAAGGACTTACGGAGGCTCGCTTGGGACTGACCGCATCCGTGTGGCTTGCAAAGATGGTTTAGTGCCTTTCTCCCTTCTCAGCTCGCTTTGCAAACAACGCACGCATGATCCCAAGCGAGAAGAACTTATGAAAGAGCACAACCTCCACCGAATGAATGGAACTCGTCCTTATTTTGGAAGCATCAAAAGTGCGAGTTATCCGATAATGGGGGGCCAAAAGGTGGGTGCATCCTGTACCCCGCTCTATCAAAGGACACCGTCCCTGCCAACCCGCTGCGGTACAGATCTGCTTCCATACCTTCTGATGCAGTCCCAGGCACAGCGTCAGCCCGTCGCTGGAGGGATTCTCGGAGGTCTCCGTGCCGTGGAGGTGGCGGCTGAACTTCGGCAGGGGGACGCTGGGTTTGCCGTCCGGGTTGAGCATGTTGGCGGGAGCCAAGGTGAGGAAGGCGTTGGTGATCGGACCTGAAAGAGCACAGGTTGAAAGGGTTGGATTATCAGAGACAGCCGCAGATCTGAAAAACAAGACACGCTCCTACAGCGAGGAGTGGTCTGCATAGATACTTAATTCTTGGAAACAGTATAGTCCACACAAAGGAACTTTTTCAAGTTCTGCACAGGGGCTTCTTGGTGGTATCTCCACCACTGAGAACTGCCACCCCACTCCTGCACCAGGTTGATATTTGTTCATGACTTTCCAGCTAATATCTT
The DNA here is from genome assembly GCA_948472985.1 of Iguana delicatissima. Taxonomy (NCBI): domain Eukaryota; kingdom Metazoa; phylum Chordata; class Lepidosauria; order Squamata; family Iguanidae; genus Iguana; species Iguana delicatissima. The sequence goes on along the minus strand of CAOKZL010001628.1, from coordinate 182,531 downwards.
TTCGTATTTCCATGCCACTCTTCATTTTAAATGGACTTTTTTTTTTTAAACGACCGATGCATTCAGACTGTACCATCTCAAGAATTTATGCGCCGGTTTCCTTTGTTTTTGGTAATTGTTGCAATTTCATTTAATTGCGTTTTATAACTTTCCAGCGTGGAAGATTGGGATATTAAACGGTAAGGCGGCTGCTAACGAAGCAACCCAGGGACTACGACTGCTAGGATAATTTAGGATTTTACGGTTCTGCAATTGAGTTTTGAGGTTGTAACCTGCACAGAGAGAGCAGGAAAAAAATGAACAGGAGCAATGGATGTGCCTGCAGCTTTCCCCTCAATAAATGCACCCCCGCTCGAGTCAGTTCAAGCTGTCAGAATCCAAAATGGGGGGGTACCTGTGAAGCTCTCCCCACACCTCAGCTCTGCTATCTTCTTAATTTTTTTGGAAAGGTGGGACACCCAGCCTTGAAGCAACATACTTCACAGCCAGCCTGGGAGGAGCTGTTTGTATATCTCTTCCCAGGCACCCAGAGGTGCTGCATCTTTCTGGCCTCGGCTATCCATCACCGGGCCCAAAGCTCTTGCCGCTGTCTCCCAGGAACAATCCATCACACGCACCCACTCGGCAGAGTTAATGAGCGCTTTAATTACCGCATTTACCCACACGGGCGGCTGGCTGCCATCAATTGCAAACCCAGCCTTAACTCACCTCCCGGGGCATCCTCTCTCCCTCTCTTTCTCTCATTCACACACACACACACAAACATTGTTGTATCTACCAGGCAGCCAAACTAGCGTGGGAGAAGAAGACCAGAAGAGTAAGTACAGCTAAAAAGAAATGTGATTTTTGATGTTGTTAATGTCAGTGCCTTCAGGTCAACTCCAACTTACGGTGTCCATGTTTAGTCAAAGGAGGTTTGCCACTGAGGCTGAGAGAGTATCCCTCGCCCAAGGTCACCCAGTCGGCTTTCCATGGCCAAGCTGGATTCAAACCTTGGTCTCCAGGACAAGAACCCTAGAACAACAGTCATTTGACTTCCCCATCCTGGCTGTTAATGTTTATCCAGAGGGTGTTTGACATTGCTTTTCTCCGAGGCCGAGAAAGTGTGACTTGCCCAAACTCATCTGACGGGTTTCCATGGCCAAGCAGGGATTTGAATTTGGCCTCTCCAGGAATCAAAGCACTTTATCAGACTAGCTCTGGTTTAAAGAGTAAAACCATCCAAAATGAAGACTATCCTGTTAAAAGACCACTCCTTTGAAGCAGCATGGAGTTGTTATCACGGAGTTTACCAGTTGTTTCTGACTTATGGCAACCCTAAGGTAAAGCTATTGTTTTCTGGGCAAGATTTGTCAAGAGCGGGGTTTGCTTTTGCTTTCTTCTGAGGCTGAGAGAGAGGGAATTGCCCAAGGTCATCACCCAGTGGGTTTCCATGGCTGAGCCTGAAACTGCTCTCCAGAAATGAAGCCCAATGCTCAAACATGTTCAAAAAACAGAAGTACAGCATCCACCCACCACCCTCATCAAAACTGCTGACTGAAATTTTAATGCTAACTTTTCATACCTTGTAGCGACAAGGTCTTTGTTTTAATTTGCAAGCTGCCTTGAGTCCTGGGGCCAAAAGGTGGGGTACAAATAAAGCTCCGTCCAACTTGGTTGGCGCCACGGGCCATCGCCCTCGCAAGGACCGCTGTGCCAGCTCATCAAGCAAAGTGTTACTCAGCATCTGGCTCCATCCAGCATTCTTCCTGCCTGCTGGCTGATGGAGAGCAAACGCCAGGCGGCCCCAGCCTCCCCTCCTTGTGTTTGAACAAAACGAAGAGGCACGCCGCTCCAAAATTCCTTGGTCATTGTTTGTTTGCAGCTGCCAGCGGCCCCGCTGCTCTCGGAGGGTTCAAATCTAATTGCCCTCAGCCTTTGCGTGCACAAAGGCACACCTCTTTCTGGCAAAAGTGGACGCCGGTAAATGAGGCAAGGCTTTTTGAAAAAGCCGTTCCTTCTCCACTGTAAGGGGCTGGAATGAGGCCACAGCAACACCCGTTCCCAAGAACAGAACCCCAAGGGATAATGGGGACACAGGAGTGGAGGGCAGACAGAATGGGACTTCCAACTGCCAAGTTTTCAGGGAGAAAAAAAAGTCATAGAATCATAGAGTTGGAGGAGACCCCAAGGGGCCATCTAGTCCAACCCCCTGCTATGCAGGAACACCCATCAGAGCATTCCCAACAGATGGCCATCCAGCCTCTGCTTAAAGACCTCCAAAGAAGGAAGAGACTCCACCACATTCCATGGAGGCAGCAGATTTCACTGCTGGACAGCTCTGACCATCAGGAAGTTCTTCCTGAGGTTCACATGGAATCTCTTTTTCTGCAGCTTGAATCCGTTGCTCCTTGTCCTAGTCTCTAGAGCAGCAGAAAACAAGCCCGATCCCTCCTCAACACGACATCCCTTCAAATATTCAAACATGGCTATCATGTCCCCTCTTCACCTTCTCTTCTGCAGACTAAACATCCCCAGCTCCCAAAGCCATTCCTCATAGAGCTTCATGGCTTCCAGACCCTCCACCATTTTGGTCACCCTGCTCTGGACATGCTCCAGCTTGTCCATATCCTTCTTAAACTGAGGTGCCCAGAACTGGACACAGTGTTCCAAATGAGGTCTAACCAATGCAGAATAGTGTGGGATCACAACACCCCCGCCCGAAGGGCATCTGCAGCCCAGCGTAGATGAAAAAGGGAGCGCCCATGCGACTCAGAGCATTTATACAGAGAAGACACATTCATTAGGCAAACGGGCTGCTGGCTAATAGACAGAAGGGATGGGGTGGGCAGAAGTCCATTGCAGACAAGTGCCATTTCTGGTGGAAGCAACACGTTCTTCTTTTGGATGCTTGGCTCATCTTCTCGGAAAACCTTGACCCTTGCTTTGTGCCCCGACTACCTGCTGGATATTCCCTTCAACTGACGCTCTGGATTTATGACTGACTTGGATTGCTGAAACAAAAAACAGTAACTGATAAGCTTTTGTAAGCCTTGTTTGAGCTTGCTACAATAGACTCTGCTGTAGGGCTGTCAACCATACTTGGCTTTCTGGACAGAACAATGCTCCCCTCAACCCCATAGAGGGCATCTGAGAAGAAAAAGAGATCATTTTGACCCCTAGTGGACCCTGAGAAGCCACGTGTGGCCCATGCTTTGCCCACCTTTGCTTTAGTTTTTACCAGGCAAAACAGAACAGCAACTCAGGCAGAGAGTCGACAGGCAGGCAGGAGTGACTCGGTCCCATAGGGGAGCCTTCACAGCTGTTAAATTTAGCTCACTTTCTGTGGCCACCATTTGCGGTTTTGGGGGTGACCGCCCCGAGCGTTACCTTTGCCTCCTCCGAGGGCTTAAAATCGCCACTGCTTGTTAAAGCCTTGAAGGATAGGATGTTTTAGGAGCAGCGGCTGCCATTGCCTTATTAAATTACACAACTTCGAGCCTCGTTATTAGGGCTGTCTGGCGGCTCACTCCACGCGGAGGATTTACTGGCTTGCCTTGCAGAGATTGAGCCGCCGGATGTGTCAGAGCAGAGGCTACGGTAGGCCAGTGGTGCCGGAGAGCGTGGAAGACAGGCGGCCAGGCGGCTGTTCTGGAGCCGAGAAGGGGAGGGAAATACCGAAGAAAAGAGGTAGGAAGCGCAAGGATGTCGGGAGGAAAAAGAGATATCGGTTGCCCGAGAGGAGCAAGTGCCAGCTTCTTATCGCCTGTTCTGCTCTGTTGAGATAAAGGATGTTAATGCTTCCCCCGGGGACAGTGACAACAGCGATTGGACGCCAGAAGCTCAAAAGCACGGATGGATTTTTCTTCTTCTTCTTTTTAATGGGACAGAGGGGGTGGAGAGTAATTAGATATTTGAAGGAGGGTGGAAAGAGAAGGGGGAGGAAGAAGACAAGATGGTTACAAAACTCAGAAGGAAGGAAGTGGAGCCTTCTTTAATCCCGTAACAAGAAATGAATCCCAGAGGAAGTGAACCGTTGGTTTCATGGGGGTGACGAAAAGGGAAGGGGACATATTTAACCCCGGGGGAATTCCAGAGCTAAAAGGAAGGCTCCCCCTGGGGTGAGAGGTGCCAGGAGAGTCAGGTCAGGTTGCTGTAACGGGTAAGAGGAGGTGGAAGAGAAGTTTTTAGGAGAATCGAGCAAAGGGATCTGGCCCAACCCAACGACTGCTTTCCTCCCTCACACAGCCTGAATTGTTGGAAAGAGGGGGAAAGATTCTTTGTTTCCATCGACATCACTGCTGGAAAGGAAGATAAAGAGCAGGGATGGGCAGTTCTGGGCCAGGTTATCCCTCTTGGGAGACCTTGGAGGGCTGGAACCCCCCACTAGTGCCTGTGGTAGAAAAACTCAAGGAGACATCGGAGAATCCTCACCCTGTTCTTACACTTCCTGGGCTCCTAGAGGGCATTTTGGGTCATCCTCAAGCAAAGAAAAACAATTTTTTGGAAAAATTTGGCAAAAATTTGCTTTGACTGCTGGTGGAATATAATGGAAATGCCCTCCACGTCCCCTAGAGATAGGAACAGAGAAGATCCCTAAGGCAGTGGTGCTTAACCTGGGGTCTACGGACCTCTGGAGGTCTGTGATGTCTTCACAGGGGGTCCACAAAGGCCTGATGAAATGTTATGAGCTTTTACAGCTAAAACAGAATGAATGAATGAATGAATGAGTGAATGAATGGAAGGTAGAAAAGACAGACAGTTATACATTGATCTCAAAAGAGAAGGAGTATTTTGCCACTGACAGACATGGTTTGTACCAATTTCCATTACAAGATCTCAAACGGCTCAAAAGTTATGGAATCGTTTGATAGCAAAAAAAACAAAAATAAAAATGCTACTTCTGCACACGGTGAGAACCTGGCAAGTAAACGACACCGAGTGGCAGAGAGAACGCACGTGACATTTCTTGGCTGCCAGAAGCCACCTTGAGTTAAGTCTTGGTGGTCCACAGCAATGAGAGGTATTTAAAAGGAGTCTGCGGTAAAGAAAGCATTAAGAACCACAATGTAATTTTAAAGTCTTTTCCTAACAACCTCTTAAGTGTCGGGTTTGCTTCTTTCAGAGGAAGGACGGGATGGTAGCTGAACTTGAATGAGCCAAAGTCTTGCCCTCCCCTGCTCTTAACTTTTTCCCCCACACAATGCCTTACGGGCCAAAGTGGGGGGCGCAGCGACCGAGAGAGCACCGCAGGAGCAAGCCGGCACAATGAAAAATTGATGGTTATCAACTCATGTCCTGGCATTTAAAGCTCCGCTCATGCACGTTTTATGCCCCCTTGGCTGCTAACGGAACGTTTTTGGGCCTCTCTTTTTCTTTTTTTAACAAACACAACCAGAGCTCAGAGAATTTGTAAATCATGTTGCCGTCAGTAATGAAGCGGAAACAGCACTGCGCCTGGACGTGAAGCTCATTAAAGTGAGGATGACGTGCAGAAAGATTATGAGACCAAATGGCATCTCCGATAATAATCCTATTTACTGCTCCTCCCTGGGTGTTGAAACACAGAAAATTTGTGCAGGACAGAAACCTGAAAGAGCTTCCCCAACAACTCGTCAAAACTGTTCAAGGATGAAGTCAGTATCTTCCTGGGTGTTATTACTTTAACAGGAAAGAGGCAGAAGAACAGGGAAAGAATTCCTACCCATGCACACAAAAGGGAAGAACAGTTTGGCACATTCCAGCAAATAGTTTATCTCCGACTAACAACATCCATGACATGAAATGAAACAATCAGCCAAGCTTTCCTTAAGGAAACAAAAACATTCTGAACTTTCCAAAGTTGATTCAAAAGCTTCTGACAAAATGTACCTGGGGTGATTTTTTTTCTCTCCACCCAGTGTCCAATTTTCTTATGATACCTATTCTGGTGGTCAAAGTACACAGTTGCCCTCCACATTCACACTAGGGTTAGAGGCACGGTACTCTTGCAAAAGTGGAAAACCACCAATATCAAAATCTGAAGGTTGGACTTTCAGAAATGTGACTATTTGCACGTTTTTCCAAACCCTGACCCCAACCTCAAGCCCTTTCTTCCTGGGGGAACCGTCCCTCTCGGCAGCTCCGATCTGGCCATGCAGCTCTTTAAAAACCCACCTCTGGTCCTCCTCTACCAGCTAAGGATGGATCAGAGCCCAGTCTCAGTGGCACAAAATCCTCTCCTGATGCTCCACACACACCCAAGGAAGGGGATGAGCGACAGAGAGGAAGCTTTGGGACACCGTGCCGAGCCACCCCTCCTTCCCTTCTCCTTTCCCGGACCTGGTTTGGACCCTAAGTGCCCGTTCTCCCCACCGCAACCTCAGCCCTCTTCCCACAAACACACACACAACACACACACATTTTGATATTTCTTGTTTCTCTACTTTTGTGGAGGTCCTGTCCCTCTAACCCTAGCAAAGATGGAGAGCTGCTTGTATGCCACTGCAACTTCAGAACTAGAAACCTTTAGAAAAAACTCTGAGCAGCAACGCAGCCAGATTATCCCTCTTTTTTGAAAAACTTAAGCCAGTTATGATCAAAATGAATTCCCTCATTAAAAGAGCACAAGCACTTGACAAAAGGCAATGACTTCGGTTAATCTTAAAAGGAAACAAAATGGATTCTTGGATCCTAGACCCGACAGAGAGGTCTTTTGGGTGTGAATTTTGGCATTTTCACGTGTACTTTGTGAAACACAGCAATAAGCAAGGGATGCAACAGCTATGGCAGTTTTAAAATGGTTTCTTGTTGTGAAAGCTTAGAAGCATGAATCGTCAGACAAAAAATGAAGGAAGGATATAGAGAGGGAGGGAAGGAATAAAGAGAAAAGCAGAGAGGTCCAAGATTTCTTGCTGTTACCTGGTTCTGCGCCAAGCACAGTCATTTGTATGCACCTGCTAGGAGGCAGTTTGGTCCCCAGGCATCAGGGCTGTCTTTTCCCTCGGCAGCAATTTCCTGTTTGAACTAAAATGATTCAGCACTGCTTCCAGACTGAGAACTACAGAAGCCCCACGTCTCACTCACTGTAACTAGGCGCTGCCTCGAAGGCACATAAGAACAACATCATCATGCCCAAGACTTACCGGAAACACACACACACACACCCCTAAAAGATGCTAATTGAAGGAGTTGGCCCAATGGATGGGCTAATGTATCCCAGGGACCCAGCAGGGGTAGCTTTTTGAATGTTGAACTAGGACTGTGGGAAGCCAGGTTTTGAATCCCTGCTCAGCTGCAGAAACTCAATGGGCAAGCCACACTCTCAACTCAAAGAAAGGCATTCCTAGGAGATGGCTGTCACAAGTTGGCATTGACAACAACCACAACAGAATCCTAGAGCTGGAAGGGCGATCCAGTCCAACTCCATTCTGCCACGCAGGAAGACACCATCCAAGCGTTCCCTCTGACAGATGGCCATCCGGCCTCTGTTTAAAAACCTCCAAATAAGGAGACTCCACCAAACTCCCAGGTAGCAGCATGTTCCACTGTTGAACTGCTCTTACCCTCAGGAAGTTCTTCCTAATGTTTAGATGGAGTGTCTTTCCCTGTAGTTTGAAGCCACTGTTCCATGTCCTAGTCTCTGGAGCTGCAGAAAACAAGCTTGTTCCATCTTCCATAAGACTTCCTTTCAAATATTTAGGTATGGCTATCATGCCCCCTCTTAACCATCTCTTCTCCAGGGTAAACCTACCCAGGTTCCTAAGCCACTCGTCATAGGGCATGGCTTCCAGACCCATTCACCATTTTGGATGCCCTCCCTGGGACACAAATAATAACCTTATTTTCCTTTCACACACATGTTCGGTCATCCGCTCACCTTTGTAATTCACGGTGCGCACACACTGTTTGCTCTGGATGTCCCACAGCCGAACGGTTTCGTCGTGGGAGCCAGAGAGTAAAAGGCTTCCATCGGTGGAGACGGAGAGGCACGTCACCTGGTTTCTGTTTTGGGATGGCAGTCGGGGACAGAGGAAAAAAAGTCTTCGTTAGCGGGGCGTAAAGCAGAGGTGGGACTCATCCGGCCCTCTGGATGTGATGGATTCCAAGTCCCAGCAGCCCTCACCACTGGTTACGTTGGCTAAAGCTGCTGGAAGATGTAGTCTGAGAATATTCAGAAAGCAACATGATTCCAACACCATCTGAATGAGAAGTTTCTCCGAGTGTAACATTACTGATGGTTTTACTACATTTGCTTCTGTGTTTTTGCTGAGCCGGGGACCTGTGCATTTTGCCCAGGGCTGGAGAGGGATTCTAGTTATGGCCAGCCGTTGCTTCTCTGCCCCAGAATTCTGTGTGTCATCAGAAACCTACAACATCTACTAATTCGGGGCTTCTTAAGCGACCCTCCCTCCCAGCTGAGACAGGGACTGGAAGCACAGAAGAACCACAAGGGCCGTCGAGTCCAGCCCCGTTCTGCCATGCAGGCATACACCACCAAAGCATTCCCGACAGATGGCTATCCAAACTCTGTTTAAAAACCTCCAAAGAAGGGGACTCCATCCCACTCTGAGGCAGCGTATTCCACTGCTGAATGGCTCTTATCCGTCAGGAAGTTCTTCCTAATGTTTAGGCGGAATTTCTTTTCCTGAAGTTTGAAGCCATTGCTCTGTGTCCTAGGCTCTGGAGCAGCAGAACACAGGCTTCCTCCAGTGTCCCCACTGACTACAAACTGGACCCAAGGCAGCAACCCTCAAAGGCACTCACCTATGCCCTTTGAAGATCTTCCCGTTCTCTCGGTCTGAATGGAAGCCTCTCTCTCTGTGTACAGGCTGCAAGGGGGCAGAGAAGATAGGTTACAATTGCCAGTCACTGTTAGCAGTCAGGAATCCACGAGACAGGAATCTTGCTTTCTCTACAAAACCTGACACTGGGCTAGGATTCTGGGACAACAGAGTTCAAATGCTTACATGGCTATAGAAATCCACTGGGTGGGCTTGGAACAGTCACACTCTCTCAGTCTCAGAAAAACAGAAGATCTCCTCTGAGCAAATCTTGCCAAGAAGCCCCCATGATAAGCGAGCCATAAATGTAATAGGAACAGGAGGTACCAAAAAAAAAATATCTACCAGCAACTTTCATATACTGGGAACAAGTTCAACTTTTTAATCTTCTTAGAAATAATGTTTTAAGTGTTTTAACTGTTTTAATGGATATTTTAAGACTTCAGCCTATTTAATCGCTGCTTAACTTTTGTAAATTGAATGTTTTAGCTGCATCTCGTAAGCTGCCTTGGATCCCCTTTGGAAGAAAGGTGGTATATAAATGTAACAAATATATAAAAAATGGAAAAGTAAATCATTTGTCAGAAATGACTTAAAGGCCAACAAGAAAAAGAAGAAAAATATATAAATAAAGTTGGGAGGAGAATATCAGTAGTTTGCACAAAAAGAGGCAGAAAGGCAATGTTGTCCCAGGTTTCTTCATAAGAAACTACCCAGTGGAGAGCCAGGCCATTGGTTTATCTATGGCAATGACTCTCTAGTTGGGTCGTTTCTCCTTCCATGTCCTACCCGATCTTTTTCTCTTCGAAACTGGAATGATCAGGGCACGCTGAGTGGGAAATATCACCTGACAGGCTTGCTAAATACTGCAGAGGACAGGACCTACCCAGACGCAAAGGTCAACCTGGAAGATGGAGCCGTCCATTCCCCCGCAGAACATGTGGTACTCGGCAAGGTCAAGGGTCACCGACATGACGCCCACGTCGAAGAGGACAGAGAGGAGGAGGTCGCCGGAAGAGATCTCCCACAGCTGAGGAAAGAGGGGAGCAAAGGTTAGCGAAGACGTCACGGCCAAGTCGTGCAAAGCAAGAGGAGGAATTAGCTGGCAGGTATGACCACTTTGGAACATCACTTGGTATGTGGCACAGACGGACAGAAAGGCACAGTGGCAGAAGGCTGGCTTTTATAAGAATAATTAACACTCTCCTTTTTTAAAATAGCATCATTGCAGGATCCCTTGGAGCTATAAAAAGGGATAAGGGCGGATGGACGGAAAGAGATGAGTTTCTAGAGTGCTGCCTTCCCTTCCCTTCCCTTCCCTTCCCTCTTCCCTTCCCTTCCCTTCCCTTCCCTTCCCTCCCCTCCCCTCCATATGCGGCAGCCTAGAAAAGCAATTTAATAGTTTCTAAATTGCTTCTTGTTGTATTGAGAGTTTCATCATATGTTAACTTTTCTTTTTTTTAAGGATGCAAGTCTTTATTTGTATCTCATTTTGGCAAGCTACCTTGGATCCCAGAGTTGGGAAGAGGTGGGAGAGATAAGCTAAGCGAGCAAATAAATAAGCAAAGAACGAACATGGCTCTCATTAACCTTGGCCAGATTCTGGAAAAATGTTATCTTCGGACCATGACTCTCCCAAACACGTGGCAGGGATTCTGAGAGTTGTGGTCTAGAGGGAACACACAACCATCTTTTTGCAACAGATTTACCGGCTCTGGCTCTGTTTAATAAAGGCCTACAGCCTCAGGCACAGGTTATCGGATGGAGTGTATTCTCTCATATGAGGCTGCTTGCGTTTTGAGCTCACCGGGTTAGTATGCAGGTTGAGTCTCCCTTCTCCGAAAACCCGAAAGGTTCCAAAAGCCAAAACTTTTGAAAAGTGGAACCCAGTCTTCTTCTCATAAGGAATATGAGGGAAAATCCCTCTCCAGACCCTTTACCTTTGCAGTTTGGTCCAGCGAGGCGGTGGCAACTCGCGCCATGGGGCCGCCGACCCCACAGCAGAGGTCCGTGATGGGGAGGCTGTGTCGCGACCACACGTGGCGAGGTTCTGGGCTTTGGATGTGGTCCGCCTGCAGCACACTGAGAAAGAACCAGCCCTTAAACACATGACAGAGGAGGGAGAGCTGGAAGCAAAGCCCCGCTCGGCCATGGAAACCCACTGGATGGCCTTGGGGAGGTCTCATTCCCTCACCCTCAGAGGAAGGCAAAGGAAGACCCCTGTCCTTGCCAAGAAAACCCCGTGCAGACGTATGTCGGAAGCAACTTGAGAACACATAACAGCAATTATATTTGAGGAACTGCAATGGTCCCTTGGGGGGCTTTTTTTTCTTTGCAAAATTATTTTTAAAGAAAGGAAAAATTCTGGGACTTCTTGGTCCAAGGATGGAGAAACGGGCCCGGGCACATCTTGGAGAGCTTGGCTGGTGAAGGGACAGGCAAGTGACGTCTGTGCTGTTCATCTAGCTTAGGAACTGCTCTGGCAGACCAAATTGGAGGGGGGCTGTTAGCTGGGAAGGGAAGACAGGGGGACCCATAACTCTTGTTCCTGCATGGCATCGATATAATTTATTTAAATTAAGAGCTTTTCAGGCAGAGAGAGAGAGAGAGAAGGCTGCCTGTGTGTTTCTGCCAAAGATACTGCTCTCCTCTTGTCTCCTTCCAATCAGAATCCACTGGAGGGGGGCAGGTAATTTTTTACTTAGTGTCTTTGTGATTGATGCCACCGTCTTCTGGTGCATGGAAGAAATGGCCCACCGTGGCTGCGTCAGAATTGCCTCTAAGCAACCAGGCAGAGACGGTTCACTCCAAACTGAGCTTTCACCACCCTGTTTCTAATGACTGTTAGAACCTTCTGTCCAGTTCTGGGCATCCCAGTTCAGGAAGGATATGGACAAGCTGGTAGGTGTCCAGAAAAAGATAACCAAAAGGCCCCATAAGGACCGGTTTGGAGATCTAGGGGGATGTCTAGCCTGAAGGAGAGAAGATTAAGAGGTGGATGATGGCCGTGTTTAAATATCTGAAGAGATATCATGTGGAGGATGGAGCAAGCTTGTTTTCTGCTGCTCTAGAGACTAGGACAAGGAGCAGTGGATTCAAGCTGCAGGAAAGGAAATTCCATCTAAACATTAGAAAGAACTTCCTGATGGTAAGGGCAGGCCCCTTCAGCACAGTCAGGAGGAGCCATTTAGAGGATAGCTTGGGGAAGTTACTTTTCTCAGACTGCAGTTCACAGGATTGCCACCCTCCTCCCAAGCCGGTGTTTTCATGCAGGCTGGGAGACGGTGGGAACTGTCGTCCAAAAATGTAATCCCCCCAAGTTCTGATTGAGAAGTCGCCTTTGCGAAAATGGATGAGAAGCTGAGAGAGAGAGAATCTGTCATCCCAAGTCCTGGCTTGTTAAAAATGCAAGCTGCCAGGAAGACTCTGGCGTCCGGCTTGCTCAAAGGCAGTGGCTTCCCAGCACCGCGTTCCCTCAAGCATCTATAAAAATGCCACTCTAGAGGACAGAACATCCCTGGCAGAATCTCTGGGACTAGAGGAATTGGGGAAGGAAGCTTGTCCCTACAACCCGATTGCCACCATCGCCTCTTTTCCTGAAGTGCTGAATACAGCGACATTGATCTGTGGGCAGACCCACAGGAGGAGAGGAGAAAGGAGGGAGAAGAAGCCGCTCCAACTCATACCTGCAAAGGTTCCACACTAGCACGAGACTGTCCTTAGCCCCCGAGAGAAAATGGCTGCTGTCATCCGTGAAGGCCAGGCAAGAGAGGTCTTGGTAGTGTCGGTTTAGGATCGCAAGCAGGTTCCCGGTAGATACCTGCAGCCAGAAACAGGTTTGGCAGAGGAGGGGAGATGGATGAGAGAAATAAAAAGAAGAGATCAGGCACTCTAGATTCCCTGGAATTTCTCCTGCCATTAGATACCACCCTGCAAACACTGACTGGTCGCTCAAAGCTGAGTCAAAACGAAGCCAAAATTTCCAAAGGATTAATGCGGACAAATTCTGCCAGCCAAGTATAATAAAACCTCCAACTGGAAACAACCAAAATGTCGAAGTCATGGAGCTGAATCCAAACTAACTTATGACCCATCTGTTTCAATGGACTGACTTTAATAAGGAGGGCCAGCTGTTTCGGTGGGTTTAGTTTAAGAATGACAAGAGGATTCAACTTAATAAACTATAGGGCTGGAAGGGGTCTTGGAGATCAATTCATTCAGGGCTTCTCATACTATATGGAATCATACAATTGTGGAGTTGGAAGAGACCCCAAGGGCCATCGAGTCCAACCCCATTCTGCCATGCAAGAATAAACCATCAAAGCATTCCCAACAAATGGCCATCCAGCCTCTGTTTGAAACCTGCAAAGGAGGAGGCTCCATCACACTCCCAGGCAATGGCATATTCCACTGTGGAGGGCCAGAGCTTTTTCTTCAAATGTGCTAGAGACATTTTCTAACATGCCTTCCTCTGAGGCTAAGAAAGTGGGACCTGCCCGAGGCCCCGTAGTGAGTTTCCATAGCCAAGCAAGGATTCGAACCCTGGCCTCCAAAGTTGTCCTCCAATGCTCAAACCACTACACCACACTGCCTCTGATACTGACTATATATCTACCATGTAATATTGGTGGCCAGGGGTTGTTACAAATGAAATCACATCATCTTCATAGACCAACGTTTACTCTTCCTCCTCCTCCATCTCCTCCCCTTGTATTTGCACTCTGCTATCTAATCATAACTGGGCACCAAGGCATTTTGTTCAATCTTATTTAATCTCCGGCCTGACGAAAAGCTCCAGTGAAGGTAAAAGCTTGTTTATGACTCCAAACAGATCCAGCAAGAGATTCTCCTGTCCAACGCTGCAGTGGCAAAGAGGAAGATGCTCAGATTGAGAGAAGGGTAACCCGGCCCCAGGGCTGCCTGGGCAAACCTGTTAGGAGCTGGCCCACCGCCCAACATCTTATTAACCGCATCAGAGAATTCGTACTAGAGTGCAAGAAAGCTATTGGCCCTCCGGGATCATCAGAACGACTCTAATCTATATTTCTGGACAGGCTGCATCGATACTGACATGGCTCCTGTTGTAAACATTTTAGCTCCTGATGCAACAAAGCTGCAGATGTGAAGGCAGGCTGGTGGATGCTTTGGTAGGGCTGTCAGGCTGACTTGAACTCAAGGTCGGGAAGTTACTTTTATCATATCGGTTACAATATTATGACTCCCACTCTTCAGTGTAGCTGGTGGCCTTTGTCTCGTTTCAAAATGCAGCTCTCTCATGCCTCAAAAGTAACTGAAATAGTTACTTGGGGGTTACTTGGAGGGAGTTGGAGGCAATTTTGGTTGGTTCTAGGGAGGAACAGAGGGCGCAAAGAAGCCACCTGGCTTATTTGGTGCCTCCCTTATTTGGTGTCCCCCTTCCCATCGGGGAAACCCACAAACCAAAGAACCGAAAGCAACCCAAAGGTCATCCGGAGCGGAAGACATTCCTGAAGCCTGGCACATTTATGCAGATGATGGATGCTGTCTCTCAGGATCGTGGCCACCACAAACTTCTTGCACAGAGGGGATGGACTCTTTCAACGCTAAAACTGCGAGCCTGAAAAGCAGATGGCTCAAGTCAGCATCAGCAAACGGGGGCTCGCTGTCTCTCCTCGGATGCAGCTGAGTGGAAGATCTGTTGATGGAGGAAGGATTAGGAGAGGAGGAGCCCCCCAGAAGTTGGGCCTCGCCAGGTGGATGCCCACCTCAGCTTTACTGCAGGTGTCGCCAGGTGTGGGAGGAAGGAGGCATAAGATCCAACCGTGCCCACGAAAGGGGAGGGGGTCTTATCTTGGATGCAGCCAGCTGGAAGGGTTGCTGATACAGGAGGAAGCTGAGAGAGGCTGGGGCGATGGAAAAGCCAAACGAAATCTGGATCCAACCTGGACGAGAGTCCAGCCGTCTCATGGCTGGGTGGAATCGCTGCTGATGTTGGTAGTTCTGATTATAGCTAAAGAACGGACATATTCCAACATAAGCATATGCCACTAACGAGCGGCTGAAAGAGTGGGGCGGGGAGAGATAGGTACAGCTTTCACACCTTGCTTGCTCTTCTGTAGTCTGGATGTAAAACATGGTGACGATGCAGTTTTGCTCTACCTTGGGAGGGAAAGTTTCAGAAAGTGGTTCTAAAGCATGCCATCTTTTCTGCCCATGCTCTTTTAGCATCTTTAGTAGTCAGGCGTGGGAAGTCTGTGACCCTCTGGGTGCTGTTAGACTACCCCTCCCAGCGACTAGAAGGCACAAAACACCACCACCATGCTGGCTCCTAAGCACAGCTTGTATTTGCAGATAATGAGTTGTTTGCAATACATCCCCTTTTTCCTGTAAGAAAAGGATAAATGCTGTTACGTTACAAACTGTAACTCAGTGAGGGATACTGCTGTGAGAACTGTGGCCCCACCAAATGGCGGAGGAGGAATATCACATGGTTCAGGTGCTGGCTTGTGCTTCACTGCAGAGACTGGGACAATTATAAGGTGACTGGAAGAAAGAGTGTTTTCTACCACCAGTCAGCAGACAGTAGCTTTCTGGTGTGTGTGTTTTTAAAAGTTACTACTAATTACTTTTGAGAAATGGGAAAACAGAATTATTTTTATAACCTGGGGGCTGTGTCATGTAACTAGTTAGCTTTTAGAAAATAATCTTCCAAGGGCTGCCTCTTTTTTTGCCCTCGGAGAAAGACCAGGGCTTACTTTGTCTTGCCACAAATATATCGGCAGCAGTAAAGGGACAGGAATTCATAGCATCATAAAATGTCTCCTCCAGGGGAAGAGAGACAGGGAGAAAGAGACTATTTCTGCTTATACAAAACTGGCATTTGCTCGTCCCTCTCTGGCTGGGAGCATGGATGCATCTGAAGACGCCACAAGGAAGCCTAGATTCACTCTCGCTACTTTTAATTCATCCAAGAGGGCTGTTAATTATTTGTAGAGCTGGGCTTCTGCCACCAGGCAGATTGGTTTTGGAGACCTTGTTAGCATCACAGCCAAACATTAGCAGACTTCCAGTGCTATGGATGTGTTTATGTGCCTTCAAGTTGCCTGTCGGCTTATGAATTTCATTGGGTTTTCTTAGGCAAGGAATACGCAGAGGTGCTTTTGCCAGTCCATTCCTCTCAAATATGGCCCACGGTGCCTGGTATTCATTGGCGGTCTCCCATCCAAGTATTCATTGGGGCTGAACCTACTTAGCTTCCAAGACCAGACAGCATCTGGTGCCTTTAGGGTGTTCTGTCATCACTTACATCTCAAAAAAAAAACTTTCACGTAGACGGGAAAAGATGTGGGCAGGCTGCGGATAAAAGGACATTGTTCAAAGCAGGCTTTTTGTCAGAAGCCTTGTAAATCGAAATGTACTTGAATCAAAATGAAGCCACACACTCCTTTCCCATACAGGTTTGCTCAGTTCTCCACGGGAGATAAACGTGCTAGTTTTGGGAATAAAAACCTTTGCAGTACTCATCAACCCCGGGTGAAAGGTTGCTCAAAGTGCAGACCCGGACTGCGTGTGTGCCACTTCAAAATTAAAAAAGGAGGGATCAGCAGTTCTGGGAGGCTCTGCTGGTGGATTATTTACCCTTCTCACTGCTTCTCTGTGCAAGGACAGAAAAGGAAGGGGGGGGGGAAGCCTTGGAGAGCCGGCCGTGAAGCTGGGAAGAAAAAGAACCCGCAGCTAAGTGGAGCGTGACCCTGAAGGATATAATTTTGGACGGAGAAGAACACACAGCTGGAGGGGAGCGAGAAGGGGAGGAAGGCGCCTTATAGCTACTGAGATGATCTATTCCCCAAGACAGTTATAAAGAAGTGTTTCACAGCCGCTTCCTTCTGATCCTTGCAAACTGGAGATGTCGATAAGAGACCTTGGATTCAAGATCTACCAGGCTCAGGGGTGAACAGATCACAGAAACTTCAGATGTATATCAGCCAGGCAGCATCTGGAGTGCTGTGTCTAGTTTTGGGCACCGCATTTTGAATACGGACACTTCAGTCTTCTTTCCAGAATGTTTTTAGTTGCGGAGAGGGGACCGTACGCAGGAGTCTACGATGACATTTACAGCCCTGATTTTCACTGCAGCGAGCAAACGATCGGCAAGAAGATGGCTGTGATTTTTTTTTCTTGTTTCCATCATCGATCCGAAAAGTGAGCTTGGGAGACCAGCCCCTGCTGACAAGTTATGGGCGTAGCTATCCGAGCTGCATGCGTTGTTTTTAATCCTATACCCCTTCTTGTTGCTCTGCGTGGCTCTGAAACTCAAGGGTTCTCTCTAATAGGCTCACGAGTGTTTCCAAAGGAGAGTTTGGTAGGCAAAAGGAGAACAGACGGCGCAGAAGAGATACAAGCTCCCACTGCCTTCTCCTGCACGACACCTAACAAAAAAAGCCCTTCAAACGCTAGGTATGCGGAACTAGGGTGAAGAGATCCAATTTAGGAGAGACACGTACACACAACTCAATGCATTCAGGTTTTTTCAGCCTTCTCCTTCACTCCACAAGCCTTTTACTGGGCCAACTCCAAGGCATAAAATACAATATGCAAGCTCTGGAAGCTTTGCACAGGACAGGAGCATCTGGATCTCAAGAACAGTTACTTTTCCGTTGCTAATGGAGCTGAAATTTTATTACCTGTCTTTTATTGCCCTTTCTCCCCAGTCCTCACTTGGCCAGGAAAGGAGTGGCCCCCGCCTGCACTGATATCCCTCAGTACAATCCTAACAACATAGAATCATAGAGTTTGAAGAGACCTCGGGGACCCTCCAGTCCAACCCCATCCTGTCATGCAGGAAGATGCCCTAAAAGCATTCCTGACAGATGGCTAGTCAGCCTCTGTTTAGAAACTTCCAAAGAAAGAGACTCCATCACACTCTGAGGGAGCACAATCCACTGTCAAACACCTCTTAAACCCAGGAAGTTCTCCAAAATGTTTAGATGGAATCCCTTTTCTAAAAGTTTGAAGCCATTGCTCCATGTCCTAGTCTCTGGAGCAGCAGGAAACAGGCTTGCTCCATCCTCCATATGACATCCCTTCAAATATTTAAACACAGCTATCACGTCCCTTCTTAATCTTCTCTTCTCCAGGCTAAACATCCCTACCTCCCTAGGGCTTCATGGTTTCCAGGCCTTCCACCATTCTGGTCGCCCTCGTCTGAACACATTCCAGCTTGTCAATAGCCTTCCTGAACATCTCAGACAGAACACAGGCCTGTGACAATAACATTGTTCCCACTTTTTCCTCCTGGATGATTTTTAACCTCTTTACCTGCTGAAGAAACCAGTGAAACTGCAAGCTTGCATGATGCATTTTATCCTTTGCACCTGGCCCAACAAAGATATTGCTGCTTGTGGATTTTGCTGTATTTTGCTACACTACCCCAGCATATATATATTTTTTCTTAAATTAGAATTTGTTTCTGTGAATTGAGACGAAGGAAGATGATGGCATCGCCTGCCCTCTTGTGGCAAGGTCTAGATCAAATCCTTTTTTGTTTAAAAAAAAAATGGTCTCCAAAATCTTTTGCTGGGGGAGAGAAGGATGTGAGGCAGAAGTTCCCAAACTTCAGTCCTCCAAACGATTTTGGACTCTGGATCCCAGAACTTCTGACTGTTAGCCAAGCTGACCGCTGAAGTCCCAAATACCCAGATGGCCAAAGTTTGGAAACTACTGGTCTAGTGTTTCACACCATACAGTTGCAGCCCTTTAACTGCCGTGGCTGTATCCCACAAAAAAGCGCCGTGAACTAAGGACAGATAACTGCAGTAAGTATAGAGGCTGACTTTCTGCCCTTGAAACAAACCATATCAACAGCCATATGGGTGTGGGTGTTTATTAGAGCCACTGGGAGGAGGAATTTAACAGTTCATTTAATAGACAAAACATCTGAGCTTGTAAATTGTGGCCAAGGTAGCAGTTTAGAACATGATGGCGTTCTAAAATATAAATACAGTCAGCCTTCTGCTTTTGATAGAGTTAGGGACACAGGAGCCCTACAAAAGTGGGCAAATGGCAAAGATCGAAGTGTGTGTGTCTGTGGGGAAAGGGCTGAGGCATCGTGGGCGCTGAGGATCTGAACCATCTCCTTCCTTGGGTGTGAGTGCCAGGGGGAAACCTTGGGGGAGGGTTTGCTAGCATACACTAATCTGACACATTGCACCTTATAAGGTGCTGCAAATCTAATGCCGAATCAGTCCTGGCAGTTGCCAAGGTGTGCAATTATTTTCTTCGATATTCCTGAATAAAGCTTTTGAAACCTCTCAGCCTAGTTACCCAAATTCGGAGCTATCTTGGACACATCACAGCATCCTAACCTCTCAAACATTTGTCCACAGGTATGGAACCACTTCCCTCCCAACGTTTTGGACATCGCCTCACACAGTCCCTTATCACTGGTCACACAGGAGCCAATGAGATAAAGCAAAGGTAACTCTCCCCTGGAGGCATCTTTCTGTTTTCTGCTTCCTTACCTCCCACAGGTAGACGCTTTCGGCAATCCCTGCCAAGATGTAGAGGCCGTTGGGAGCTGCTGTCAGGCAGGACACCAGGCCGGGGCATATGATCTTCTGTTGGAGCTGGTCCTAGAGAGGCAGGAGAAAAACAGTTGGATGTATTAGGATGCCCTCAACCTCCAAAGCATTTCAAGATCAAGAAAACACACCTGAAATTTGGGGTGGAGAGATTGAGTGGGGATGGGTGATAGCAGGCAGACCATACTCTCCTGCAGGCAAAAGAGGTCACGTCCAATCCCTGACACATCCAGTCAGAGATCTGGGATAGTGGGATTCTCAAATCCTATTATATGCAACGGCATAGTAAAATGGCGTCCCGTATACAAAATGGCAAAACCAAAGTTTGCTTTTAACAAAGTTTGCTTGCTTAACAGGATTAAATCTTAGGATAGCTTCGTCACATTTTTGTATGCTGTGAATTTTAAGCCAGGTTTTAACTGCGGGGAGTCTCAAAACTGGGGAAATGATGGGACAGTAATATTAATAGTAAGCAACAGGCTGCCTTTGCAACCTGGACACTGTATATAGTTCTCGAGACTACAGTCGTCCCTCGACATTCACTAGGGTTAGGGGCACAGGGTCTCACGTAAGTGGAAAAACTGCAAATATCAAAATGTGTTTGTGTGTTTAGCGAAAGGCGTGGTGGGGAGAGCAGGTACCTGGGGTCTAAACCATGTCAGGGAAAGGAGAGGGAAAGGGGGTGAGTTGGCATCGTGGCCCTATGCTTCCTCCCTCTTGCCCATCTCCTTCGTTGGGTGTCAGGAGAGGGTTTGTGGTGGTGAGAAATGGGTCTGTGAGCCATCCTTAGCTGGCCGGGCAGCAGATGGTGGAGGACCAGAAGTGGGTATTTATAGGGCTGCACAGCCTGATCGGAGCCCCCAAGAGGGAAGGTTCCCACAGAAAAGAAGCATCTGAGGCGGGAGGGCAGGGGTTGGAGAAACTTGCAAATAATCAAATCTGTGAAAGTCAAACCTGCAAATGCAGAAGGCTGACTGTAGCAATTACTGGAATGAATGACCCTGGGCCAGTCACACAGTCTTTCACCTACTTTTCAGGATTGTTGTTGTGAGGATAAATGCGGGGGAGGATATACGCATGCCATAATCCCCCGTATCCAACTTAGCCGTCTTGGCATGGTTAAAATACAAAACAGCATACCACCAACGATGCTGAGCCACCTTCATAGAAAGGATGCACCAAATCCCCAAATCTTGAGGACTAGAACCTTCCTACCTTAAAAGAAAAGGCTATTTTTCTGAGCCATGTTGGGATCACGTGCACATTTCCAGGTTTACCTCCTCTTCAATGAAGGCTTTACAAAAACTTTAAAGCTTCTGCTCAAACTATTTTAGAAGAGGAACTTTCTTAAATAGGCCAAGCCATGAGCGATTAGCATTTCATATCACAACATAAGGCTGTTTTTCCTGTGCCCCCCACCCTACCAATTTTTGCAGTGTCAGAAATGGTTTAATAAGAATAAAAAAAATTAAGGATTTCCATCGGACTTTATGACTGGGGAAATCCTTAGGAACTTAAGCAAAGCACAGCCAAGAAAGCAAGTAGGAGGTTTAAGGCGATTATAAGCAGGAGGAAGGGAGAGAAACACACACTTTAAAGTAGTAAACTATATTCTGGGAGAAAAGCCAAAAGAGGATATCGAACCCCCTGGAGAAGATGAACAGCTCTCAGGCTGGCTGGCTGCTTAAAGGGCTTGGTTTTTTTAAAATCTCTTCCAGCAGCAGAAAATAGGAGCAAAAGAGCCTGCTACAAACTCCAAACCACGGGAGGAAAGATTATTTTATCTTTAAATAGCACTCTTTCTTTAAAATCCTAGCAGCAAAGTGCTCTGTCTGAACTCAAGTTCTTATCTCAAGAAGCTTTGTTCAAGTTATGCTTCTGGCCTTAGCTTTTCCATCTGTAATATGGGTACACGATAATACATTTCCTAATAGGCAGGTCTTCTAAAGAAGTCTTCTTTTGGGAGCATTCTCAGAATGGAGAATGTTCCTATTATGGAATTTATAAGTGAAAGTCTCATGGAAAGGAATACATTTTTCTGTGGGGGTGGGTAGGAAGAGTTTTTTCCTATTGGAGGGCGGAGAGAAGAAATGCATTTTTCCTATGGGGTAAGATTTCCCCTAATTGGAGAGAGTAGAGCAAAGAAGGGGGAGCTTAATATTGTGTGTATGTGACATAATTTTTTTTCTGAGAGTGGTGACAAAAACTGGGAGCTTGAAATGAAATGAATTTAATGGTGGGGGAGTTCCTCATGGGTGGAAGCACAACTATCTTATTATGGGAGGAAATGAAATTTTCATACGGAGAAGGACACAGGACTTTCTTGTTATTGAGATGGGGACATGACAAACCCCTGCGGGGAAGGCAATATATTCTTATGAGTGAGATGAAAGAAACTTTATTAGGGAGACTGCCAGATCACAAGCTGAACATGAGTCAGCTGTGTGATGCAGCAGCTAAAAAAGCCAATGTGATTCTAGGTTGCATCAACAGGAGTATGGTGTCTAGGCCAAGGGAAGTAATAGTATCACTCTGTTCTGCTTTGGTCAGACCCCGCCTGTCCAGTTCTGGAAGTTCAGGAAGGATATGCACAAGCTGGAACGTGTCTAGAGGAGAGCGACCAAAATGGTAAAAGATCTGGAAAGCAGAAGACCTATGAGGAGCAGCTCCACGAGCTGGGTATGTTTTAACCTAAAGAAGACAAGGTTAAATGGTGCCACAATAGCCATGTTTAAATATCTGAAGGGATGTCCTATGGAGGATGGGGCAAGCTTCTTTTCTGCTGCTCCAGAGACTAGGACATGTAGCAATGGCTTCAAACTACAGGAAAAGAGACTCTACCTAAACATTAGGAAGAACTTCCTGATGGGAAGCGCAGTTCAGCAGCCTGGGAATGTGGTAGAGTTTCCTTCTTTAGAGGCTTTTAAACGGAGGCTGGATGGCCAATGGTCGGGAATGCTCTGATTGTGCATTCCTGCGTGGCAGAATGGGGTTGGACTGGATGCTCCTTGTGATCGCTTCCAACTCTATGATTCTATCACAAAACTTTCCTATGATGGGTGTGCCTTCAAGTTGTCTGTCAACTTATGGCAGCCCCATGAATCTCATAGGGTGCTCTTGGGCCAGGTATACTCCGTGGTGACTTTGCTAATTCCTTCCTATGAAATACAGCCTACGGCACCTGGCATTCGTTAGCAGCCTCCCATCCAAGTACTAACCAGAGCTGACCCTGCTGGGCATCCAAGAGCAGATGGGATCGAGTGCCTTTAGGGTGTTCAGTCCTATTTTGGGGGGAAGGAGCGATCAGAAAAACTTCTATGGGAAGGAAAAGACGAAAAATTTTCCTGTGAGCGGGAGACAAGGCTTGCTATGATGAAAGAGAGGAAAGAAACGTTTTAGTGAGGGGATCTCTTAACAAGGGGAGGTTGAAATGTCATTCATTTCTTGGGGGGGACAAAAGAACTTTCCTATGGGAGGAAATAAATTTCTTGGAGGGGAAAAAACAAAAGAACTTTCCTATGGGAGGAAATAGATTTCTTAGGAGAAAAGGAAAAGATCTTTGCTATGGGTGGAAGTTAAGCCTCCCTATGATGGAGGGAGAGGAAATTTTTACATGGGGGGAGAGACAAAACTTTAGTAAGTGGAAGCGATTAGAGAATTCTCTATGGAGAAGGCAAGATCTTCTTGTCCTGGAGGAAGAAATGCAAGAAAACTTCCCTATGCGGGGAGATCGAAGCATTTTCTGGGGGGAACGACGCTGCTTCCCGGAGGAACGAAATTACTCGGGATTCCCTGCAGGTTTCCCTTTAACTCCCCCAGCCTGAGGCCGCGCATGCGCGCTCCCCCGCCTCACCTTCCTCTGGAGCTCCCAGGCGCCGACGCAGGCTTTCCCCAGCTGGGCGCCCAGGAGATGCTCCCCGCCGAGCAGGGCTAGGCCCCGGGCGGCGCAGCAGCCTCCGCGGTAGCCGGCCACCGAGGCTCCGGAGCCCACCTCCCACACCGAGCAGCACCCGCCGCCCCCGGCCCCCGGCGAGGCCTCGGCCGCCGAGACCAGCGCCACCTCCACGGGGGCCCCGACACCGCCGCCGGGCGCCGCCATCTTGTCAAGCACGCCCCCTTCGCGCGGGGCGCATGCGCCGCCGCGAGAGTACTCAATTCTCCCGCAGAAAACGATAAGGGAGTAGCGGGGGCAGAGGAGCGACCATAGAGGGGAAGCGCCTAGATGGGACTCCAGAGAGAGGCGACCATAGAGATGATGCCCTTTCTTACGTGTTTAAACCACCACACTCACCATCCCCAGCCAGAGCGGCCAGTGTGGATGAGGGAGGTTGTAGTCCAGGGTGGGAAAGGCTGTCGAGTGGTGTGGATGACGGAGCATGTAGCCCAGGGTGAGAGAGGCCATTATATGATGGTGTGTGCACATGCCAGAGCCTGGAAAAGTTACTCTTGGGTCCTTCCTCCAATTTCCAGTCCCTGACTGGAGCAGGTTTAGTTAGCTGGACTGAACCAGTGGCTGAATGGATTGAGTGGGACTAGCCATTGGGCTGAATCAATTGCTCACAACAACATCATCATTGTCATCATCATTAATTGAGCTAAAGCAATTAAAGATGTTTTGCCAATCTAACGGTGATTACTGCATCATAGTTGTCCTTTGTGTACTTATACAGACTAATGTGGCTAAGTTTTTGAATACGTGCAAAGCACGTTAGAGAGTCTGTATCACATGGTGGCTGATCCCTGGATTAAGACTCCGGAGACCAGGATCTGAATCCGCACTCAGCTGAAAAAACCTACTGGGTGGCTTTGGGCAAGTCACATGTTCTCAGCCTCAGAAGAAGGCAACAGTAAACCTCCTGTGAATAATTCCTGCCAAGAAAACCTTGTGATAGGTTTGCTTTAGGTTCACCATAATTCAGAAACAACTTGAAGGCACACCATAACAAATCACAGCTGAAGGAGCTGTATTCTCAACCCCCAGCACAGAAAATTTCCATTAACTGGTGGTTTAAAAGATGCCATCTATAAATGCTCCTAGTTCCACCAAAGACATAAGCCGAGCTGCATCCAATTAACTTAAATCTTTTATTGGTTATTACCTCCTTTAGTCACCTCTGTAAACTTGTAGCAGTACAAAAATATTTTTATTATTCTTTGAATTATAATGCATTTCAGGAGATGACGGTGGAGGACGGAAGCAATTTGCCCCCAAACCCCCATGCAACACATTTAGTTGTACCAAGGTCCGGCAAAGGGAACCTTTAGACAGGGAGGGCTTTAAACACTATAACAGAGAACATAGACGTGCTCAGGCGTTACAGTAACTGAAGGTGTTGTAAAAGGTCTGAACACAAGGGGAGAAGGAACTTTTGGACTGTTAAACATGACACGCAACAGGCAACAGTCAGTAGCTTCTGCAGTAAGAAGCCAGCGCAGGCAAATACAAGTGGCGCATAGTCCTTCACGCAGTTGTTATAAGGTGCATTGTTAATGATAACAGAGGTCACACGAGGAGAAAGATACTTTCAGAGCGGAACAGGTGGCTGAGATACCAAGAAACTGTGAACCTTGACAAAGCAGATCTATAGGGAAAAAGGAACTGAGCTTGGTTAGTACCCAGTCCTGGGTTCAGAAATGAGAGAAAATTATTTTGAGACTACGGTTCCCAGAAGCCCCCAGCCAGCCTGGCCAAAAAGAAAAACTTATCCCATCTCAGAACCTAGCTATTCAATTGGATTCTCTCGCCTCCCTCCTTCCGCATGGTTTGGGATTTACAGAAAATATGAACTGCCGCTCAAGGTTTTGCCTACCAGGCATAAATCACAGCTGAGCACCGCTAGGAAGACGGTGGGTTCGTGCAAAAAGCTGCACTGCTTGTGCTCACCTCTTTTTCTCCCAGTCACAGAAAAGGTTGACCAAGACTACGCAGAAAATACAGATTTTTAAAAACAAAAACAAAACTAAGAAGGTTTCCATTTCAAGCATCCGGCTGTGCAAGTGGGGAAGACGGTCCCCCTGAACCCCGCCGCCTCCTCCGCTGAAAGTTCAGCCAATTGGCTAGTCAGTCTCATTGTCATCATCCGTGATGCTCTGACCATTCACGGCTGGAGAGTCATAAGGGCCCTGGGACAGGTCTTCGAAATCGTGGCTGGTGGCGGGAGAGATGATGTCCGGGCTTGTGTCGCACGACTCGGTGCTCTGCTCCGAGGTAGCAATGGTCGTGGTGGTACTTTTGGGGATCGGGGTGAAGTCGTCGTCTTCCAGGATGGGAGATTCGTGAATATCTGGAAAGGGGAAGGGGGAAGAAAACAGAGCGTGAAAGGGAAAAAGAAAAGATGCATTACAAAATTCTAGAGCGAAGAGAAAAGCATAAGGAGCTCAGCATCAACTGGCTGACTAAAGACAGACATCTGCTAGGTCTTGATCTCTGAACTGAGACCTGTAATGCAGGAGGAATAAAATCAATCTACTATGTAGGATCAATACTAAAGCATGCTGAGATGATAAAAATATCAATCAATTGCCTTAATGTCATTTTGAAGCTTCCCATGGCCTGCTCACTACCAGGGACAAGTTCCGAAAGGGAAAGAGACATTCAAAAACATCTCCTGTTTTCTCCTGCCCCACCACAAATGTAGCTTCTAGGTTAAGAGTGAGGGAAATCACTGTTGTGCTCCAAGTGGGAGAATGGAGGCAGTTTCACCCAGCAGCTCTTTTGGGCCACACCTTCCACAATCCTCTACCCTTGGCCATAGATCTGGAAAGGGGTTTAGAGATCTGGTGCAGGAAGGGAAAGTAAGAAATTGCTATAGGTCCAGAAGTATTCTCCTCTCTACCATGAATTTACTCCCTCAGCTGTCCAAGCTTTCTTCAACTTGCAGCACGGATCTATTTTGAACAATTTGGACCTACTTAATGGAACTGCATGTGTTTTTCTACCAATGACTGCTGCATTTACTAATTGTAAAACAATGTTGTTGCCCGAGTTTCAGGTTCATTAAGGGACGTTCAAGAAAACAAGCAGAGAGAAAAAGAAAATGCGAGTTCAAATGGAGCGTACTCACTGCTAAATGCATCTGGATACTGTTTTGCTAGCTTCCCTTTCAGTGTCCTGCAAAGAACAAGAAGCATGCCATGAATACGGCAGAAGCCTGGAGAAATCAGCCTTCATGACAAGCAGCGGAGTGGTAAATTCTGAAACCACAAGTGCTCATTGCAATACTCTCCGCAGCAAAGCCAGCCAGATGAATACAAGAATGTCGCCCACAGAGCCGATCTATATCAAGAAACCAGTTCTAAAAGGGGGAATATCTTATGTAATGTTAATGAGACTTAATTGCCTTTTCCAAGATTTAGCCAGCCCTAAACACTTCCCACTGAAAATGGGATAGCAACTGCAAGGTTTGAAACAAAAGCCCCTTTCAAATTACACGATTAGAGCAGCTGGATGCTGCTTGAATTGCCATAGCTGCATCCCAGGATGTGTAATTTGGCAAGGAACCAAAGGTCTCTGGCACAGAATCCTAAATACCTGAGGAAACATGCAGGATTCTACAAGATGGAGCGATGGGAACAGAAAAGTGGTATCAAAGGGTATAACCGTGTAGCGTGAAAGCGTCTGCAGCTCTGAGGGAACAGATCAACCTGAATGGGGTGTCAGAAAATATTGGCTTGACTCCATTGTATGACTGCTGGAGTGTAAAAAATACAACCAATTTAAAAGCATTCTAGCAAAAAAGCAAGCTTTCAGTCCTGATTGTACTTTCTATGAGTCTCAGTTCCAGAGGAAGTCGAAAAGATGGGCCAGGCAAAAACCCCAGAGTTAGCAGAGAGGCAAATGGAAGTCAGAGGTGCAGGGAGAGGAAGTGAACAAGATGTGCCACCCACCTGATCCTCCGGAAGATGCTGTCCAGGTCCTTCTTCATCTCCACCAGCGTCCGGGTATGGTGGAGGAAGCGTTCGTTCATCTGCTGCATGCGGACGTTGGACAGGTTGTTGAAGTTGAGCAGCATCTCGTTCGTTTTCTCAAACCGGTCAAGCCTAGAACAGGAAGAAGTTTGACCAGGCTGGCGCCAAAGCTTTATACGCACCTTCCAGAACATCTCTGGTCGAAGATCCTAGAATTTCACCCAAGCCCCTTCCCTCCCATCACTTTTCCAGACTACCATTTTCTGAGTCTCCTAGCCATTATGGAAACCAGCCATGCTAGAAAATTCTGGAAGCAGCAGTTCAGAAACTAACTTTCCTGAGCTGTCCCCAAAAGCCTCACCTCAATTGTGGTGAATGACCATAATTTAGCAAGACAACATAAACCCTATGTCCAAAAGGTACCACGTTTGATCAAGCAGGTGATAATGGGATACTGCTAGGTCCAGCCCCATCATTAGGCAACTGCCCCCAGAGGCAGGTTTGGGGACATCAAAGAAAGGCTTTTTCATTATTGTTTTAGTACCGTGTTTTAATTTTAGTTTACGTTTATGCTACAAATGTTAGTTGGTGTTCGTGTTATTTTGTGTTAAAACTGATAAATAAATATACTTAAAAAAGGAATTCAGACTCTGAACTTCAACAGAACACTTGGAATCATGGGTGTACTTGAACAGTAAATCTCAGGGGGAGAAAAGAAAAGCTTTTACAAGACAGGTAAAGAGCCAGCCATGCAGACATTTCCACTTGTTGGCTGATGCTTATTTTGGATGCAGAGAACCAAAAGGTCTGGCTTGTCGGTACTGTCAATATCTGGCTTGACGGAAATACATCCTGCGGGATTAACCTCTATAGGCTGGGCTGCTTTTTTCTCTCTGTTCTGCTCCCATGCTAAAAGCAGCCCATTTTAAAAACCTTGTGGACAAGTTCACGCCTGTTGGTTCTGTGACAGGAGAGACAGGAATGGAATAAATGAAAAGCAGGCAGCTCCCTTTCCTCTCGAGATCCCGAGACTGAGAGACACAGAAGGTGAATGCAGAAAGTCAGGAAGACAGAAGGGGGAAACAAGGACTGGTGGCAGACAGTGACGCGGGGTGGAAAATTTCCTGATGCTGCATTTTTTTTTTTACATTTTTTCAGAAGTGGCTGACTGAAGCAGAAGGTGCTACACTTACACCTCAAAAAAAGTAAGTCAAAATGTTGATATATCAAAATACAGTGCTTCAAGTTTTGTTCTTTGTTTTTTTCCTAAAAGTGATGTAGCCATTTTTGGTTAAATTTAAGCCAACTATAGGCTATTCCTCTTCCATTATGACAAATATGTCACTTCCACATAAGTCTTTGAATGTGTTTGAATGTCATATTCACACCAAACGTGCTCAATCAGGTAACACCAGCCCCACTTGCTTCCTTTCCTCTTCCCCCTTTCCTTTCACATCATGCACCTCTTTGGATTCTAAACCTACAGGCATGGACTGACTTCTTAAACTGACTGTGAATAAACCACTTATCATTATTTTAATTTGGATTGAGGAGTGATATATTTAAAAAGCCATTAAAAAAGCAGACGCTGCCAAGATTCAGAAGCTACCAAACTCCCGCAAATACTTACATGTTCTTCTGAGCCAGGATGATGGCATTAACATCCTCTGAGTTCACCATGCTGAGCACGCGGCTGCAGAAGACGCCCGAGGCAGAGGGCTCCATCATCCACGGGGCTTGCTGCCTGTCGGAGAGGTCAGGGTAGAAACAAGGGTCAGAGAATCCTAGAGACCCCAAGGCCCATCCAGTCTAACCACATTCTGCCTTGCAGGGAGACACCATCAAAGCATTCCTGACAGACAGCCATCCAGCCCCTGCTTAAAAACCTCCAAAGGAGGAGACTCCACCACACGCCGAGGATGGGAGAGGAATAAAGAGAACTCCTTGCATTCACTTTGGACTAGAGAAAGAGGTACTTGTGATCTACTGTGATGGGGATGGCATTTGTGGAGAGAAGAAGGGTGGTCTTGGAAGGAAAACTGTCGGGTAGCCCTCCATATTTTAGTTATGGGGCAAGTAGTAGGAGTTAAGTAGCAGCTTGCTTGTAACAAGGTATGAGAACCAGAGACCGTTAGATAAAGCTAGGAATGTAGTGATAAGCGCTGCCAGGCTAAACCAGAACTCCAAGGTCTCTTGCGGGCGGGATGAGAAACTCTTTGCCTTTAATGTTTTGAATTTTGCTGATTGCCTCCAGTTCGCTCACTGAAGTCCTGTATCACACTCCGAATAAATAGTGTATTTGCACTGTTATATTTGTATGTGGGAATTCAGTTCCTGGCAAAAATACTGCCAGACTGAGCCTCTCAGATAAGTAAGTCAAGCTAGATTCTGACTTTCCCATCCAACCCCAACACAGTTTTTTATGAAATCTCAAACAAACCAAGGGTATTCATTGGGATGAATACTGGTGTGCCCATCGGGGAAAACAGAAGACAGAAAAAAAAATCACCTTTTGGGGACTATGGTTTCCCAAATCCCTCAGCCAGAGATGGCCGTGCCTCATCTCAGGGGGTCCACCAAGCCAATCTCACCTGCACCATTGCTGGCAGTCACCCCCTCCCAGCTCTAAGTTTATTAAGGGGCTTTTGGCGGGATGGGATGGGATGGTTGGAAAGCTGTTCCTTTTATAGAGACTAAACAAGATGCCACAAAATCTTGCAGTCTGGGTTGCAGGCCCTTCATAAAGGCAAAAGTTAATTTATGAGCATGGATGATATGTTAATTCAGCAGGGAAATTCATGGCTAGGTTGCCTCCAATCAATGCTTTTATTGGGCGTCTTAGGTAGAGCACAGGCTTGGTAGTAGCCCCTTCTTGACTGTCAACTCTGTATGTTGTGAATTTTGGCTGTCCCTTATTACTGTTTGGAAAGCTTGGCAATGCTACTCACAAGGGAAATGGGCTGTTTGGGGTGTAGCGTTCCCTAGTGCAAGAAAAGGGGGTTGCTATGTTCAACAGAGGCTGGATCAGGATCTATTTTAAGGGGAAGGGGATACTCGGGGGACTGATGATGATGAGAGGGGACCCAAATAAGGAACACCCCATAGAATGCAACCCTATTCATGACAGGCACACAATCTAATAAGTCCCAATAGTCTGCTCCCCCAAAAATCTCCTATTCCCGTAAGGGGCATCTTCTGTCCCCACAAACAAGGGGCACCCCACACAATGCAACCCCATTTATGATAGGCACACAATCTAATCCACGCCCAACGGTCTGGTCACCCCAAAACCTCCAAGATTCCCACCCCAACATCCCACAAAGCTGCAGAAATTTCCCCCAAATGCAACCCCCCCATTAAAAGCCAAGAAACCCCTCCGGCAACCCGGCGGACCCCCTTACTAGACAATCAACATCCCAAGAAGCAAGGCCCTAAGAATAGACCCCGCCCCGATGGGCAAAGCTCCTCCCCAAGAGGCGAGGTCCCGCCCCAGGCAGGCCAACCTCTCCCGCAGGCCACGCCCCTTCCCACTATCCCCAATGGGATGGGACGCCCCGCCCACTAGAGAAGGCTCCTCCCCCAGATCTATCCCCGTCCCCAGTGGCTCCTCCCCACCACAAGCCCCGCCTCTTGAGTCGAGCTCTGGCTCAGTAGGCAAGGCCCCGCCCCCTTCAGGCAGCCTCAGGCCCAACGGTCGCTGTGGCCCCGCCCACCCGGTGCCGTACCTGACGAGGGGGGGCTTCTGAGCCAACGGCTCACATGCCTGAGGGGGGCGCCCCGGGAGGAGAGGGCGGCCGGCGGAGAAAGAACGCCGCTCCCCGTTCTCAGCCGCGTCGTCGTCGATGCCACGGTGGGAGGCTGCCTCGTACCATCGGCGAAGCCCCGGCCGACGGCTCGCTTCCGGGTAGGGCGGTGTCACGTGAGGGGCCGTACGTCGGGACGTCGCGCCGCCGCCGCGCGCGCATGCGTGCACCGAGGAGGTGAGTTACCTTAGTAACGGGGCCTGCTTTCGTTCTCCTCACGCGGGCGCCTCGCTCTCCGAGGAGAGGTTTGGGGTGCGCTCCCCGAAAAGCTCGCCTCGCCTTAATACGTTGGGTCCCTGGGCATGGGAAGAGTGCGGTTCCCCAGGTGGAGGAGCCGCAGAACGCCTCTCCGTCAACCCAGGCGACCATAAGTGAAGAATAATTTGCCTCTGGGCATGTGCTGAGGGAAGTCTTTCCCCCTCCAACAACAAAATATGTACAATTAGCTCCCTGGGCGTCTGAGAATGGCCAAAGTAACCGAAAACTGCGTATAACCACCCTCACCACATGACAGCTTTAGGTATAATAATAGGGGGTTTTTTGTTGCCTCCTCGAGGCGGGGTACAACAGAAATTAAAATACGATTAAAAACACATTATTAAAATACACTAAAAACGTAAAACCATTCAAATACAGAGTTTTGGTAGAGTTGTTTCTCCAACAGGTTTTTTGCATTTTATTCATTTTTATTTATTTATATATGTATACTTATTATGATATATTGTAGGAATTTTTTTTAACTTCTACATGATTTTTTAAAGTATGTGTCATTTTTAAAGTTGTAAGTAGCTTTGAGGGACATGAGTAAAGTTAATAATAGTAATATATATGTCATATGTATATTATATTGTATGTTATCATGTTATTATTATTAACTTCATATTCCTCAAAGCTGAGGAATTAATATATTACTATTTTTAACTTTATTTATATCCCTCAAAGCTGCTTGCAGCGTTAAAAAGAACCCATGGTTAAAAAACCACGAGGTACAAAAGTTAAAACACTAACGAAACAAACGTGAAGAATTAAAACAAGGTTAAAATATGTATTAAAACATTGTTATGTAAAATATAGTAATTTTATCCTGTCTTTCTCCCCATAATGGGACTCATTGGGGTTAACAACATATATCGGAGGGTACCAGTTGAAAACAATGCAAAAGCATTAACAGATGTATAAATATAAAATTCGAAAAACAAATAAAGTTTAAGCATTAAAAATATTAAAATTTATTGAGAAACTATTCTGAGGGTAATATTTGACAGCTGTTGGAAAACCCTAAACAGTTGTTTAAGGCCAGGGTTTAAGCAGCCTTTAGGGTTTTTTGTTCAGTTAGAAACTCTCTTAAAACGTGTGGAAATTAGTGCATTAATATTAATATACTAACTATTACTATTTGGAGGTTGCAGGTGAGATAGAGGGAAATGTAGGAGTGTATCACATATTTATGAACTGAAAGTCCGTTCAGCCACCGGGGGGCCATGTTGCTTATGGTAATCCAATATAATTTCTTTTCTTTTATAGCTCTTTGTGTATTTATTTGTACACTACCTTTTTTTGCCTGAAATTGCAAGAGGACAGTTGGAAGATGAGCAAAAAAACCAATTCAGTGCCTGTTTTAAACTAAGTCAGGTGAGAAATCCCATGCATTGAACCTTTCTCCAGTTAATGTGTAACTTGACTGTCTTTGCTGACTAATCCTGAGTCTGCGTATTCTAAGAAATTTGCTCCTCCATCCCTCCGGATCGGGCCAAAGGTCTGTCTCATGCAGCTTTCTCCGCCAGCACAGAAGTAATAGTCCTCAGCCTTTTTATTGACCTTTATCTGCAGTGCTCAAAGGTAGACTCAACAGGAAGGATCCATTGTAGACAATAGTCAGTTATCCAGGGATGGGAAATGTGTGGAACTCTGGAATCTGAACTCCTTCTTCTACCTGCCCCAGTCAGCAGGGAAGATTGATGTGAGTTGTATTTCAAAAAAGACATGAAGGGCCACAACCTTGTCCTTTCTGTACTAACAGGTTAAAAAAAAGAGAGATAGGAGACTTGTGGCCCTCCGGATGTTGTTGGACTACAACTCCCATCAGCCGTATTGAGTTCTGTGATTTTGGGAATTCAGTCAGCCCTCCACATTTGCTAGGGTTGGCCGGGGAGGACCCCCACAAAACAGTAAATATCAAAATGTGTGTGTGATTGTGGGAAAGGTGCTGAGACATGATGGGAGAGAGTGTGCACTCCAAACCAGGTCAGGGAAAGGAGAAGGAAAGGGGATGAGTTGGCATGGTGACCATGGGCTTTTCTAGGGCTGAGATTGTGTGACACTCCCAAGGTCACCCAGTGGGTTTCCATGGCCAAGCGGGGAATCAAACCCTGATCTCCAGGGTTGTAGCCCAGCACTCAAAACACTGCACCACTCTGGCTTTCTTATCCAGTGATAGGCCATGACGATTGCAAGATATGCTGAAATCTTGCCACTACGCTTTTTTTCTGTATATTCTTCTTGTTGTATGTGTGTATGGAGAGGGGGCTTATCCCCCTTTCCTCTGTTGTGTCAGCTTTTGGACTATAGGCTTGTGGGAGACAGAGACCCTAGTGTCTTACAGTCACAGTTTCAAAGCGCTGTATGTACCCTGCTGGCTCTGCATAATATGATGAATAGATGGGTACATAAATAGATAGAAAGATAGATAGATGAAGATAGATAGATAGATAGATAGATAGATAGATAGATAGATAGATAGATGGAGGTAGAGAGGTAAAATGATCACAAAAATCAGCTGAACAGCACTTTTATCAGGTAGAACTTGGATCCCAGAAGGAGGACAGAAGCAAGTTTAATTAAATAACTAATAATGGATGCTTATAAAAAGCGCTAGATATTTGACTTGCATCTTCCTTATTTTCAGAGCCATCTGTTTCAGCGTACAATGCTATAGAGGTATCCTTTGTAAGACTTTTCAGATTAAATGAGAGCAAATTTCTGGTGTAAGCTTTAGTGGATTCTTGGTCACAACCAGTGGAGGACAGGGGAGTCCATGAAACCTTATGCTAGACATTTCATTCTCAAAAGTGGCTACAGGATTCTGTGTGTTTGTTCCTGTGTGTGATTTAAATACAAACAGTCCTTCTGGTAAATTTGTTCCTGGATCCTAGAAGGATACAATAAAACTGAGGTAAGTGTAATAACAAGAAATCTGTTTTGTTGGGAAACATACACTTCCTTTGTGTGTCTGTATGAAATCAAACAAACAGCATTGCTAAGAAGTTTATTTTGGATTCCAGAAAGATACAATAAAACTAAAGTAGATGCAATAATAAAATCAAACAAGCAAAACTCTAACAAGTTGGTTCTGCATCCTAGAAGGAGGCAGTTGATCACATTAAAAAATACATATTTATCAGCAAAAGGGGGCTATTTAAATAGTTTTAAGAAGCCACAGTGTTTTGCAAATGCCTGGTAAGGGGCTTAAGCAAGTACCTTTAAATAGTTCTCTGTCCCTGAGAATGCCACCCCCTTAACGCTTCCCTATGTGTCTTTCCGACGCCCCGTCCCTTTAAGAGGCTTCTTGTTGCAAAAGAGGGGGGCGGAGGTTAGCCTTGGTTGGGCTTTGAAAGACAGCTCCTTCAGCCTATTGCCTGGGCTGCCCAGAGTCAGCTGAGCTAACGTGGGGGATGAAGGGGGTGGGGCTGGGGAAAGGGGTAATTCCTGGGTCCAGGTGAGTGTTTTGCAAGCAGGGGAAAGTGGAGGAGGGGGAGATCTCAGAGGGGGACCCCAGGAGTGCAACTGTGGTGTTGGGGGGCAGACAGAAGGAGCAGCAGCAGAGATTTTGCAGCCTGGGGTGTGCGTAGCCTTCTTCAGGTTAGCTACCCCTCTTGCCCGAACACTTTCGGCTGTCCAATTTATTTTGTAAAGGTGGTGGTGGTGGGTTTAAGCTCTGACGTAGCTAAAAGGATTTTCCTTAGTATTTCGGAGAGCTGGAGGGTGAGAGAAGACATCAGCGGAGTGACACTCAGTTTTAATTTTATTTTTGCTCAGCCATCAGATGGAGAGGAAGCTTTGGCGATTTAAAAGCTGGGAGCCCTGCCAAGGGAGATATGTGTGTGTGTGTGATTGAGAGCCAGCCTTTGCTAGTCTCCCCTTGCCCCACTGCTTGCTTTTAACTCCACCACAAATCTCCTTTCCTGTCTACTATACCGGATTCCTCTCTTCTCTCTTCCAGTGTGCTACATATTATTGCTTGTAAGCCTTGTACTGCAGAGGAATGCCAAATTTTAGAAATGGGCAAGTTGTTGTCTGATCTGTGAAAGCTTTTGCCGCCATCCTAGTCCTCAAGCTGCCTACTGAAGGCCTTCTGCTCTTTGGAGTTGGCCCCAGGTTTGGAATCTGGCTCTTATTATTTCTTTTTTCACTTGGCTTTCAGTATGTTTGATCCAGGAGAGCCAGCACGATTTAGTGGTTTGAGCATTGGACTATGACTCTGGAGACCAAGGTTTGATTGCCTGCCTGCCACGGAAACCCATGGGGTGACCTTGGGCATGTCACACACTCTCAGCCCCAGGTTTGTCTTAGGGTCACCCTAAGTCCGAAACAGCTTGAAGGCTCACAACAATAACATGTTTGATCCAGTGTCTTCTAAATTTCTTCTGTGCCACCTACTATTCTGAGGCTGACTTGCAGAGAGTCAAGTGGAATTCTGTCACTAGAAATGTGTAGTGTGAAAGCGCCCAAAGTTTACTGAATGATTTTTCCACGTTTTTTTTCCTGTATTCTCCTGGCCTCTGCCAACCCCAAAGGGCTGGTGCAAGCATGAAGTGGGTCCTAGATTTTTGGCACAAAAATGGTTGGTATAAAAACCTCCTCGGCTTTTAAAAATTATCAGCTTCCTTCATCTCGCCTGGCCAGTGTGTCGACTGTGACTGTGAGGAGATCATAGGGAACGTTGATGGGATGTGATGCCAGGCCTTGAGCCGACCAAACCTGTTTCCCTGGTGAAATTGTCTTCATCACAGCCTGAGCTGTTTTGTTCTTTGGTGGCTATTCGTCAGCCCACACACACTGAAGGCAGAATTTCAAGGCAGGTAGGAAATTTGCGCTCATATCCTCTCTTGGTATGGAGGAAGAAGAATTTGCTAGGGTCACTTTGGTCTTTAGGTATACTTTTAACACTTCCGCTTTCTGAAAAACAACAATTAGACTTAGGGCCTGGTTTGTGAACCAGCAGGGATGTGTACAGTGATGCTCTGTTTTGAACTCAGAGCTTCGAGTTCTTATCTGTCCAGTGATTGTTATTGTTGTGTGCCTTCAAGTTGTTTCCTCCTTATGATGACCTTAAGGCAAACCTATCACAGTTTTTTGCAAGATTTGTTCAGAGGGGTTTGTTTTTGCCTTCTTCTGAGGCTGAGAGAGTGGGACTTGGCCAGGGCCACCCAGTGAGCTTCCATGGCCGAGTGGGGATTTGAACCCTGGTTTCCAGAGTTGTCCAGCACTCAAATAACTACACCATACTGACTGGCTTGTCCAGTGATTTGTTGTTACCGTGTGCCTTGAAATCATTTCTGAGAGTGTATGAAACCCAAGGTTACCCAGTGGATTTGCAATGGCCAAAGTTCTCCTGGTTCTGTGGCCCTAAGTAAGGGACGGTGTCTTTACTTCTCTCTTCTTCTCCCCAACCATCTTCATGCAGCTCTGCTGACTGTTGCCAGCACCATGGCTTCCGAAGGGGAAGGCGTGGACGACATTTCTCCAGACTGGGCAGGCACCAGCCTTGTTGACTTGACCTCCCCAGAGCTGGAGAAGGCCAACCCCTCCCTGATAGACAGCGGTGAAGACTTTGAAGTCCTGGATAATGATGATGATGAAGAGGGAGATGAGGACTTGAGTGGACTCCCGCCGCTGGAGGACGTCCCGCCCAGCAAGACCAAAGAGGATGGCTCAGGAGCTGCACCTGAGGCCCCTGCGGAGGAGGAAGGCTCGGAGGCAACCCAAGAATGGCTAGATGTATTAGGTTAGTGCTGGGAGGAGGGGCAAATACATGGGCCCAGGGCCTGATTTTTCACCCAACAAGCCCTAATACCTCCATTTCACTCTGCAGTTCCTCTCAAAATTGCCCCAGGAAGTTAAAATGGGGAATGAAAGGAAAAATGTCATTCCAAAAAAGGCTGAACCTCTTCCCTGTCTCCCTTCACTGTGATAAAATAGATTTGTTTAATTTAAGAATACATTCCATTTTTTCCCCCACAACACAAGAGTTGCAGTGAAGGAGAAGACAGCACACTCTGTATAACCTTTTCAGAAAACCAGACTGTGCATGTCTGAACTGTGTTCTCAAAACCTTCCTGAGAATGTAGAGAGACAGGATGAGCAGAGACAGTTAGTCGTGAACCTCTCCTCCCGTGTCCTAAAAGTCAGGCTGAGGCTGCACTCCATTCGCATGTTTGCGTTAGTAGGAGAAATAGGCTTCACTGTGAAATTTCCATCGAAGATAGATTCTCTGTCAGCCCTTTGTCTTGGAAACCATGATTTTGCACTTTTCTTCTTTAGGAGTTGTGGGGAGGCTTTGGGACCACAGAAGGGGCTATGGCTACATCCAGCCCACGGATTGGACTTTCCCAACCTCTTTGCTGATGAGTTTCTCTACTCGTTTTCCCTTCCCACCCAGGAAGCGGCTTGTTAAAAAAAAAAGTCCTTGTCACGGGTCATGGCCGGGAGAGCCGGCCAGTCAAGGGCCAGGATGTTACCGTGCGGCTTAAGGCCATGTTGGAGGACAACACAGTGGTGGAAGAGGACCCAAAACTCACCTTCACGCTGGGAGACTGTGATGTCATCCAGGTGGGTGCAACAGTCCTGGGAAATGCAGGATAGGAACAGCAGAAAGCCCAATACTAAATCAGAGTCCAGGTACGTGTGATCTGGTATTGTCATTTCTGGCTGCAGGAGTGGCTCTCTGGAAATTGCAGCAAGATTCTTCCCTAGCTGGTGATGCTTTCTCAGCCTCCTAGCCAGCGCTGAGCCTGCTCAGCTTCTGAAATTGTACAATTATAGCGTTGGAAGAGACCCCAAGGGCCATCTGGTCCAACCTCCTGCCAGGCAAGGAGACACAGCTAAAGCACTCCTGAAGGATACCCATTCAATCTCTCTCTAAAGACCTCCAACAAAAGAGAGTTGACCCATTCCCATAGCCCATCCACTGCTGAACAGTTCTTATGGTAAAAAAAGTTCTTCCTTATGTTTAGCTGGAATCTCTTGTTTTTTGAATCTGTCAATTTGTGTTCCAGTTTCTGGAGCTACAGAAGACAAACTTGCTCCTTCTTCTACATGACACCTCTTTTGGATTTTTAAAAGATGTCTTTTCTCAGTCACTTCCAAGCTAAGCATTCCCAGCTCCCTATCCTTAAAAGGCTTGGTTTCCAGACCTTTGATCATCTTCATCACCCATCTCTGGACCTGGTCCAGCTTGTCAATATCCTTCTTGAATAGTAGTGCCCAGAACTGGATGCAGGATTCCAGATGAGGTCTGACCAAAGCAGAATAGAGTGACACTAACACTTCCTTTGAATGGGGCACTCTGTTCCTGCTGATGCAGCCAAGAATCTCATTGGCTTTTTGGCTGCTGCATCACACTGTAGACTCATGTTTATCTTGTGGTTTATTAAGCCCCCAAGTTCCTTTTTTGCATGTCCTACCTTCAAACCAGTGGTCACCCATCCTGTATTTGTGTGTTTCATTTTTTTCTGTCCAGATCGTTGTACCTTACATTTATTGCTGTTGAAATTCATTTTCTTAGTTTTAGCCCTGTTGTCCAGTGTTTCTACCTCACGATGCCTGTTGGTCACCCAAATAATCTTGCTCTTTCTGCCCGTTCTCACAGGCCCTTGATCTCTGTGTACAGCTGATGGAGATGGGAGAGACGGCGCTCATTCTTTCGGATGCAAAATACTGCTATGGCCCACAGGGGAAGTATGTGGGGAAGCGGAGAGACCCTGGTGGGTGCGGGAAGGACCTTGTCCCCTGGGAAAGAAGATGTGCTGAAACCTCATGAGACACTGAAGTGGGGCCAGGAACAACAGAACAGGCATATTTTCAACCGAGAGCCCCACGTCCTGTGAGGGAGTATGTCAAGGGCCACATGCCAATGTTAATCAGAACAAAAAACGAAA
The DNA here is from genome assembly GCA_948472985.1 of Iguana delicatissima. Classification (NCBI taxonomy): domain Eukaryota; kingdom Metazoa; phylum Chordata; class Lepidosauria; order Squamata; family Iguanidae; genus Iguana; species Iguana delicatissima. Next base: position 143,364 of record CAOKZL010001628.1, on the reverse strand, counting down.
GTGGGTGGGGTTTGGACAGTCACTTCCTGTCCAGTGGGTAGAGATACATAGAGGCTGTGAAGACTGATGAGAAGCTTCTAAAATGCCCTCTCACCCATCAAAATGCCCAGTTTTGAGGCACCATGTTGGCCATCTTAGGGCAAAAAAGTTCAGAAGGGACCCCACATTTTAGGGTATTGGGAATATGGGGAAAGTAGTGAGGGGCGCAAAATTGGCCTTGGTTCGCCTTGGCCACCTTTGGCCCACTAAGCAAAGCAGGGCTTAGTTCTTGACGTTTAAGTGCTCCCCTATTTCCAATTTCTGAATGGAGATAAGAGCATAAGTGTGCAGGCACTTCCACAGGCTGGCGTTTCCCCCTTCTTCCTTTTCTCTCTCGCTTGGGGTCTTCATGAGGGCTCCCAGATAGAAAGTCATCTAGAACTAAGCCAACAACTTTGTGCCCAGACCCTTCTGAACACTGTGTTCTTGATCTCTCCAACTAGGAACCCCAGCATCCCCCGGATGCGAGCTTGGCCCTTGAGGTAGAGCTTCTGCAGGCACAGGATGCCCCCGACTTGGAGCTCCTTAGCGGAAAAGAGAAGATTGAGCTGGCCAACTGGAAGAGGGAACGGGGCAACTTCCACTACCAGCGGGCCGACTATGTCCTGGCCATCAACTCCTATGACATTGCCCTCAAGGTCATTGGCTCCAGTTCGAAAGGTAATTGACTCACATTGTCTCAGTCTCAGAGGAACATGCAGAGGCAAACGTGCAGGAGAACCCCACATTAGGCCTCCTCTCTGAACAAATTTTGCCAAGAAAACACCTCAGGGTCACCTTGCATTTGGAAACAGTTTGAAAGCTCACAACAACAACAACAACAAGAATTAGAAAGCGGCAGGGGGGAGGACTGTGTTGTACTGACTGACAAGATGGAAGCCAGAGGCTATCAGCAGTCGTATATCCTTCTTTTCCTGCCTTCTGCAGCCTTGTGGGAATTGTCTATCTGTAGGGCCCCAAAGTTGGGGAGAATTTGCCATAGTGGGGACTCCCGTTCGTGCCCTTCTGTGTGCCGGAGTTGGGCTTGATGGCCCTTGTGGTCTCTTCCAACTGAGTGATATATCTATGAGTCTCTGCCCCTTTTTAGGTTATGGTCCTGCCTTTTTTCATGCTTTTGACTCCCCCTCTTTCTTTCCTCCAGTGGATTTTAGTCCAGAGGAAGAGGCAGAGCTGATGGACGTGAAGGTGAAATGCCTGAACAACTTAGCAGCTTCTCAGCTGAAACTGGATCACTACGAGGCAGCCTTGCGGTCTTGCAATCAGGTCTTGGAGCAGCAGCCGGACAACATAAAAGCCCTCTTCCGGAAGGGAAAGGTACGGGATCTTTTTCTATAAAGCAAGCAGACAGAAATAGAGTCAAAACATCAAATGAAACAAACACACAATTCAAGCACTGTGATGTAGTCGAGGGGTGGGCAGCCATGGGAGGCACCGGAGGGGGATGGCGTTAGCTGCCTTGGGGGTTTTGGACGGCAGCACCCTTCCCTCAAAAGGCAAGGAGCAGGCTGCCGAGCTGCCATCACCCGGACACTGGGGAACAGATCAGGGCAAAGGGTGGGAAGGAGGACAGTGAGTCTCTGAGGGAACTGAAACCGTGGATGAGGGGGGACTTGCGTTGGATTTCCCAAATCTTTTAGTTCAGTCTTCTTTTCCAGGTTCTGGCCCAACAAGGAGAATACAGCGAGGCCATCCCCATCTTGAAAGCTGCTTTGAAGCTGGAACCATCTAACAAGGTAAGCGCTGGAAAGTGGACTTCTGTTGTAACACCAATAATAGGTTTTTATTTCTTATCCACCTCTCTCTAAGGTTTGAGACGAGATATAACATAGATTGAAATAAAACTGAAAACACATCTTTGATTAAAATACACTAAAAACATATAAAGCCATTTAAAATACATCAATTTAAAATTCATAGTTAATAAGTGACTGGGATAGGCGTGCCAGAAGAGATAGGGCCTTAGTATTGTTTATAATTCAGATAGTGTGTTTAGCTGTTGAATCTCAATTCCTCACTCAGCCATGAAAACCCAGTGGGTGACCTTGGGAAAGTCACAGTCTCTCAGTCTCAGAGCAAGGCAATGACAAGCCCTCTCTAAACAAACCTGGACAAGAAAACCCTATGATAGCATTACCATAAGTTGGAAACGACTCGAAGTTACACAACGACAACAATAGGATTTTACTTCTATTAGTTGTAGAGTAATAGGAGGTCGAAATCAGTCCTCCATTTTGAAAGGGGACTTTAATGTCACTCCTCTGGAAGAGCAGCCAAAGGTGTCAAGTGATTTTTCTCTCTCCTTCTGCTTCCCTTGCTGGCCCTACAGACCATCCACACAGAGCTCTCGAAACTGGCCAAGAAACACGCCGACCAGAAGAGCGTGGAGACAGAGATGTACCGCAAGATGCTGGGCAACACAGGGCCCAGTAACCTTCCCGCCAAGTGCAAAGACAAGTCATCATGGGTAGGTGGCAGAGGGGAAGGGCCTGGTGGTTAGGAGCCAGACAGATAAGGGGGAATTGGGATTATTCTTCCTCCCTGGTGTAGTACAGGTTGAGTGTCCTTTATCTGAAACCCTTCAGACTGTGCATATCCTGCTTGCAAAGTCTCTCTGTCAGCTTAGCACCTTTCCTCCCTTCTTAGCTCGCTTTGCGAGCAGCACACCCAAGCAGTCCATAGCGAGCAGAGGGTTGGGGAAAAGGTGCCAAGACAACTGAGAGACTTTGCAGCAGCTCATACGCACGCTTTTCCAAGTGAGCTGAGAAGGGGGAAAAACACGCCAACCCAACTGAGAGATTTTGCAAGCGATGCATGCACAGTCTCAAGCGAGCCTCCGTTAATTCCCTCACGTTACCTGCAGGAAGAAGACTGGGTTCTGCTTTTCAACAGCTTAGGATTTTGGAGCATTTTCAATTACAGATTTTTGGATGAGAGATACTCCAGCTGTAGTAACATTTTTGAAGTGCAAACGCTCTTTGTGACAGTCCCCATTCCTGTGGCCTACCTCACACAGTTGTTGTGAGGGTATAAATCAGACAGAAGGATCAGCTACATAATCAAAGTTGAGCTCGTTGGGAGAAAGGCTCCTTAAGACAGTTCTCATTCAGACTCTGAGATTCTCTGACCTACCTCACAGGGCTGTTGTGAGGTTAAAAGTCAGGAGGAGGAGCTAAGTAGCCAATTTTGAGCTTGTTGGAGGAAAAGCTCCTCATAACAGTCGCTGTACCAACTCTGACATTCTGTGTCCTGCCTCACAGCGTTGTTGTGAGGATAAAAGTGAGGAAGGGGAAAAGCTATACAGCCAACTTCAAGTACATTAGAGGAAAGGCAGGGTAGAAATGTTAACAAATAAATCAAGGATTTTCTGAATAGCTTTGGAGGTGGCGGAAGGGGAGGAGTATGTTTCATAATGGATAAAAGACAACATGGCTATTGAAAATGCTTAATGCAAGATTGTTAAACTTGGGGTTCAGAATGACCAGCTGCAGGTACACTGTCTGTCTGTTTTTGGACAGTCATGTGATTTGTTTTTTAATCTTGTTTCCAGTCGATTCCATGGAAGTGGCTTTTTGGGGCTACCGCCGTGGCCCTGGGAGGAGTGGCCTTATCCGTCGTCATCGCAGCCAGGAACTAGTGTCAATCCACCGGCCGTCCATTCGAGGAGAAAGACCAACCCTCCTTCCTCAACCCCCCTCCCCACCCTCTGCCCCACATTTCTCCCCCACTGCTCGGCTCTCGACTCTGACTGGTACGCAACTTCGGACAGCAGGTGGGGGGATGTGGTGGGCAGGGCTTTGCTTCTCCCGGTCATTGGCTCCACCCACTCACCCACCCTGAGTTGATGCAGGACACCAGTGGGACTGATGCACAGGAGATGCCTGTCGGCGGGAAAGGAGAGCTTTGCACTGTCTGTGGCCACAAGGATGGACTACCAGGTGCAGGAAGGAAAAAAGGACCCAGAAGTATGGATGTATTACTTTTTTTTTTCCTGGATGGGGGCATGAAACCTGAATTTTTCTGGATGTTCCACACAATCTTCTTTATCTGATTTTTTTTCTCAGTTGTGTGGGGGATTTCTCAGCCCCACTCCTTTTTGCTTCCTGTTTCTCTTGGAGGGGAGTTATCTGTGGGAGTACATCCCAGGGTGACTTTCATCCAAAGGGGTTGGTAGAAGAAAATGGAGGGAGTCAGTTGATGGCCAGGCTGTGAAGGGGGACGTACAGATGGGCCAATTGTAGCATGGTGATCCCAGTTTAACTGCTGTGGCAACCTCTGGAATCCTTGGATTTGCATTTTAGGAAGAAGGTGGTTAGTATTGTCAACCGGAGAGCTCTAGTGCCTCCCCAAACTACAAATCCCAGGATTCCAAAGGTAGTTAAATTGGAATCATGGGGCTACAACTTTCAAGTATGGAAGGGCCCCTGATCTTTCATTGACACAAGAGGGGTAGTAGTGGCTCTTCATGGTTGTTGGGTTTTTTTCCTAGTCTGTAGTAGAGTTTAACACCTTCTCCTTCTTTTCTATGGTGTTAAGACCGTTCTAAATGATCCACAGGGCCAAAGAACGAACTTAGCACCCAGTCTGGCTTGCCCGTTTTTCTCACCCTCCCCTTTTCTTCCCACATAAATAAAGCATCTCAGGCAGAGGGCTACATGGGAGGATTTGGGTATACCCTCCCAAGAATGGGGAGATCAACCCAACACCACTCTGAATTCCCACTTCTACATTTTGCTTTCTTCCTCTCCATGCCCTCTACCTCCTTCTTGGGCACGCCACGCAGTCTTAAACACTGGCAGCGCCCTGGTGCCAACCCCAGACGGTTGTACTTTGCTGAGATACAGATTTCACTCCCCCCAAGATGCTTTTTGCTTCAATCAGATTTTAAAACTGTGAAAAACAGCAACATCCCTTCCCCCTCGGACAAAGTATTGGAATAAAGCGAAATCCTCTCAGCAGCATGGCCTTGTTTGTGATGAGTCTGCCTTGGGATACGAACATTACTTATCTTCAGGCAGTAAACTAAAGATAGGGAGTTTTTTTAAATGGTGGTGTAGGGAGAAAAGGTGGAAAAAAGAGGTAACAGGAATGGCTCTGGATACCTTCCTAGCTGTAGTTCATTCTTCTTTAACCTGTTGTCACCCTGGGGGATGCTGGGCAATGGTGGCAGAAAGCGACATAGTATCTCTTACTGGCACCATTTTGAGAGGGACTAGAAAAGAGAGGTATTGGGGGTAGTCGGGGGTTTAGAGGTGCTTATAGAGATAGGGGATAAGGATAAAGGATAGGGATATTTTGTTTTCACACATTTGGGGGGATTTTCAGCATGGTTTGGGAGCAAAAATTAACAAAAATGGTACCATTTGTTAACATCAGGGGCTTTATTAAAACCAGGAGCTTTGGAAAACTAGTCAGAGACATCAGTGGGACCCAGGTTCCACATGCAGCTCTCTGGCCAATCTTTGCCCACCACTGTCCTGGAACCAATGTAATACTCTGCCACTGAAAGAGGCAAGAAACTGCATTTATTACACGGACTGGGCAGGCCAGCCTTATCCTTCTGCAAATTTCTCAGGTCCTGTTCTTGTTTCTTTTTTGTCTGTCCCCTTTAAGGTGCCTGTGCCACTCATTTTATCTTCACAGTGACCCTGCAAGGGAGGTTACCCTAAATACCTGAAAAGAGGTCTGCTGTGTTGGACCAAAGAGGGCTGTTGGGTTTAGCCCCTGTCTCCTCACATTGACCATCCTTGTCTCTTGTCTCTAGTAGCACTTAGACTGGGAGACTGATTCTGTGGTCAGAGGGCCCGTTTAGCTGTGGTTATAAGCTATCCATAAGATAAATTCTCATCAGATCAGGCTGAAATGAGTGCCCATTTTGACCAGTTTTCTGCAGCTCTGATGCCTCTGGGTGGGAAGGCCTTGCAGCTTCAAATAAAGTGAGGAAAGAATCCCTACTCAAACTCTGGAGAATGGTTTTTGCCCACCAGAGTTGACAACATGGGCTAGAGATGTGATGCTTCACTATGTTTCTTCTCAAAGCTATTTTCTGCACAAAACAACCAGTCCAAATTTTGCACATAATTAGTCCCAAACAGCAAAGATTCTCGTCAGCCCAGGATTCTCATCATGAGGGTTTCTCAAAACTTTAAAATATGTTTTCCAACCATTTTCCAAATATTTTCAACTATTCCTTCCCATCCCTAGGCTGGACAAATCGACAGCCTGATGCAAGTTAAGGAAGCTTAAAGGCACTAAATTCCTACTCATAAAGGTGTTTCCTCTGAAATGCAGACCTAATGTGCAAATAAGGCCAGGGTTTACCTTTTAGTGACAACGACTCAAAGCAATGTAAACGCAAGATACATTGGTGAGGAAAATCAAATTGTATGACATTGTTCACCACTGGAGGGAGCACCTCTTCTAAATACACACTAAATGCCTTAAACCCACAAGTTTAGCAGCATTTTTAATTAAAAAATGCCAAATTTATTTCACAAAAGGAAGAAATATACACTTAAAAAAGTTAATTAATTGCACAAGGCAAATTTTGCACCCATTTTAGTTGGCATATAACATTTGCACATGAACCCGTTTTCTGAAATACACCCACAATCTAATAAGTCAGTGTTTTGTCAGACAGAATAAAGTAGGTAACACATCTTATGCTGCTGTCTCAACTCCAGGCCCTCTAAATATTGTTGGACTGTCTCTCCCATCAGCCCCAGCCAAAGAATTATGGGGGTGGCTGTCCAAGACAAGACCGCAGGTCACTCAGCCTCCTATTTAAAATCATGCTTTGCCCACAGAGGGGGTTAACAAAAAGTAGCAAAACTCCAACCATGCAGGATAAATATATATAAAGTTTTATTGCACACAAGGAACAAATAGAAATGGACAGTTGGCTGGAATTCAGGAAGGCAGGAGGAAAAGGCCACCCAAGTCGTGAGAGATGCCATTTCTACTCAAGGGGTCCGGTCCAGATGACACCCAGAGTCTCACAGAAGGTTCCGAAACAGCATCCGTCACCTCAGGAGTCCTTCGGCTTTTCTCCCAATTCTTTCTCTCCACCGTTGTTGGGAGTCTCCTGGGCAGCCGGCTTAACGTCAATGGGGATGGTCTTTTCCGTGGTTCCTGTGGCAGCCAGCCGTGGCGCCTCCACGCACAGCTGCCCGTCTGAGGCCAGCGAGCACGTGACAGCCTGAAGGTCGACGTCCGGCGGGAGGAGCGTTTCCCGCCGCAACTCCTGGTGTTCCTGCCAGTAGCCACGCTCGCTGCTGTCGCTCTTCCTGTGGCGCGTGGCCGTCACCGTCAGTTTCCTCCCGTCCAACTTGACCGTCATCTCCTCCGGCGAGAAGCCGGCCGTGTCCACGGCGAAGCGGTACTTCCCCTCGTCCTCCTGAGCCTTTTCGTTGGCATGAGCGACGCCATCTTCCTTGCGTGTTTCGCGCTCCCAGGCCCAGAAGGGCGAGGCCTGGAAGAAGGCCCGGCTCATCTTCTCCATCTCTTGCATCTGCCTCTCCATGTCTTGGGCCACCCGGTCCAGGAGGCTGTGGCTAGCCGGCCACAGGACTCTGCAAGCCGGCTGGGCTTCCTCGAGCCACACGGGGCCTAGGCTGGGCAGCGGCCAACGGCGGCGTAGCGGGAGCATCCGGAGCCAGAAGCGGGAGTAGCTTGCCATGCTGATACCGTTCGTGCCGCACGGTTTGTCAAACAAATCCTCTTCCGTGCAACAGAGCGTGTTTTTCTGACTGCGTTTCTGGAGACAGCAACACAGCTGCGCTTTTATAAGGACGAGAGCGTGACTCAGGCCTTGTAAACAGTGCGAGGGGGAAGGCCTTGGCTCGAGTTCAGGAGCTGACGCAACGGCTTGCAAGAGCTTTCTAAACACGCCCAGAAGGAAGGAGGCTGTTCCAGAGACAGCGAGAAAAAGGAGAGGACTTACTGCCAGACCCCCGTTTGGAGAAACCAAGAAACCGTGAATTTCAGAGCCTTGAGCTCTTCCTGCTTGGACCGGCTTCACACACAGAACAAAGCTTTGCATTCCTCGGCTGTCTGGGAGCTTCTCGAAAAATCCTCTTTTGTCCGCGCTCTTAGAGGGACAAAGTCTCCAGGCAGCTTCTCCTCCCCAACTCACTCTCCCCCCTGTTACGCCTGAAGATAACATGCCTCAGCAGTCTCGCGCACAGACCAAACTGTTTAAAAGCAGTCCTATTTTATTTATCTTCATAAAAACAAACTGACTCACAACAAGAGAATCAACATACAGGAGAAAAAGGGGGGAAATGAAAAGAACTATATATAAACCATATATCTCTATAGCTTAAACTAAAGCTATAACACATTACCAAAACTCGTGATCCATTACCTTGAACGCAACCTTAGTAATCACTAGCAAAGACACAAAAGAACTCTGATCCCTGTATAAACTGTAGTTAAAAAATCAATAAAAAATGTATCATTCTGCCATTCCGGATCTAATCAAATTCAACGTGCTAGAATCGCTAGTAACCAAAAACCAGAGATGATTACAGATTACAGATTACTCTCACTGTTCAAAGAAGATCTATAAACATTGCCCAGCCTTCCGGAAAGTCTTCTATTGGTTTACCTTTTAAAATCCATATCAGTTTTTGGCAGTTTGGGCAAACATTTGATTATTATTTATTTTAAGGAAAGAGGGGACGGAAATGCTGCCAGCATGGCCTGTGCACCCCCCCATAATAAAAACCTGATTAAGTAGCACTGGAACTCAGATCTCCCAAGTCAGTCCATCTAGTACTCTAACCACTACACTGCACTATTTCCCTGATTGAATACAGGCAAGGCACTGTGTCCCTGGTACTTTTTACCCATCTGGAAAGTGGGCATAAGATAACAATAAATTCTATGTTTGCTAGGTAAAGGGGATACCTCCCCATGTTCAGGGAGGTATCAAAATTTACTTCCTAATTTCCTGAAAATCCTTGGGAAAGGGTTTTGCTGGTGAGCATAATACCCAGAATCCCCCAGGCCAGCGTGGCTACTGGCTAGTTGGGGATTCTGGGATCTGAAGTCATTTTTTCTGAGCTCTGGTTTGCACCCTCAGACACATTTCCCTCACGTTTCAGCACGAGAAGTTGCTTCAGGGGAAAGAAAACCAGTTGCTGGCTGAAAGTGACGGACTCTTACGCCTCATTGCATCATTCACGGATCTGGGCCTGCTTCCAAAATGCAAAAGATGGGGGGGAGTGTCCCCCCCACTCCTTTTCTCAGACTCCACCAAGTGGCCAAGCTGTAGAAGAATTTTAAATCTCTAAAAACCACGGGGAGCAAGCAGAGAACTTAACATCTCCACTTCTCCAAGGATGGATGCACACACTGCAACATTTCAGAGATGAGCCATGGGACACATCAAAATGGCAGAAGTTGGTAACAAGGAGGGACAGACAAGCTGGGAGAGACCGCGGCCCTTTCCTTTTGCCTGAGCCCACTGGGAAGGGTAAAAATTTGCCCCTCCTTTGCTGTCCCACCGGGAGAGTTAGACTCCTTTTATGTTGAACTCAGTTTTCAGCAGTGGAAGTCCGCTGAGGACAAAAGGGTGAAATCATCGGAAGAGAGAAAAATTGGGACATCGAATAAACAGTTGAAAAAGTGAGATGGCAAAGAATTAATCAAGACTGTCCCCGCAGGACTGGGACAGTTGGAGGGCATGTGGATGTTGATTTCTTTTTCTTTCAAAGGAGTACAGTAAACACATCTGGGTTTTCTGAAATATTAAGTCTTGGTGAATCAAAACAGTGTCTCGCGGGAGAAAGGTCTGGATCCAAACTTACCAGACTTACCCAGGCATAGAAACAGATTTGGAAGCAGCTAGCCAGTAATCAGGGCTGGCTTTCAAGTGCGACTGAACTTGATGGGACTGTTGAAGGGGTAAGGATTTCACTTTGTTTTTTGCTAAAGAGGCAACAAATTCTTGCAAATTTCTCCAGATTCAAAAGGGAAAGAATGTGAGATTTTGAAAGTTCAAATGTGGCTTAAGCCGGATCTGACACAGAGTCGTAGATCGGGGGCCGTCGAGTCCAACTCTGTTCTGTTGTGAACATTTGTCCATTCAGGACCAGGGCTTTGAGCGATCAAGTTAACATACCCGGTTTACAGCCCAGGAATGTTTTTCAGCATTTTTAGTATCTGGCTGGCCACATCAGTGCAAATTTATTTTAGGAAGAAAGAAGCAGCGTATTTCATTCACCCAATTTATCTCCCTATAAACCCCAGTCATGCAATGTTTCTCCCACCAAATTTCACTCCTGCCTGCAGTATACAAGGATCAGCTTCAGATTTCTTATAGCTGGTACCCACTTCTTAATTTGCTACCTCATTAATACGCACTGTATGATTCGAGGCACTCCTTTCAACAAAGAGACTCAACCAGCAAACTGAGGATTGAAAAACTACTAACTTGGTACGTGACAGCTGCAAATTTATCTGCAGGATATCTGCAAATTGACTGTCCACACCAGGCAATAAAGAAGTCTCCATTTAAAATATTTATTCACAAAAACACATTCATCAAAAGCATCAAGCAACTTTTTGGTTTTAAAAGAGTCTCTTAAAAAATCCAGTCTCTCTCAACCTTGGGCCCGGCTGTTATCTGTGGCTTCGAATTCCGGTTCTTCTGGAGCTCTGTCTTCCGCTCGGTTGATGGCGATGGGCACCGTCCGTGCGGCGGGTTCCGCCGAGGGGGCTTCGATGCGCAGCTCTCCCTCGCTGGAGATGGAGCAGCTCAGGCGGTCCCGGTCGACTGTCTCCGGGACGTCCCACTCCCTCCGGAAAAGCTCATAGCGGAAGGGTCCTTCCGGCGTCTGTGTCGCCTTCTTACCCGTCAACACCACCTTCTCTCCGATCAGCTTCACCACCAGCTCCTGCGGATCAAACCCAGCCATGTCTTGGGTCACTGCGAACGTGGCGCTGGCGGGGTTTGCCGTTTCCGAGCTGCGAGCCGCCTCGCGTCTGACCGTTGTGGTGGTCGTGGTACTGCTGCTGGAAGTGGTCGTAGGCCTCCAGTTGCTCGTCAGGAAATCCCACAGGGCGTCCATCTCCCGTTCCAACTCGTCAAAGAGAGAACCGGCTCTTGGCCACAGAATCCGGCTTCTGAGGGGGCTCCGAGGAGCAGCGAGGTGGAGTCGGCAGAGCATCTTGTCTTGGGGCTGGAAGGAGTCTCAGTCTTGGACCTTTTCTGCTTTCACTTCTCTCCTCCGGGAAGGGGTGTGTGATGCCTCTCTCAAAACTGTTCGCCTTTTTATTACAGTCCCCACCTCGGCGGAATAGTTCTTCCGTGACGAAGAGAGCCTTTAATTCAGCACCACGGCATCTTCTTATGTTTACCCAGTTGCTGAAAGTGGCCCCGTGAGCCAAGAATCCAGCAGGTTCGATCTCCACTCTCGCCACTGTGGCCCGTGGGTGATTCATAATTAAGGATAGACTTTCGCCCTTGTTCAAAAATAGAATCTGAGGTTGTTCAAGCCAAAGACGGCACAGCTGGTCATGAGCATCCAGGCCGTGTCACTCAATGAATAGGGACCTAAAAAAATTCCAGTGAGGGACGCTGGAACTACAGTTATGACATCGTTAACAGGAGGCTAGTTGAACATTTCTCAAACTTTACTTTCTTCCTTTGGTTAAACTTGGTTAATTCTTTGTGTTAAAGTGGTTAAATAACTTACAACCAAAGAGAGTTGATTTTAGTTGGGCCAGGAAGTCTGTGAGAAGAAATATCTCCCAAAATGGCAAATCCCAACATTTTGCAGCATGGAAGCGCAGCCATTAAAGTGCTATTATGAGGTAGTGTGGAGTCAAACACACTTCTAGAGATGGTTCAAGTTCTGAGCTACAAGCTATGCCCGCTTCTCTGTTGGACTCAGGAGGGATAGATCCAGCAAATGTGGAGGAGGAAATGCAGGGGTGCCTGCCTTGGAGGTCAGGCAAGGACGCCAGGTCAGGACTGTTCCAGGCTTTGATATTTTGGAGCTAAAACCTGAGACCTGGAGATGACCTCATGTGATCTGTCATACAGAGCAAGCCTGTCTTCTGCTGCTCCAGAGACTAGGACACGGAGCAATGGCTTCAAACTTCAGGAAAAGAAATTCCGTCTAAATATTAGGAAGACCTCAATGATAGTAAGAGCAGTCTGACAGTGAAATCCACTGCCTTGGAGTTCGGTGGAGTCTTCTTTGGAGGTTCTAAATAGGTTGGACGTTAGGAATGCTATGAACGTGTATTCCTGCGTGGCAGGGGGTTGGACTGGATGGCCCTTGGGGTCTCTTCCGACTCTTATGATTGTGATGCTGCAAGGATGGCATTACAAGGGACCTGGTGATGCCGTTACGCAACTGTTGCAGACTGCCCCCTCCCCCAGCATTTGAGGACCACCGAGCTACAGGTTTGTACGGTGTACTCCATTCATTCTTCCTCTTTTCCTACCCCCTTCGACCTCGCCAAGCCTATTGTCTTTTCACGCTGTGTCCAAAGTAAATCATATTCTGTTTTGGTCAGACCAGAAAGCTTCCTGTTGGCTGAGGACCCGGACATGATGCCTCACCCAGTCCAGCAGTAGCTACATCCCTAGCGGAATGATTTCTCACACCTCCCTTGTTGGGGGAAGCTATACGTAGCTTGACTCCGGTGCTGAATCCGATCGGAGCAAAGGCGAGCTGCGAAGCATCGTTCCAGATCAGAGGTCAATTATAGACCCGCCTGCTGGAGTAGTTCTTGAATTACGGAGTATTTATAAACACTTAGGATGCAGGACGAGTTACGCCGAGCATCTGAGAGGTCTCGAAATAGGAAGCTGACGCGGCAGGCCGTGAGTCACTCCAATCGCACCCACTCTTCTTATAAAAATAAAAGTTGGTCAGGCATTTCGGTGACAGCTGTCAAATCCATTCCATAGATGCACTGCCAAAGGCGGTAAAAAGGTGGACAGGCCAGAAACAGCCCGCCCTGCCTTGGTGTGTTGTGCCTCCAGCTAGCCTGGGCTACAACTTCATACCCTCCAGCCGTCCTGCTTTGCAGGAACAGGCCTGATTATTCCCCCCACTTTTTATACTGCTTTAAAATGTCCCAGTTTCTCCCGCTCTCCTCCTTTTCATCCTCGGCTTATTTCCAGTCCTGCAAACAGAGTTCAGAGTGCAGAAGGAGTTTGCATTCCGTTAACTCTGGAGAGGGGAGGATTTCAGAGGTGAAGAAACCAGGACACATGTGGTCAAGCAGGTAAAAGTTATGAAGGAGGAAGAACACACAGGCTAGGAGAGACTGCAGCAATTTGATTTTGCCTGAGTCTACAGAGAAGGGCAAGATTTTGTCCCCACTTCTCCTCCACCCCCACGCTGGATTCATAGAACTGGAAGGACTGCAAAGGCCATTCAGTTCCGAGCAGGGCAAGCAAAATGGTTGAAGACTTAGAAACCATGAAGTCTTATGATTAGCAGCTTAGGGAGCTGGGTATAGTTAGCCTGAAGAAAAGAAGGTTTAGAGGTGACACGATGGCTATGTTTAAGTATCTGAAGGGATGTCATATCAAGGATGGAGCAAGCCCATTTTCTCCTGCTTCAGACACTAGGATACGGAGCAATGATTCAAACTACAGGGAAAGAGATTCGACTCAACATTAGGAAGAACTTCCTATTGGTAAGAGCAGTTCAACAGTGGAATACGCTGCCTGGGAATGTGGTGGAGTCTCCTTCTCTGGAAGTTTTTAAAGAGAGGATGGATGGCCATCTTTTGAAGAGAATGCTTTGATGGTGTCTTCTTGCGTGGCAGAAAGGGGGTAAGACTGGATGGCCCTTGGGGTCTCTTCCAGCTCTATTGTTCTATGATCAAAGTTTGGTCTGTATTTACAACTTTACAGCCCAACATATTAGAAGAGTCAGCAAGAGAAAGGAAGCCTAGCTGAACCACCTACCTGTCCTAGCCTTCATTCTCCTATAAAGAAGCAAGGCAGAATCTTACCCCTTCTAATAAAATCTCACTGGAAAAAAGATGAGAGACGTCGGCAAATACCAAAGTGAAAAACAAGGGTTTATTGCAAATTTCAAAAAAAGAGACAATAATAAACCGGCTGACGCACCGGTGTCCAGAAGGGGGAAACAACAGTCCACAGGGAAAGGGGAAAAGAACTCCAAAGGGAGGTCGTCCGTATTTTGTTACGTCTCAGCCAGGATAGCATTAGGCGACATCAAGCCTCCTTCTGGTCTTTCTAGAATGGGGACAAAAAATTCCAAGCTATTTGATTGGTGAAAAAGATCGCAAAGAATAGGTAGCAGAGCCTTTGCTTGGCCCAGAGCTCAGAAGTAACCAGCTACCACGTGGGACAAACCATTTTCGGAGCCGCTGCCTAACAGAGCTGGAAAGTAACTACTTGCAATCAGTTCCTTTTCCAAGCATTATATTGTAACTTTTTTGTTGGAGTAACTCATGCTCATAGTTGTGCAGCACTCTGTTGCCTTGCTCAGTGAGAGAGGAGGAAGATCACACAGTTCCAGAGCTGGCTTGTAGTGCACTCTCATGCTCCCTTGTGGGTGCTGGAGTGCTGGGTGCCAGAGTAACCGTGCCAGATAATTATATCCAACTAGCTAAAAGTTTATGGGACCTAAACACCCTCAAGGCACCAGATCTCGTCTGATCTTGGCAACTAAGCAGGCTCAGCCCTGGTTAGTACTTGGATGGGAGACCACTAAGGAATACAAGGAGCTATAGGCTATATTTCAGTGGAAGGAACTGGCAAAACCACCTCTGACTGTTTCTTGCCAAGAAATTGTGAAATTCATGGGGTTGCCATAACGACAGGTGACCAGAAGACACATACGCACAGTTAAAGGTACAGACTGAGTATCCGTTATCCAAAATTCTACCAAAATCTGTTTTACTTTCTCAGCACTAGGGGGAGCCCCTGACCACCACATCAAGATTTCTACTCCCTTTTAGGGCAGTCACGAATATGGATCCTAGAATAAATCTATTGAATCACTGGGTTTACTTGAGTGTTGACTCACCATTCCCAATTCTTTCTAGAGAGGACTTTGAAGAAGATCCCTGCCCACTCCATAGCTAGTGGCTAGCACAGCTCAAAATGGACTAAGTTATAAATAAGTTTTTGTAATCATTTCCTTTTGCAACCCATTGAGCAATAATGGCGTCATGTTTTTCCTAGGGGTGTATAAACAATTTTCAGCAGAGGCCTCCCTCAGTGAGGGAGGAGGGCGATCACACGGTTCAAGTGCTGGCTTCTGCTTCAGCCTGGAGGCATTATGCTATAGCGTTTAGGATGTTGGACTAAAATTTGAGAGATCCTGCTTCTAAGTTGACACTGAAATATGAATTTCCTGTGTGACTTCAGGCCAATCTTTCTTTCTGTCTCTAACACACCCATTTTCTCTGCCTGGTCTACCTCACAGGGTTGGTGTTCTGAGGATGAAAGTGGGGAGGAGGAAGAAAGCCATATACCCACCCTGAACTCATATAAATGTGGATATAAATGTAATTAATAAAATTATTATTGGAAACAGGATTTTTGGCCAAGGTAGGGCTAGCATGGCTTTCCATAGGTCGCAGACTTCACCCTTTCCTTTGGAAATAACTGCCCCCAGGAAAAGACCATAAATATATCCCCCACCCCTTAATAGTACTTGGCAGTTGCAGCCGGCGGGGTTCTCACTTCCGTCCCCCGAAGTCCGGAGCTCCAGGGTCGTCTTACTGTCCTCTCCAGTTTGGGGCACCTCCGTGGCCATCTTGTCTCCTCCATTGGGATCCTCCTGAAATGGTTAAGAAAAAAGATCACACCCGCTACAGACAATGTCACAAAACAACAGTTTCCCCCTATATATGGAGGCAAGCGGTCTAGCCAGTCCCTATCTGCTGACCGAATTTTTGGTGTCCTTCAGGGCAAGGTTGGTGCAAGGAGAGTACCTCTGGTTTTTGTTGGCCACCCCTCATATTTTGGTGCCTGAGGCAAGAGACGAGGTGGCACCCTCATTTCTATACTTTCCTCCTCTTCCTCCAGGGAGTCAATGTGATGCAGTGGTTTGAGTGTTGCACTAGGACTCTGGATTCAAGTCCCTACTCTGCCATGAAGACCCACTGGGTGACCTTGCCCAAGTCACGCTCTCTCAGCCTCAGGAGAAGGCCAGAGCAAAATCCTTCTGAATAAATTGTGCTAAGAAACCCCAGAGGGGTCACCGTAAGTCTGAAATAACTTGAAGGGCTTAATAGAGCTGATAAAGGTTTTCTTTTTTAAAAAAAAAATACATATAATTTTAGCTATTTTTTCTTAACTTGTAAGCTGCTCTGGATCCCATTTGGGCAGAACAGGTGGGCTATAAATCAAGGAAAGTTCATTTTACCTGCAGAGGGGGCTCTTCCTTCAGCATCACCACTCCGTTCTTCTCCTCGAACTCCAGGTCGGTCTCAGTGCTGTTGTGAGATTTGTACTCCTCACTGTCTGTCTCTGACTTGGAGAGCTGGGAGAGAAAAAGCGGCAAGGAGAAGTGCTTTTTTGTAAGAAGCTTTGGGCCATGCTTTGTAGACCTAGGGTGGAGAAAGAATTGCATCCCTAGAAAAAGCAGAAAACATCAACTTGTTTCTAGACAGTTCTGGAGGGGGAAATACAAGCACAAACTCCTTTATAAAGGACCATAGTTTGCAGGCCTAAATATTCTAGCACCAGGTTCACTGCACGCAAATGGAAACAATTAGAAAATACGACATCCGTTCCGGAACTAGAAGAAGATCCTAAAAGTGCCAAGCTGTCGTCAGAAGGACAGCAAAGACAGGGCCGCCCCGGCCTCTCTAGAGAAGGAGTTTCAAAGTCTGGGAGCAGCCACCAAGAAAGCACTGAGAAGGTGGTGAGACAGAGAGAAGGGCCCCTCCGGGTGATCTTAAACTGGACTCATAAATGCCAATCGCTGTCGTGTAAACTGCAGGAGAGGAAAGGAGCCCTCCCGTCCTTTCTGGGCTAACCCTCGTGGCAAGCCAGATATCAGAGAAAGGGGGTATCCCTTAGCATCCCAGTACCTCGTATGTAGGGTCGTGGGGGTCGTCTTCGTCCGGCAACTCTTGAAGGAGCATTTCCACCCAACACTGGTGCTCTTCCAGACAGAGGTCATCTTGTTTCCTCTTGCTTCCCTTGCCCAGCGGGTTGACTAGCATGCACAGAGTCTCTGCAGGAAGGAGGGATTTAAACGCAGACACAGAGGACTAGCAACTTAGGTGGCTGTTCTTGTATACCTTCAAGAAAACCCTCTCATAAGGTTTCATGGCAAGAATGGGTTCAGAGGGGGGCTTGCCCTTGCCTTCCTCCGAGAGAGCGTGACGTGCCCAAGGTCTCCCAGTAGGTTTCCCTGGCTGAGCAGGGATTCAAACCTGGGTCTCCAGCCCCTTACAGAGCATCCCTTCCCATTGGGATTTGCATATTCCCTGATTGACCACGCACCTGATAGCTCCTTCTTTGCTGTTTCTTACCTTTGGGGATTCTACCTCCCCCCGTGATGTCTGGACAGATCAGGACCCGTTCGAGCCGAGTGGGGAGCAAGGCGAGGAAAACACGGGTCACGGTCCCCAGTCGCTTCTTGGCGTGCCTTACCGGTCGGACCGGAGAGTGGGCTGTGGGCTTTGAGCCGACGAGGACTTCTCCACCCCACAGGAGGGCAGAGCGAACGCAGTGGAAGAATTTCTGAACAAACTGGAGCTGGACAGCAGGGAAGGAACAGTATAAAACCCCAACTTAAAAATAAGACTCGAAGGGCAGGCTTAACCTGTATCACACCCTCCAAAATTTCACAGAGGAAAATAGGGACAATACATGGCCAAGCAACATCAAGGTGGTCAGGATAAAACAAGCTATAAACGGGGAATAATTCATGCAAGTTATTAATGAAGAACACACAAGGAGAGGTTGCAGCAGTTTGTTTTTGTCTGAGCCTACAGGGAAGGGCAAGACTATGCCCCTTCCTTTTCTCTGCCCGTAATAAGTTAAGGGAGTGCAAACTACTCTTATGCTTTGAACTCGGTTTGCAGCAACTGAAATAAGCTGCAGGCAAAGGGGGAAAGTGGGAGAGGGAGAGAGAAATTGGGACATTTTGAAAGCAGCTGGAAAAGTGGGATGACACCCCTGTTTTGCCGTTGTATGCCTTCACGTTGTCTCCAACTTATCGTGAGCCAAAGGCCAACCTATCATGGGGTTTTCTTGGGAAGGTTTGTTCAGAAGAGGTTTGTTTTAGCCTTCCTCTGCGGCTGAGAGGGTGTGACATGCTTGGCCAGTGGGTTTCCATGGCCGAGCAGAGATTTGAATGCTCAAACCACTACACCGTGCTGACTCTGGCAACGCAACAGGGTGAGCTATAAACTAGTTTCTAGGAGAAGTTACCTTCAATCTGCAAATTTCAGCAACATTTTTGCAATTAACTGTTTATCGTTACCATACAGTTGGTTTTGAAAGTCTGCTTTCTCTGTATCAATGCCAGGTAACTTATTATCCATTTTGAATCTCTCAGATAGTTGTTTCTATGCAAACCAAATTGCGTTACTCCCTTCTGCCTTCAGTGCATCACAAGACATAAGCTGAAGTTTCTAGGAAAAGGTAAGCTTTCCCTAACGTAACTTACCAGATACCTCAGCGGGCAGAGCTGAGCAATCCTTTCTAGCCACATCCTCACAAAGCTCCCCAGTGTCCCCTGGAGGGCAAATTCATCCTAAGGAGAGAATCAAAAGAGACCTTGCCAGTACATTATGATGCAGAGATGTTTCCACCACTCCCTAGAAATTCAAGCAACAGGCCATTTGGCATCAATGGGAGCCAACCCGCCTCCTTCCACTGCTCTTCAGTTTTGCCTCCGGGTTGCCATAAGTTGGAAACAACCTCTTACTAACTTAAGAGCCTGTCAGCCCAGAGAGATTAGCAAGGTTTATTTAGCATAAGTTTTCATGGGCTGCCTTCTGCATTTTGAAATAAAATGCATTACCTCTGCTGGACACCATTAATTCTGAAGCCTGCAGGTTCCTGGCTGTTTCTTAAGCCCCACAAAGGAAACACTCCCCTCCCATGGCCATACCTGACGAAAGCGCTTCGCTTCCTTCAATTCCATTGCAGCTGGGCAGAAACCGACACGGTCCTTCAACCAGGCTAGCCACTTAGCTTTAAATAGGGCCTCTCCCCCAGCTGCATCTCTCCAAGCGCTCCCACGTTAGAGAGGCTGTGGTCTGCCGCCCTCATCCCCAAGACACTTACCCAGGGGTTGCACTTAGGTGATGTGTGAATCCACAGTGCATACCCTCCAGTGTTTTCCAGATTAATACTGTGATGTCGGAGTGAGATGAAGATGACAAGAAGGTATAAAGCCAGAAGAACAGACAAGCCTGGCTGCAGCAGTTTGCTTTTGCCTGACTCGGCAGGGAACGGTAAGATCCACCCTTTTCTCCCCCTACTGAGTTGACTACAAGCTGCTTTTTCACTTTGAACTGTGTCATGGCTATTGTGTGCCTTTCAAGTCATTTCTGTTTTAGGCATGCCTCTTGTGGGGTTTGCTTGTGTTGCAGCAGGCTTTTCGTTCAAAACTGACATGATGCACACATGAAATGAACACATCAGATCAGGTAAGCCGTGCACAAACAAACGGAAACATTTAGAACCTTCTTGAGACTGCTTGAAGGCTCCTTCCAAAAAGCATCCAGGGCTTTAAAAAAAAACAACACTGGGTATAAAAGCCAATGTGCTTCTGGGCTGCATCTGTAGGAGTCTAGTGTGCAGGTTTAGAGAAGTGATGGTTCCACTGTATTCTGGTCAGACCCCACCTGGAATCCCTCACCTGTCAGATAAATGAGGGTGTTTCTCCATCTTTCCTTCAATATCTTGTCAATGCTGATGCTGCTAGAAAAGCATCCAACGAGGCAGAGGATGAGGAAGAAGAAAAAGGAGGGGCTGGGCAGGCATAAAAGGACATTGCAAAAAGCAGCAACTTTGTTAACAGAGGTTTGTCCGGGGCAGAGGGAGAAAGGTGCATTTGTGAAGGAAGACAGCTAGTAACTAAAACCACAGCTGGTGAGACTGTAGGTAAGGGGGGAATCACTGTAGTCCAAGGCAGCTGGGATTCTGTTCAGGGCACATTCAAAAGACAAAATGTGCACCAGTCCCAAACCAGCATTTCCAGCCCTCTCCCAGGCTGGAACCCCCGTGACAAACTCTAGCTTGTCGCCGACGCATCTCTCAAACGCCTCCTTCCTGTGTTTCTGGGCTGATTCATCTTTTCCTCTGAGCCGTGCATGATCCCTTGCTCGCTCGCCCCTGGCACAACGCGCAGTGCTTGGCAAGAGCCCGTGTTGTGGCCTCTCCCTGCTGGTGCATCCGAAGACGCCTCCGTGGTATGCGCAGCCCACGAGTGGCCCGCTCCCAGAAGACATGGGGGACGTTTCTCAGGAGGGGACTGTGTGGGCCGTTGTGTTTCCGCTTCTCCTCCTCCCCCTCTTGCCACAGGTGAGGAGGGCCTCTCCGCTCTCTGTCCAGGGCAGCAGGTGCACTTTGTGCATCTGGAAATACTCACTGCCGCACGCCAGGGTGACGTCACAGAGCCCAGAGCAACTGGAGCTGAGCAGGGCACATAAAAAGCAGCGGGGCACACAGAAAGACCCAGCCAAAGGAGCTGGGCTGGAAGATCTCGGAGGCTGTAGAGAAGTTTCTCAGCTCGCCTCTTGCCAAAATGTCCTGCATGGAAGATCACAGGCAACTGCTTGGCAGCCGCTCCCAGCCAAAAAGGACCTCCGGGGAGCTGTTCCGGTATCTGGTGACACCAGACCGGATCCCTGAATTCATCATTCCCTCCCTAGACATCCTTGAAGAGCACCGGATTTTGGGGAAGGAGACCAACCTGGAGCGTGAGGCTGCAAGAGGTAGAATGAATCAATATCCAAAGGATGAATGCCATTCTTTTGGGCTGGGCCCCCTCAAGATGGATGCCAAGCTGTGCGACATTCCTGACCCGGTGGTCCGGGCTGCTCTCTCTCTGCCCCACTTGCCCAAAATCACCACGCCCTATGGCTTCGTGGCCCTTGGGGCCAGTCCTCACGTGCCGAAGGAAGAGGCTTTGTTTTTTCAGTTGAGTTCAGCACCTCTGGGGGATCAGAGCCCCAAAAGATTTTCGGCACCACAAGTGATCCACAAGGAGAGGGCTTTGGTTGCTCACACAGATGTCAACGTGAAGGGCCCTGAGAACAGATCTTGTGGAATTTCTGTGGAGACAAGGAAGCAACATGAGCTTAGCTTCTCAGATGCTACAGCTAAAGAAAACAAAGGCACCCCTGCAAAATCAGCAGGCGCTTGGGCAACCAAGTTCCCCCTGCAGGAACCCAAGAGAAATCTCTTCCGAAAGATCCTGAAGAAACATTTTGCCCGGCTCTGGTGCCTGAAGGCTGTTCGATTTCCCACCCACTGACCCGGCTTGCTGCATTGTGCTCCTTCTCCCCAGGGCTCCAAGATATCCCCTGACCCAGAATTTTAAGGGAAATTTGGATGTCCTTGTGAGAAAGAGGATTAGGAGAGCGCCAGAGACAGAGAGAGAGAGAGAAAGAGAAAGGAAGAGAATGAGAAGTAATGGCAAAGGGGAAATAGAGGAGTTTGGGGGTGGCAGGCTGAGATCAGGAAAGAGAGAGAGAGAGAGGGAAGGGGTGGCCGAAGGAAAGAGAGAGACTGAGAGACAGAAGGAAGGCCAGCAAAGGAAGAGAGAAAGAGAAAAGGAAGGCGGGAAGAGAAAGAGATGATAAGAAGAGTCAGAAAGAAGGGGGATAGAGAATGAGGGGCATTGGGATGAGAAATGAAAAGAGAGAGGGAAGGAATGACAGATAAAGAGCTAAAGGGAATGGGTGGGAGAGCAGCAGAGATAGGAGGAGAGGGAGGCAAAGAGAGGGGAAGGAGTGGCAGGAGGGATGGCAGAGAAAGAAAAGGGACATGTGTAAATATTTGAAGGGATGTCATATGGAGGATGGAGCAAACTTGTTTTGTGCTGCTGTAGAGACTGGGACATGGAGCAGTGGCTTCAAACGACAGGAAAAGAGATTCTACCTAAACATTAGGAAGGGCTTCTTGAGTGTAAAGTCAGTTTGTGAGTGGAATCTGCTGCTGCCTCTGTGGTGTGTGTTGGAGTCTCCTTCTTTGGAGCTTTTTAAACAGAGGCTGGAGGGCCATCTGTCAAGAATGCTTTGATGGTGTATTGCTGTATGGCAGAATGTGGTTGGACTAGCTGGCCCTTGGGGGGCCCTTCCAACTCTTGGATGCTATGACAGCTTGACTCACTACTGGCATATAGCCCAGGGCCAAGTTATCCTTGAAGAATTGCAGCCTTTGGTAGGGAAAAAAAGTTTTTCTCTATGCAGCACTCCTAACTCCAACACTTCTGCTCTTATCTGGAGGGGAATGGCACTGTACCCCAGGGATTTAAGTCTCTGAAGAGGATGGAGAGGGACTGCATTTTTCCTTTTCTCATGTGGAGAGATCTTTTGCCAACTTCTTGCTGTCCTTTAATGGCTCCAAGTAGTGTGTCATAAAAGCCCAGGACTCTTGTTAAAGGCCTGACTTACAAGGTGTGTGTGTGTGTGTGTACATTCTGTGTCCCTGTGTTGTTAAGGTGCGGTGCCTCTGCCTCCTGTGATTATGTGCATCAATAAAACATCCTTGTACAAATGTGAGCCTTTTTAAAAAATAAGATTTCCTAGAAGCTGACTTAACGGGGCTGGGAACTCTCACCCTGCTTCTTGCTTCCCAAGGGTTGTTGATCCAGGAGAGGGAATTGCAGGCGAGTTTCAGCTCAAGAGCCCCCGTAACCCTCCTGGATCATGTCGTGTGACTCCCAAGGGCCAATCCAGTACCTCTGGCTGATATATAAAGATGGTTAGAGCGGCTGTTTTCCATCAGTCTGTCCAGCGTGGTGCTGAAGAAGGCCATCAGCTCCTGTCTCTCCCAAACTATTTAAGGCAGTGGTTCTCAACCTGTGGGTCCCCAGATGTTTGTGGACTTCAGCTCCCAGAAGCCCCAGCCACTATGGTCAATGCTCAGGGCTTCTGGGAGCTGAAGTCCAAAAACATCTGGGCACCCACAGGTTGAGAACCACTGATTTAAGGAATAGCCTTCAGCACCTTGGAGAGCTCATGGAAAGCCTAGTTTACAAGCAGGTCTCCTTTTCCTGCAAGGAACTTTGGAACTCAAAGAAGCCGAGGCCGGCATCCCAAGAGGTCTGAAGTTCCAGGTAGAGGGATGAAGCGGGAGAGCAAAGCCCTGGACCTCCCAGCCCTTGTGCATCCTCAGCCACAGAGTCGGCCCCGACTCACCTGTTTCTACAAAGGTTTGGGGGTTCTCCCTGACATAAGCTTCCCAACTTGTCCAGATCTTTATGTTGTCATTGTGTGATCTTTCCAGTCAACTCCAACTTACTGCAACCCCAAGGCGAACCCATGAAGGGTTTTTCTGGGGCTGAGAGTGTGTGACGCGCCCAAGGTGGCTGAGTGGGTTTCCATGGAATTGAACCTTGGTCTCCAGAGTTCTAGTCCAGCCACTGCACCGCGCTGGCTGTAGGTCTTATATCACGCTCTGTTAATTGGCTGCCAGGCCAGGCTCGTAAACCAGGCAGAATTGAATTAACCTGGAGGCCTGCTTAGTGGCTGCTGAGAGAAAGAGTCTGAGACAGCCACAGTCTTGTGGGTGTTTACGCAGAAGCAGGGGGCAGCTTGGGGACCGTCATGTCAGTGTGGCGGGGAACCTGTTCCGGGTTTTAGCCAGATGCGTAAAGACCCTGTCCAAAGGGATCGGCTCCCCTCACTCAGATAAGTTCAGTGCCTCAGAAGCGTAGAACAGCCTCACAGAGGTGGAGAGCTGAAGAGAGTTTGCAGCCTGAGCCTCTTGCATTGAAAGCAGCTAGAAATTCCTTCTCTCCGGTGCCTTTTTTGCCGCGGGGAGCAATTCTGCCATCTTCCCACCAGAGGGCAACCTTGGCCTCCTTGCCGCTGGCCATTTTCGACCACAGGCAACATCTTCTTCTTTGGCAGTATCTGTCCTTCACTTTTCGTTCACCCTACTGGATCAGCAGAGACCAAGCACGCTCCTTCCCCCCCACCTCTGGTTTAAACACACCCGGGCCATTTCAATGACTAATATTCTCTGCTGGGCTTCCTCTTTCTCTCATTTCCAACAGAAAAATCCAGTAATTCTAAGGCAAACCCGTCTCGGGGCTTTCTTGGCAAGATTTGATCGGAGGGAGTTTGCCATTGCCTTCTTCTGAGGCTCAGAGAGTGTGACGTGCCCAAGGGCACCCAGTGGGTGTCTAGGGCTGAATGGGGATCCCAGACTCCTAGCCTTGTATTCAAAACTATGCAGCACATTGGCTCCCAATTCACAACGTAACAATATACAACTTTTTTAAAAAATGTGTGTGTACGTGCTTTCAGGTTGCTTGCAGACTTATGGTGGCCCCCTGAGTTTCATAGGGTTTTCTCAAGCAAGGAATCCTCAGAGGTGGTTTGGCCAGTTCTTTCCTCTGAAATAGAGCCTACAGCACCTGGTAGTTATTGGTGGTCTCCCCTCCAAGTTCTAACCAAGGACTGATCCTGCTTAGCTTCCAAGATCAGACCAAACTCTCATGAAAAGGGAAAGATTTTAGAAATGAAAAAAAAAATTGATTTACTATGATGGATCTAACTAAGCAAGCTTACTGGGGTTACTAGTACCATACCCTTGAATTACTGCACTGTTTGATTTCTTTTTGTTCAGAAAGCCTACACAGGCATCCTCCACTTATCTGACAAGTTAAGGACTGGAGCATCGCCAGAAACAGAATGGGTTGAAAAGCAGGACCCATGTATAGGGGCCATGAAGGACTTAGAGAGGCTGACTTGGGACTGACACTCTGTGTGTTGCTTACAAAGTCTCTCTGCTGGCTTGCCGACTGTTTTCCCTCTCTCGGCTTGCTTTGCAAGCAGCGTGTGCGTGCAAGAATTTCCAAGCAAGCCTTCGTAGGCAAGAAGAACTGACGAAAGAGCAGAATCACTGTTGAGCTAATGGGACCTGTCCTTAATTTGGAAGCGCTGAAAGAGCAAGTAATCAGATGATGGGACGTCGAAAAGCAGGGGCTTTCTGTAAAGAGTTTTGAATCTTCCACTCCAGGTTAACACTGCAGGTCATTTTCAGCATTGCCCTGCTCTGAGCTTCAATGACGATGAAGACATAGAAGAGCTGATGCTGTTTGTCAACCAGCAAGGCGGTCGTGATGACAACCACCATGGGAGAAATGTGCGGGATGCGTGTGTGTGGTTGGATTCTGCAAAATGTCACGTGTTTCTTTGCAGAACAACACAATTTTGATCTTTCACAGGCATGAAAGGAGGGAAGGGCCTTGCACAAGGAGGGGAGAGGGGAGACAGAGAAACGTGTTCTACCACTCGGAGAGAATCTGTTTGCCAAGGAGGTGCTCGGGTCAGGATGTCCCGTGGAGCCTGGTATGGCTACGTCAGACAAAGTTCACCTTGAGCCTCAGCAATGTGGTTTGGTAAGTTTAGATCCAGGCGGGCCCACGGTGTGGCACCGTGGAGCTGAAAGAGACCCCAAAGATCATCTAGTTAGAAAAATGGGAAAAAATAGAAAAGCTGAATGGAAATTAAGATGATGATTTGGTAATTCTGCCGTTGGATTAGCTATTGGAATTGATGTTCAAAGTCAAAGAAAAAATAAGAGAATCTGGAAACCAAGCTGGTTTGAAGATAAACAAGGAGAAAAACAAAATCCTGACTAAGAATATGAGGACTCAAGAGAAGAATGAAATACAGTAAAGACAGAATTTAAAAATGAAAAGAAAGTAAAATACTTGAGCATCTATTTAACTGGAAGTTCTACTCAATTAAATGAAAGAAGTTATGTGAAGACATAGGAAAGAGATTAAGAACAATTTGGATTCCATTTTTGGGAGAGTGATGCCTACAATTTGGCTCACTGTAGCTACACCTCGGTCTCAGTAAAACCAAAGTGGATTTGCGACACTCCTTCCCCTGAAGTGGAAGCCGACACTTGTCCCCACCTTGGGCAGCAAAATGTCACGGGACGGCCCGAAAGAAACACAGTGTAGAAAATGAGCCACCCTTTTGCTTTTATCTTTTCTCTGCGAACTCTGAAATACCCTGCTGGCTTTACACAGATTTTTTTATTTGAAAAGCAAAACCAGAACCTAGAATGTTTATTTGTCTTTTGGATTAGCGACATCATTGGAAAACAATGATTCCCTCCCATCTCCCCAAGAGAGAAATTCACAGTGACATGGTTGGAAGGTAAATAGTTCTGGTTGTGTGAGATTTGATTCTACTTCTTGCTGCCCAATCAAACTCCTTGAATTTTTTCCATTTCACTGGCGCATGAATTCCTTTGTTTTCATCACAGTTCTGTAGAAAGGAAGGGGGTGTTCAAATGACTGACGGCCAGTATTGTTCAGAATGGTAGAGAGGAGAGAAGAATGCTATGGTTAAGAAGAGAGGCATCGTGGTGTAGTGGTCTGAGCATTGAACTGCGACCTTGGAAACCAGGGTTTGATTTCCTGCTTGGTCACGGAAACCCAGCTGGGGTGCGACACACACACACACTGAGCCCCAGAAAAGTTGGAAGCGATTTGAAGGCACACAACAACAAGAGGAAGGTATCAGACACTGTCCGATCTTGGCTGCTAAGCAGGGTTGGACTTGGTCAGCTGGGCTTTGTATGCCAGAATGCTCCTACATGGAGCTGAGCTGAGCTGAGCTTTGCAAGCCAGGATGCTGTTGCAAGGAGCTCAGCTGGGCTTTGCAGGCCAGGAAGCTGGTACATGGAGCTAAGCTTTGCAGGCCAGGATGCTATCGTAGGGAAGTGAGCTGTGCTTTGCAACTAAATGTTCCACCAGAAATTGGTCCTCCTAGTTTAAGGAGGACAAGGACCCTAAATTAAGAAACTGCCCCCTTCAGAGGAGGCCGTTTCAGCGAGGGCATCTTTCTGTAGGCTCCAGGGCTCAGTAGAAAGAATGCAGTGAGCCATGGTTGAGCGTAAAGACTTAGGCAGAGCCCCTGGCTCCACGCCTGCTTGTCACCGGCGGCTGGGACATTTTCCACCTGTCAAAGTATTTGCGTTTAGAAAAGCCACCCAAAAATAACAGTGAGCAAAATGGCAACCATTTCCCAGTCACCACCTGAGGTTTTTTTTATATAGGGGGATATCCAACATTTAATCAAACTAACTTCCTTGCCCCAGAGAGAGGTGTTGTAATTGCAAGCCTACCACCTCTGAATCGAGTTTCGCTTTTGCCTCTGCAATGTCTCAATCCTATGTCTTACAAGAGGATTTGGAAATTCAGTACCCCAAACCACTCCCTGTCCTCCCCGATACCCGCAGCCCCAGTCCTGGCTACGGAAGAGGGGCATCAGAGCCAATTCTGTTGAACTTGTTGAAAAGCCTTGCCCAAAGAGGAGGGCGTTTCCCCGTGCAACAAGGTGAAAGCTAGGAAGACAGAGAAGGGTGCCATGGTCCGTTTGACCCTGTGTGTCGGAAGAGGAAACAAGGACGGAAAAGCTTCCAACGGAGAGGGCAGAGCAGGCTTTTGGGAGAGGCACGGAGCAGCCCACTCCATGTGACCCTTTGGACGAATGTTGGAAGCCCTCCACCAAAGATCCGTTCAGATCTCTAGGGAGAACTGATCCCTCTCTAAGGATGCTGGTGGGGAGGAAGAGGAAGGAATGGCAGGGGGTGACAGAGAACGGGAAAGAAGTGGGACATTGGAGTCAGGTGAGGCCTCGCCACCACCTCAGCAATGCTGTTCTACTGGCTCTCCCAGCGTCTTGCAAGGTCTCGACGGAGGCGCTTGACCTCCTGTGCCCACGCGCCCAAGAAATATAGGTATCTGGCACAACCTCATGCCTTAGTTTCAGGACGGGTTCCATCTGTCACCGTTTTGAGGCTTTCCTTGTCCCGATTCACCCTGGCACAGTGGCGTGGCTGTTTCTTGCATTGTGACAAACACATCTGGAACAGTCCCTCATGTTGCAGATGCAGGCTGTTTTCTTGTTGTCTGGCTTCAGATAGTTTCAGACTTCGGGCAACCCTCAGGTGAACTGATCACAGGGTTTTCTGGGGCTGAGAGTGTGTGACGTGCCCAGGGTCACCAAGTGGGTTTCCATGGCCGAGCAGAGAATCAAATCCTGGCTTCCAGGGTTGTAATCCAGTGTTCAAACCACTACACCGCGCCACTTGTAGTTGTTATGTGCCTTCAGTTATGGTGAACTTTTCCTAGGGTTTTTGGAGACCAGGGTTCAAATCCCTGCTTAGCCCTGGAAACCTACAAAGAACACGAGCAAAATAAGGGACTTTTGAATTTATCTGGATATACCCAAGCCATTCTAACATGTGTTAAAACCTGACTCTTCCGAAACGAAAGAAGGAATATGTTTTTAATGGGTGTTTTATAGTTCGGGTCATGCCCGTGGTTTACCATTCTTGGATGGGGCCAAGTTTGTGAGTGATTTTATTATCACTGAGTTTCGAGGAGGATTTTTACATCCTGATTGTTTTATTAGAATGTGGATTTATCTGAAGGAAGAATGGATTGTTAAGGCTTCCTGAGTTAGCCCAAAATGGCCTAACTAACGTGGGTTTTAAAGGATAAACCCCCTGAAGATTTTTTGAAAGACTGGAAACTTTTTGAGCAATAGGGAATTTAATGATGCAATATTCTCTGGATACAGTTGCTAGTAATTCTAGTAGGATATATAATGGTGGAGTAATATAATTTCTTTTTTTCTAGTTAGTTAATGTAGTTAATGTTTTAGTTAGTTAGTGGTCAGCATATCTGTTCAGTGTGCTAATACTATGCTCCATTTTTATTTTTTCTTCTCTCTGTTTTGCCCCTTTCTATTTTTTGAATGTATCTCTCTTTGATTGTGAATGAAAGGGTTTGTTTTGAAACCAATAAATAAGTAATCATATACGGCAGCCCCTCAACTTTGGCAAGGGTTCGGGGCACAGAACCCTTGCAAAAGTTTTTAAAAAATGCAATTGAATTGAAATTGAATAATAGCAGAAAAAGTATAAAGCCATTCTCGGGGGGCATCACAACTTGATGTGGTTCTTCATTGCCGGCGGCCAAAGCTCAGCAGAAGGAATGCTGTGAGCCAGCACTGAGCTTAAAGAAAACCCTATGAAATCCAAAAGTCGATAGGCAACTTGAAGGCACACAGACACAAAACCTGATCTCTCTCCATCCATCTTGTGACTCATTAGCTTATATTAGATACTTCTGAGCACACCCAGGCATTTATCATTCTGGCACCGGGGCTAATTCTATTTGGGTAGCTGGCTGAGAACAGCCAAAGATTGCTCGTAATCCCCAAAGGCTCAATTGTTCTGCCACTTCCCTTCCTGCCTTCGCTGTCCTCTCCTTGCCACAGACCAGTTCCACCACTTCCTCAATTACAGGTCTCCATAAAAGACATCAATCTGGCGGGCCGTTAATCCATCAGCCGTTGGGAAACTTGACCCCACGGAAGGTTTCTAACTGGACAGGGGAGCAAAGGCCAAATTCAGGGCCTTGGCGTTGGGTTTAGGTCCTTGATCATAGATTCCTAAAATTGTAGAGACTGCAAAGGCCACCTCTTTTTGGACTCCAGCTCCCGGCATCCCTGAACACTAGCCATGTTGGTGGGTTGATGGAGGGAGGAGGCAATGGGTATTGGAATCATGGAGTGAGAAGAATCATAGAGTTGGAAGTGACCACAAGGGCCATTGAGTCCAACCCCCCTGCCATGCAGGAAGATACCATCAAAGCACTCCTGACAAATGGCTATCCAGCCTCTGTTTGAAAACGTCTAAAGAAGGAAGCAGATTCCACTGTCAAATTGCTCTTACCATCAGGAAGTTCTTCCTAATGTTTGGGTGGAATCTTTTTTCCTGAAGTTTGAAGCCATTGCTCCCTATCCTAGTCTCTGGAGCAGCAGAAAATAGGCTTGCTCCATCCTCCATAGGACATCCCTTCAAATAATTAAACATGGCTATCCTGTCCCCTCTTAATCTTCTCTCCTCCGTGCTAAACATCCCGAGCTCCCTAAGCTAATCTTTCTTGGTTTCCAGGCCTTCAACCATTTTGGCTGCCCTCCTCTGGACACCTTCCAGCTTATCCATCTCCTTCCTGAACTGGACACGGGATTCCAAGTGAGGTCTGACCAAAGCAGGATAGAGTGGTACCAATACTTCCCTTGACCTAGACGCTGGACTCCTATTGGTCCGTTACATTTATCCCTGTTGAAGTTCATTTCCTAACACAGCCACCCCAAGATATTTTGCCACCTGAGGCCAAGAACAAGATGGCACTCCCTTCCACTTCCTTGTCGGTTTTAATTTAAAAAAATAATCAGTTGGGTTATTTTTAAAGAGGAAACATGGCACTGAAGAACCTCAGTTCCCTAAGATATGGCAGAAGGGAACATAAAGAACACAAGTTGTTTGTGGTTTGTTTGGCTCTATTCTTTCTCAACGCACTGACAATTTTGGGTACATATTTCCTCAGCAAAGGGACGCTGTCTTGACCAAATGCTCCAAACTGTTTGGACACTGCTTAATGTGAAGCAAGGTCTTAAGAAAGAAAACATGCCCTGGCGTGTACGCTTGACAGTTTAAATATTGACAGGACTTTAATGAGATGAGAAATGTTCAAACAGAAGACTCTGAGCCGTACAAACCAGTGCCATTTCCGAAGTGGCATCGCAAGATGAAATTCAACAGGTAAAGTTTTCTGCTGTCGTCGCTACTTCTGCCCGATGGCCGGGGAAGGGGAAATCTTTATCAGTTGGATTTCTGCTTCTCATACACAAATGCCAGGGCCGAGATTTTCTGGTGGGATCAGGACGAGCGGGGGCAAAGTCAGTAATCTACAGCCAGTTCTACCATTAGGCAAAGTGGTTCAGTTGCCTCAGGCAGCAGATTCTCGCAGGGCAGCAAGAGTGTGGTGTTCAAGGTACGGCACAGCCCTAATTCCCAGCATTAGGATGCTGTGTGTGCCATGTGCTTTGCAGTTCCTAACAAGGCAGCCCCAAAATATTTTGCCGCCTGAGGCCGGAAACAAGATGGCACCTCCTTCCATTCCGGGTCCAGAAGCTGGCAAATGTCTTACAGTATACTCACAGAGAGCCAGAGCGGTGTAGGGGTTTCGGCATCAGACTCAGACTTTGGAGTTCAATTCCCTGCTCAGCCATGGAAATCCACGGGGTGGCCTTGGGCGGGTCGCACTCTCTCAGCCCTAGGAAACCTGGGGAGGGGGTTGCCTTAGGGTCATCCTAAGTCAGACGTGACTTGAAGGCACGCAGCAACGACAGCACAATGACATACGATATTGTATTGGACAGTATTGTACAATATATGTGATATGATATTGTACAGTTGCCGATAAAATACAACCAAAATCAAGTAAAAATGCTAAAACAATAATTAGCAATTAATAGTTAAAATGAACCGTGAGTATTAAAATGTTAGGTATGACCAGACTCCCGTTGGATAGTTACAAATGTGTAACTCAGATTTATATTTTTCCCCCGGCTTTTGGGCTCATGAACTGAACTATTCATTCCAGATCAGTTCTTGAATGGCGAACCAATACCTGGTCGCCTCGGTTGTTGCAACGCCACTCTAGTCAGGGCTTAAGAGGATCTGGGCCCTTGTGAAGCAGGCCCTCCTCGCGAGTAGGACTTTTGGCCCGATTACCTGCAATGACTTGCAGCTGAGGCCTGGCCGGAGCTCTGGCCGGTGAGCAGTTTAATCTGCACCACTTTAACTGTCCCGGGAAATTCTGGGATTTGAACTTGGGGGACGTTTTGCGTGAGCGGTCTTGAACACCAGCATTGTAACTTTTTGGAAGAGGAACAGGAAGTTCCTCCTCAAACTACAAGTCCCAGGATCCCCTAGGACTGAACCATGGGAGTTAAAGTGATATCGAAGGGTAGTAATGGTTTAATGTGAATGCACGTATAGCTAAGGAAGATTGCTAGTGTGTTGTTTCGTCTTTGTCTTTCTGTCCCCGGACTGCCTCTTCTTGTATTTGCCTAGAGCAGGAAACTGGAAGATGACTGTTGCAAATAGTGAACAGCTTGCCTTAATTGTTTGCTTGCTTGCTTTTCCTTTTTCTTTCTTTTTTGCAAGAAGTAAGGGTTGCAAAGTAACCATAACTCCTTTTAGTTACCTTGATACGGATATACATAGCCATATACTGCTTAGGAGTATCACAGGCCAGAAGTTTGCAACAGTCTGGTATTTTTAAAAAGTAACTAAAGACCATTGTTGTTGTTATTGGTATAACAATGACTGCGATGGACATTTAATGGTGTGCTCTTTTGCTGATTTTTAAAAATAGGCTACGTTTTAATGCATTTTAAATGGCTGAGAAAACAGAGTTTGGAAAAGTTTCTCTGTTGCAGTGCAGTGCCCACAATCCCTGCCCTCTGTGTCTACACACACACACACACACACACACAGATGGATTTTGCTGATGTTTTTGTGTGTTTTAATCTGATCTGATTTTAATAGTTTGTAAACTGCCTTAAGTCCCAGGTTTAAAGATGAAAAATAGATACAATAACAAGAATTAAAAAGATTATTATTAAAATAGAACATTAAATCAATATCAGTCATATTAAAAACAGTTTAAAAGATGCATTTAAAATTTTTTAAAAGCTATTTGAAAAAACCAACATGTTCTGCTGAAAACCGGTTCTTTAAACGTTAACTGTAATTGCTTTTGAAAGTGAGAAATTTGAAAAAAGTACTTGGTTGGACTACAAATTCCAGAATGGGGATTCTGAGAGCTGTAGTCAAGTAAAGAGACTTCTCCAAACCGTGCCAGGAAGTAATAAAAATTATGGGTGGAATTAATGAGTAACAGTCAATTCATGACTCTAATGGTAGTTAGTAACTCAGAGATAATAATTTTTTTAAAAGTTAAGATCTGGCCTTTCCTAGATCGCTGATCCTGCCAAGGTGCAAAATCATGTATCCTTTCAGATGTTTTTCAACTGCAACTTCCAGTGTTCGTCATTGTTGGCTATGCGTAGCTGGGATGCTGGGACTTGCAGTCTAGCAACACCTTAGAGATTGCCTCACTTTCGCCCCCTAACCTAGACCCTTTGACTGCCTTGACTTTGTTTCTAGAAGCTACCCACCTACCCTCTGCCTGGGACAGGAGAATTAATTCACGCACCCCTTAGAATTTTGTCTTTACTGGATCAGGCCATGAAGATACATCCAGCCAGCGTTCTGGTACTGATTGTGGTGAAGACCCCAAGGAACATCTGGAACTTGATGGTGGAGAATATCTGAAAAGAGGTCCCACAACATCTGGAGAGCTTTAGGTTTTCCACCCTGACCTATACTATATGTCAAGTATAGCCTTCCAAATGTTTTCAGATTGAAAATCCCAGCATTCATTGCCATGGCTGGCTAAGAATGCTAGGACCTGCAATCCTACAGCATCTGGCAGACTTCTTGGTCCACCATTGCAAGCATGGTTGGTGAGGACACAAGAGAGGGCCTTCCTGGTGACTGTCCCCAGCTCCCTTCCCAAAATGGCCCTTGGTGCTTTGACGGTGTCTTCCTACATGGCAGAATGGGGTTGGACTGGATGGCCCCTGGGGTCACTTCCAGCTGTATGATTCTTTCTCCCTGGTAGGAGGCAAGTGTGCTCTAGCCACTGAACCTCCGCTGTCTACCTCCCACCCCCCAATCTAAGGAAACCCAGTATGCATTACCACTTCAGTATTATTCAACAGTTAGAGGAATGCAGTCCTGTGGGTAGATATAAACTTGATACCCTTTTTGTCTTTGCAGGTTCACAAAGGTGGTTGGCCCAATACCACCTGTCGTTGATCCGCGGTGATTCACCAAGGTGAAACCGGAGAGGATTACCCACCAAAATGCCCACATCACCCTTCTCTGCCATCATGTTTGTGGCAGCCCAAGGCCGGTCTCAGTTCTGCGACGTAGATGGACCCGAAGGTACAGCCTGTGAGAAGTTACTTGTGGCTCTTGATTTTACAGTGCCTCCTTCACATGTCAGGTAAGTCTTTTCTTTCACCTCAGTAAGCTTGGAAAATCAGTAATAGGATCCACAGCCATCTTCCACTAAGTTTGACTCGCAAGTTTGCATTGAACCCCAGCCTCCTCCTTCTTGAAGATCTCCATTGTTCTTGTTTTGTGCGTTTCCATATGCTAGTTGGAGTGAAAGCAACATTCTGCAAAGGATGTAAGAATAACAGTCTGTCATTTGGCAGTGGAACATGAGGGGAAAAACTCTTACATTCATTGTCTAATCAGATGAGCCTATGATGTGATGCTGTTGTAGAAAAGACTAATATGGTTTACTCACAGGAATGAATAAGGTTCCATATTTCAAGGTGTATCTGAGTTTCTGATGTGGGAGAAATACTCCAGAATCTCATGCCATCTGTATGCGTCTCTACTCAGGAGACGAAAAAGTTTTGTTTGGCATGAACTTCCAGTGGGCCGGAGTCCATGGGATTTTATGCCAAGTAAAACTTGTCCATCTCTTTGTTGCTTCTGTGGGTGCTTCCTAAGTTGCTGTCTTGATCGGGAGGCGGGGAACAGAGGAAGATACCTGTGGGCGGCCCATGGGAATAAAATTAATTTTGAGGGCTAGCTCTGACTCTAGAAGCTCAAGAATGCCCACTTTCCAACTGCCTTGGTTTTGGCAGGGAAAGTCCAGGTTATTCCTCCACCTTTCCAGCTGCCTTTAAAATGCCCTGGTTTATTTCCACTCCTTCTCCCTTTGTCCTCAGCCATCTTGTTCATGCTCTAATGTCATTTTGCCACGCGTGACCCAGTTTTCATCTGTGGCGTGTTGGACGGCATGAAGAGGCCAAAGGTCTGCCTCACAGGCGGGAGTGGTGTGGCCCTCCTGATGTTCTTGGACTGCAACTCTCAGCAGCCCTTGGCAGGGTGAGAGATGCTGAGAATTACATTCCAGTGGTGTCATTGGGCCATTCTGTCCTCCACCTTTGTGGGTTGTTGGTCCTCCACCTTTGTGGGTTCAACTTTCATGGATTTGATTATTTGCACGTTTCTCCAACCCCTGCCTGCCCCCAAAGGCTTCTTTTCCGGGGAAGCTTTCCCTCTCTGCAGCTCTGATCATGCCATGCAGCCCTTTAAAAACTCACCTCTGGCCTTCGTCCTCCTCCGCCAGCTAAAGACAGATTGCAGCCCAATTCCTCAGCACCCCAAACCCTCTCTCAGTGTCCCATATACCCAAGGAAGAAGGTGGGCGAGAGAGAGGAGTTTGGGGCTACCATGCCAACCCACCCCCTTTCCCACTCCTTTCCCTGACCCGATTTAGACCCTGGATGCCCCCTCTCCCCTCCATGCCTCGGCCCCTTTCCCGCAGACACACCCATTTTCCTATTTGGGATTTCCCCATGGTTGTGGGGGTCCTGTGCCCCTAACCCTAGGGAACGGGGAGAGCTGACTGCAGTTTTGTGACACCAGCTATGAACTGGATGCAAAAGATGCCAGGACTTTAAATGTGAACTGAATTAGTGTTCTTTGCTGGACATTCCTGTTCTCTGACTATTCCTCAAGCGTATGGGGAGTGAGGGGGAGATTCAGTAAAAGAGAAAGTGTGTGGCTGGAATCCATCAACCTTTTTGACAAGGTTTTTTCAGGGTAAATCGGGCTTATGGGAGGCTCTCTGTGAAAACAAGACCTTGTTTTTCCTCCGTGACGCTCAAGGAAATATTTAGCTTACGCATTCCGCTCACGTTCCTCACCCCCCTTAGCTGTTTTTATTTTTGGGTGGGGGAGGCCACGTGTTTTATGATTATTTTTATCTCTCCCCCCTTGGTTACTTGGCTCCATCCAAAGTATTTCCCTGTCAGAGAACAATGCAGGAAATTAATTGAGCAATTAAATCTTTATCTCGTAGAGTCCAAGCGGAAGGCCTACCCGCAGGCGGTGTTGTTAGC
Source organism: Iguana delicatissima (assembly GCA_948472985.1). Taxonomy (NCBI): domain Eukaryota; kingdom Metazoa; phylum Chordata; class Lepidosauria; order Squamata; family Iguanidae; genus Iguana; species Iguana delicatissima. The sequence continues at coordinate 107,301 of CAOKZL010001628.1, read as the reverse complement.
TTGCTTCCGAAAAGCACCGCCGCAGCATTCCAAACTTGGAGCATGTCTTGCTCTGAGGGAAGGTTACAGCAAGGGTTGGGAATGTGGGGGCCCCCCAGATGTGGTTTGACTACTTTTCCCATCATCCTCAGCTGGATTTGCCAATAGCAAGGCCTGCCAGGCGTTGCCGTCCAGCCACTTCATGTGTTTCTGTTTTGCTGTCATTACTTTTAATTTCATTTTTAATCTCAGTTACTGTTCTAGTTATTTTTGGTAACATTTCCAAAATATGGCTAGTTTAATAGTGCATTGCTTTTGGGAAGCTATTTATTTATTATCATTTATTTGCTTATGATTTATTTATATTTTAAGTATAACATTATTAAAAAGCATAAAATATCATTTATATTTCTAATATGAATAAATTAGTAGCTAATTACTTGGTGGTGGGGAAAGTTTTGCTCTACGACGACATTTTCGAGGCAATTTTCTGCATTCTTTTGTCTCATTTTCCCGGGAGCAAAGCACCTACAAGTTCTTGGCATGAGTGCAAAAAAACAGTTTAGCCATTTCCTTTTGTGTCCAGGAGGGAGAATATGGGGAACTGACGCCGTCACTTACCCTCACTAGCCAAGCGTGACACCAACAGCCAGGGCTGGCCGTCCCTCGTGCCGGTTTGCCTGTCAATTTTCCCTTCCTCTCTCAAAATTGCAAGGCACCGACCGATTCCGTGAATGATAGATATTTTATTGTATTGGAGCAATGACACAGCCAGAAGTTTGGCAATCGAGGTGACCGTGGTTGCGAGGCAGCAATGGCTATGGGAACCCCAAAAGGCCAAAACGCATAGAGGTGGCCTTATGAGACGGATGGAAACATATCCCGTGTTAGGTGTGGCAAGGGATCTTCATGAAAGCTTTGGAGAATGTGGAATGAGGAGCAGAGAATCACTGTTGGGAAGCATAGGACAGAGTTGGAAGGAGACCCCGAAGGCCACCTAGACTGACCGCCTTTTGCCAGTGCAGAAATTCACAGTCAAATTCCGCTGGGAATTTGTCGGCATCCACCCCTCTGAATGTAGCGGATTGTCTCCAGCAAGTAGGGATGGAGAAGGTCTCTTTCTACCCATTACAGGGCTTGAACCTCTCGGCCAGCAGCAGCTAAAGCACCTCTCTGACATAACGGCAGTACAGCCAGTCAGCCACAGGCCAGCCCACCACACCCAGATCCCCTCCTCTGAGACACAGGCAGCTCAGCCAGTCACCGTCCAGCTCTGCTCTCTGACAGAAGAGCAGGTCAGCCAATCCCAGCCCGAGGGTCTTCTCTGCAGTCGCAGAATCTCTGCCCTGTGCTGCAGTCTGAACGGAGCGCCAGGCCAATATGTTTTCCTTTGGGAGGAAAAAGGTTTTAGCGCTATTTAACCAGCCACAACCCTTGATATATTGTGGGCGGGAGGTGATTTCTCAGTCTCCTTGCATTCTGGCTGTTCCTGATTTTCCAGTTTGTCATAACGACCCCAGAGGAATCCAGTCTGCTTCTTCTGTGGACTCAGTGACTCTGTCTTGGGGACAGCTCCTGAAGTTACATTTGAAGCTTTTTACCTTGAGTGAAGCTCCAAAGATCATTTTCCCACTCTGCATTCCTACTCTGTCGTTATTCATTCATCCCAAGCTTCGCCATGAGCTATCAGGGCAACATACCTGATATCTGCCCGGACAGCCTCGAGACACCAGATCCTATCTGATCATGGAAGCTAAGCAGGGTCAGCCCTGGTTAGTGCTTGAATGGAAGACCACCAACAAATGCCAGGTGTTGTAGGCTGTATTTCAGAGGAAGGGACTAGCCAAGCCATCTCTGAGGACTCCTTGCCTAGGAAAACCCTAGGAAATTCATGGGGTTGCCATAAATGGACAGGCAGCTTAAACCCTGATACAATAACCCACAAATCCACAAATAGAATATTTCAAGAATATGGAAACGCTTCAATAGCCCAGTCGTTTGCTGCGCCGTCATGCAAGTGGCAAATTATTATTGCAAATGTCCATTTCTGGTATGCCTTCCTCTGTTGGGCAACAGAGACTGCAATTGTTTCATTGTTTTTGGTTTATAAGCATTCCTGGCCCTTCTCGTCTCATAAACAGAACACAAAAACAAGGAGGAAGGTAGTTGTCATGAAGGTGATGTTGTCTGCAAAAGGAGCTTGTGTGTTCTAGTGATTTGAGCATTGGACTACGATTCTAGAGACTAGGGTTCGAATTGCCATTCAGCCACGGAAGCTTACTGGATGACCTTAAGCAAGCCACACTCTCTCGGCCTCAGTGGGAGGCAAAGACACACACCCCAGAACAAATTTTGCCAGGAAACCCCTATGATAATTTACCCTTGGGGTTACTGGAAGATGGAAACAACTCGAAGGCACATGATAAGAAATATTGTCTGCACCATGACATCTCCTTCAGAGGCTTTATTAAAAAGGAGACAGGACAGCCACTGAGTCTCCCCTGCTTTTAAAGTCTTCCTCGTAGCCAACATCTTCTTCAATAACTCGCAGCATCCCAAGAGGGTACGTTAAAGGAAAAAACCATGTGCCATCTGTCACACCAACGCTGTTACACTTTACCCAACAGAGTGAATGGCAGAAATAAATTGCGAATTTTAACTATGAAACCTGTTCAGCGGCACTTCTTCTCTACAATGCGAAAACTTCTCCCTGTTCTTTCTGCCTCTGGTACCAGTTTTTCTGTAAAAGAAGTCATGCCCAGGAACGCACTGACTTGGTCGACTTTGTTAACTAGCACCTCAACTGGGCCGGGAACTCCAGTTTTGATGCTGCGACGGACCTTTTGGTGGCTAAATCCCCTTCTTCTTCCCTTCCTGGTTCTTGTCGATTAACCTCACAAAACTATTTGCCAGAGCAGACCCTTGGCAAAACCTGGCCCCGTCCATCCAACAACGTCTGTGATACGGTTGAGCTCCCTCTCTCATGCCTTTTCTTTTTTATTTTCCAGGTGAGGGCTGGGTCAGCCAATTGATTGATGCTTCTGCTCTGGGTGTGTCGGCTTCTTAAGCTCATAGGTTTGACTTCCCCGGAGTTTTGTCCCTTACCTTGGCACTTGGCACCTGAGCCTCCGGCCGGACAGGTTCCAAAGCGACTGGACAGAGCTGGAATTGGGGAGGCTGAGGAACTGGTCCCATGAGGGGCAAAAGATGGACTGGAAGCTTCATTCTGTTCACTACTGCCTCCGGAACGTATTTATCATTCTGATTCTTTATTTCCACTTATGGACTTCAGGTAGGACTTCTCCCCGCTTCATTTTTTGGGACTCAGGGCTTTCCCAAATGTACAGGGGACTGGAGTAACCACTTAGGGGTCCAAAGAGCACTTCTTCCCATATGAACCTGCCAGAAATTTGAGATCTTCAGAGGTTACACAACACCAACACATAACAGGGCTTTCTCCGTAGCAGCCCCTCACCTGTGAAACTCCCTTCCCAAGGAAGTTAGGCTGGGTTCTGATGGACAGCCAAAATAGTGCCGGGTCCACATGGCATTCAGTGTTTGAAATGATTCCATTTGGGTTTTTTTAGTTAGTTGTAGCTTAGTTTGATATCTGTAGTCTTATTGTGTATAGTTTGTTTTTTTCTTTGTAGTGTTGTATAGCTTAGTTTTTTTGTATTGCTTTGTAGTGTTGGCGTTTGATGGAAAATTGTGTTTTGCCAGCCAGTGAACTATTTTGTGGAGCTGGGCAGTGCTTTGCCAGAGTGCAAACTGTTGTGTGGATCCAAACTGTGCTTTGGTGGATTTCAAGATGGTCTGTGGAGCGGAGCTGTGCTTCACCGGCCCACAGGCTGTGGTGCAGTTGCCTGCCCCCTACATCTTTTCAGATTCTGTTTTTAATGGGATAGTGGCTTTGTTTGGGGGCTGCTTAGAAGAAGATCAGTGTGAACTGAAACAGATTGCTCACTTTAGCGAGCATTAGAGGGACAGGTATGCAATTTGTTTGATGTTCAATGGGAACGGTGCTCAGATGATATATATATTTCGCATACCTTTCCACATACAGGTTTTGGAGGAAGGCGCAAGAAAAAAAAAAGAGGCACCATGTGAATTAGAAATCAATCTGAATGTGTGACCTTCTGCCAACTCTTCTAGTAGTTAAGTGACCAGGGAGATGCTGGGTGTTTTAGAAACAAATTATAGTTGACAGGGATGTGAAGCGGGGGGTAGAACTGTTTTCAGCCTCAAAGCTATCAGATGTTGCTTTTGTTTCATGAAGATACTTTGGAAGCATGGAGGGCTAGATCCATCAGTCGAATCATAGAACTGGAAGAAATCTCCAGGGGCCATCCAGTCCAACCCCATTCTGCCATGGAGGAAGACACGATCAAAACACTCCCAACAGATGGCCATCCAGCCTCTGTCTGAAAACCTTAAAGAAGGAAACTCCACCACACTTCCAGATAGCAGCTCATTCCACTGTTGAACTGCTCTTACCATCAGCGAGTTCTTCCTCATGTTTAGATGGAATCTCTTTTCCTGGAGTTTGAAGCCATTGCTCCATGTCCTAGTCTCTGGAGCAGCAGAAAACAGGCTTGCTCCTTCCTGCATGTGACATCCCTTCAAATATGTAAACATGGCTATCATGTCACTTGCTAACCTTTTCTTCTCTAGGCAAAACATCCCCAGCTCCCTAAGCCATTCCTCCTAGGGCTTCAAAGTTTCCAGGCCTTCTGCCGTTTTGGTTGCCCTCCTCTGGACGCATTCCAGCTTGAATCTCCTTCCTGAACTGTGGTGCCCAGAACTGGACACAGGATTCCCGGTGGGGTCTGACCAAAACAGAATAGAATGGTAATGATGAAGTCTCCTCCTTTTCCTCTTTGTCATCTAACTCCAGTGGATCGGATGATGTTTCCAAAATATGACAGGCTCAGTTTAGTCATCTTGGGTTCTAGGGAGATTTGCTCATACAATTGCAATTGTTTTTGTTATGTGCCATTAAGTTATTTCCAATCCATGGCAATCCTATGAATGGGAGACCTCAAAGTCTATTCTCAACAGTCCTGCTCAGGTCTTGCAAAGTCAGGACGTCGTGGCTTCTTCAGTTGAATCAATCTCCCTGTAAGGAGACTTTTCTCTTTTCTGACTGCCTTCCGCCTTGCCAAGTGTCGTTGTCTTTTCTAACAAGTCCTATCCACACTACGGGCTGTTGATACAGTATAGCTTGACTTCATTTATTGCAAGATCTCCCTAAAGCAGAGGGTGTTTATTTAAGAGAGAGAGAGAGAGAGAGCAAGAGTGAAAGATCAGTGCAAACAAATCTGATCTGTGATGGCGAAAATCAGCAAGCAGCCCTCTTTTTTTGGCAGCACCGAAGGCAAGGTGCTTAAAAGTTCACAAAGAGTTTGCTGGGGGATCCTCCAAGCAAAAGGAATGCGAGCGGGACACATGTGGCTGTCACTAGGCAACCTCTGGCTGGCAGCTGGAAGTGTGGATGGTATATTTGTGGAGCTGTCCCTGAGCAAAGGAGGGGTGGGGATGATGCAACTTGTGGTGGGGTGAGCCCCCGTGAGTGTTCCTTTTGCAAGCCGTTCCGGAGGAATTCTTGTAAAACTGTGCTTTAAGTGACATTCTGATCTGGATCTGAAGCTTCCATCTCTTAAGAGGAAAAATATGAAGTGGAGGCGGGGTGAAGAAGCTAGACTAGTAGATTAAGTGGAGCAATGTTGTCAGGCTGTGATTTCATCCTTGTCCCTGTGTTGTTGTTATTGTGACAGGTTTGAACATTTTTAAAGAAAGGGCTTTTGAGAGGATACTCTAATTACTTTAATTTTACTGGGGCATTTTTAGTGTTCTTTGTATGTTGTAAGTTATTTGAGTATTGTGAATAGTTCGCTTCTGTTTTAATGCTGGTCTCTGGCGTGTTTCTGCTTATATTGTCGTATCTTCCGTTGTTAAACCGTCCTGACTTCCAGCTTTGGGGGAAGAGGCTGGGGTTGAAATGAGGATGATGGTGATGATAATTTTTGTAAGTGGTTTTTGGCTTCTGAGCTTGATCTGTCAGAAGTTTCCTCTGCTATTACTTGTGTGTTTGTGTATGTGTGTGTATGCAAGTATGAAGATCTTGATTTGGACAGGCTGACTGAGTTAAATGATGAAGCAGTGTGTAACTGAACTTTAAAAAAAATTCACTCTATATCACAACAGTGACTTCAGCAGCAGGGACAAGCGTGGGAGAGAGCCAGAAAGTAGAAAATTCGAATACCACAGATGCATTTTCACGAACCCAGCCTTCAGAGTCCACAGTTACGTCCGTTAGTTCACCAGCAACAGAAGGGACAGTCGCCTCTGCCCTGACTAAAGCGTCTACCATTAATAGGACCAACATGACTATAGCATCTCAGACTGAGGGTACATCAGAACAGATGTTTACCACACCTCAGAGCAAGGACGCAGAGTTTACAATTGCAGAAAGGATCTCAGCATCCCCACAGACTACAGCATCTCAGCCCAAGGGTACATCAGAACACATGGCTTCAACATCACCAACGTCTCCCTATGAATCTACTGGGACAGGGATGACATCAGGAAGAGGGACAACTTCTCCCCATCATGATTCCACTAGGACAGAGAGAACATCTACCCAGCCAGAGATAACATCGGCAAAAGCGACAACCACTTCTCTTCAGGCATCTCTCTATGCATCTGTTGGGACAGAGACACCATCAACAAGAGTGTCAAAAACTTCTCCACTAACTTCTCCCTTTGATTCTCCTGGGACAGAGACAACATCAGCAAAAGCAGCAACAACTTCTGTGCTAACTTCTCCTTATGATTCTACTAGGACAGAGACAAAATCAGCAAAAGTGACAACAACTGCTGTTCTGACTTCTCCCTATGGTTCTGTAGGGCCAGAGAGAACATCTATTGGGACAGGGACAACATCAGCGGAAGGGACAACAACTTCTCCCCTTGATTCTACTAGGACAAAGAGAACATCAGCAGAAGAGCTAACAACTTCTCCACCAATGTCTCCCTACGAATCCACAGGGATTGAGACAAAATCAGCAGAAGGGACAACCATTTCTCCCCCAATGTCTCCCTATGAATCTAAGGGGACATTGGGAATATCAGCAAAAATGACAACCATGTCTCCCCAAACATCTCCCTATGAATCCACAGAAACAGAGACAACATCAGCAAAAGGAACAAGAACTTCTTCACTAACTTCTCCCCTTGATTCTACTGGAAGAGAGACAAGATCAGCAGAAGGGACAACAGCTTCTCCACCAATGTCTTCCTATGAATTCACAAGGACAGAGAAAACATCAGCAGAAGGGACAACCATTTCTCCCCGAGTTTCTCCCTATGAATCTAAGGGGACAGAGGGAACATCAGCAAAAGGCAGGAAAACTCCTCCACTATTTTCTCCATTTGATTCTACTGGAACAGAGACAACATCAGCAAAAGGGACCACCACCTCTTCCTCAATGTCTCCCTATGAATCCACGGGGACAGAGACAGCATCAGCAGAAGGGACAACCATTTCTATTCCAACTTCACTCTTTGCATCTATTGGGAGAGAGAAAACATCAGCAAAAGCAACAAAAACTGCTGTTCTGACTTCTCCCTATGATTCTACTGGGACAGAGACAACATCAGCAGAAGGGACAGCAGCTTCTCCTCTGACGTCACCCTACGATTCGACAGAGATGGAGACAACACCTAGTGGAACAGAGACAACAGCGGAAGGTACACAAACTTCTCGTTTCACTTCTCCCTATGAATCCACGAGGGCAGAGACAACGTCAGCAAAAGGGAAAACAACTTCTCCACTGACTTCTCCCCTTGATTCTACTAGGACAAAGAGAACATCAACAGAAGGGAGAACCATTTCTACCCCAACTTCTCCCTATGAATCTACAGGAACAGAGACAACATCAGCAGAAGGGGCAACCATTTCTCCCACAACTTCACCCTATGAATTTAAGCGGACATTGGAAATATCAACCAAAGGCAGGACAACTTCTCCACGAACTTCCCCTTTTCGTTCTACCGGGATAGAAACAACATCAGCAAAATGGACAACAACCTCTACTCCACCTTCTCCCTATGATTCCACAGGGATAGAGACAGCATCAGCAAAAGGGACAACCACCTCTCCCCCAGCATCTCCCTATAAATCAACAGGGTCAAAGAGAACATCAGCAGAAGGGACAACCATTTATCTTCCAACTGCTCTCTATGCATCTCTTGGGACAGAGACAACATCAGCAAAAGGGACAACCACTTCTCCACTAACTTCTCCCTTTGATTCTGCTGGGACAGAGACAATATCGACAGAGACAACATCGGCAAAAGGGAAAACAACTTCTCCACTATCTTCTCCCTTTAATTTTACTGTGATGGAGACAACATCTACCGAGACATGGACAACATCAGCAGAACAGACACATACTTCTCTTCTAATTTCTGCCTATGAATCCATGGGGACAGAGACAGAAGGGACAACAGCTTCTCACCCAGCTTCTTCCTATGTGTCTCCTGGGACACAGACAGCCTCAGCAGAAGGGACAACCACTTCTCCTCCAACATCTCCCTATGAAGCCACAGGGACAGAAACAACATCAGCAGAAGGGACAACCGTTTCTCTTCTGACTGCTCCCTATGCATCAACTGAGACAGAGACAACATCAGCAAAAGAGACAACAACTTCTTCTCTAACGTCTTCTCTTGATTCTGTTCGGTCAGGGACAGCATCAGCTAAAAGTACAACAACCTCTGATTCAATGTCTCCCTATGATTCTACTGGGACAAAGACAAAATCAGCAAAAGGGACAAACACCTCTCCCCCAGTGTCTCCCTATGAATCCACAGGGACAGAGACAGCATCAGCAGAAGACACAACTTTTTCTCCTCCAACTCCTCTCTATGCGACAGAGACAACATCAGCAAAAGGGACAACAGCTTCTCCACTAACTTCTCCATTTGATTCTACTGGGACAGAGACAAAATCAGCAAAATGGACAACAACTTCTGCTTTAAATTCTCCTTATGATTCTATTGGCACAGAAACATTATCTACCCAGAAAGAGACAACATCAGCAAAAGTGGTAACAACTTCTCTTCTTACTTCTTCCCTTGATTCTTCTGGGTCAGTGACAACATCAGCAGAAATGCCAACCATTTCTCCCCCAACTTCTCCCTTTCAGTCTACTGAGACGGAGGGAACATCGGCAAAAGGGACAACAGCTTCTCCTCTAACTTCTCGCCATGATTCCACTGGGACAGAGACAACAAATACTCTAATATCTCCCTATTATTCTACTGGAACAGAGACAATATCAACAAAAGGTAGGACAACTTCTCCACTAACTTCTCCCTTCAATCCTACTGGCACAGAGATAGCATCAGCTAAAGGGACAATGACTTCTGCTCTAATTTCTCCCTATATTCTTACTGGGAGAGAGACAACATCTACCGATACAGAGACAGAATCAGGAGAAGGGACATCAACTTCAACAATGTCTGCCTATGAATCTACAAGGATAGAGGCAACATCTGTAGAAGGGAGAACAACTTCACATCTAACTTCTCACCATGATTCCAATGGGACAGAGACAACATCAGTAAAAGTGACAACAGTTTCCCCTCTAACTTCTTCCCTTGATTCTCCCGGGTCCGGGACAACATCAGCAGAAGGGCCAACCACTTCTCCCCCAACTTCTCACAATCAATCTACTGAGAGAGAGAAAAAATCAGCAAAAGTGACAACTACGTCCACCCAGAGATCTCCCTATGAATACATAGGGACAGCATCAGCAAAAGGGACAGCCATTTCTCCTTCTACTGCTCTGCATGCATCTGTTGGGACAGAGACAACACCTGCAAAAGTGAGAACAACTTTTCCACCAACTCCTCCCTTTGATTCTGGTGTGACAGAGACAACATCACCTAAAGGGACAACAACCTATGCTCCACCTTTTCCTTATGACGCTACTGTTACAGAGACAACTTCAGCAGAAGGGACAACAACTTCTCCACCAAGGTCTACCTATGAATCTACTGGGACAGAGGCAACATCTACTCAGACAAAGATAACATCAGGAACAGAGGCAACAACTTCTAGTCTAATGTCTCCCTACAGTTCTACAGGGACAGAGATGACATCAGCAGAAAGGACAACCATTTCTCTTCAAACCTCTCTCTTTGAATCTATTGGGACAGAGATGACATCTGCAAAAGGAACAACAACTTCTCCACCAAGGTCTGCCTATGAATCTACTGGGACCGAGACAACATCTACTTGGGCAAAGATAACATCAGCAAAAGTCACAACAACATCTCCGCTAACTTCTCCCTTTGATTTTATTGGGAAAGAGACAATGTCAGTAGAAGGGACAGCTACTTCTCCACAAACATCACCCTATGAATCTTCTGGGAGAGAGAGAACATCTACTGGGACTAAGACAACATCAACAATATCTACTGGGAGAGAGACAACAGCACAAGGGACAACCACTTCTTCCCCAACATCTTCCTATGAATCTATTCAGAATGAGACAATATCAGTAGAGGCCACAATCTCTTCTCTTTTAAGATCTCCGTATGAATCTAATGGGACAGGGATAACATCTGCTGGGATGGAGACAACAGCACAAGGGACAACCACTTCTCACCATCTTTCGCCCTATGAATCTGCCAGGACAGAGAGGGAAGGGACAACAACTTCTCTTCCAACTCAGTCCTTTGAATCTACTGGGACAGAGACAGCGTCAGCAGAGGGGACAACTACTTCTACCCAATCTTTTCTCTTTGAATCTACTGGGACAGAGAGAAAATCTACCAGGACAGACACAACAACACAAGGAACAACTGCTTCTCCTCCAACTTCTTCTTATGAATCTACAGAGAGAGAACGACACGTACCGAAAAAGAGACAAGAGCAGACGGTATACATACTTCTCCTTCAGCTTCTCCCTATGAATCCACAAGGACAGAGACAGAGTCCGCAGAAGAGACAATCATTTCTATTCCACCTTCTCCCTATGAATCTATTGGCACAGAGATAACATCCACAAAAGTGACAACCACTTCTCCACTGACTTCTCCCTTTGATTCTACTGGGATAGAGACAACATCAGCAGAAAGGACAACCATTTCTCTTCCAACTTCTCTCTATGCATCTGTTGGGAGAGAGACAACTTCGGCAGAACAGACAAGAACTTCCCTTATAACTTCTCCCTATGAATCCACGGGGACAGAGACAGAAGGGACAACAGCTTCTCCCCTAACTTCATCCTATGAATCTACTGGGACGCAGACACCTTCAGCAGAAGGGACAACCACGTCTCCCCAGACGTCTCCCTATGAATCCACAGTGACAGAGACAACATCAGCAGAAGGGAGAACAGCTTCTGATCTAACTTCATCTCTTCATTCCGCTCAGTCTGAGACAACGTCAGCTAAAGGGACAACAACCTCAGCTCCAACTTCTCCCTATGATTCTACAGGGACAGAAACAATATCAGCAGAAGGGACAAATATTTCTTCCCCTATTTCTTCCTATGAATCTACTGGGAAAAAGACAATATCAGCAAAAGGGACAACCAGCTCTCCCCCAGTGTCTCGCTATGAATCCACAGAGACAGAATCATCTAAAGGGATAACAACGTCTGCCGTAATATCTGCCCATGATTCTACTGGGAGAGAGACAACATTTCCTGGGACAGCAGAAGGGACAACAACTTCACCAATGTCTCCTTATGAATATAGAAGGATAGAGGCAACATCAGTAGAAGGAACAACAACTTTTCCAAGAATGTCTCCCTATAAAACTATAGGAACAGAGACAACATCAGCAGAAAGGAAAATATCTGCTCTAACTTCTCCCTTCGATTCTACTGGGACGTGGACAACTTCTACTGAGACAAGTATAACATCAGCAAAATTGACAACCACTTCTTCTCTGCCATCTTCCTTTGATTCTGCTGGATCAGGGACAACATCAGCAGAACAGGCAATCATTTCACCCCCTACTTCTCCCTATCAATCTACCGAGACAGAGACAACATGGGCAAAAGGGAGAACCACCCCTCCCTCGGCATCTCCCTATGAATCTACAGGGACAGACACAACAGCGGCAGAAGGGAGAACTATTTCTCTTCCAACAACTCCCTATGCACCTATTGGCAAAGAGATAGCATCAGCAGCAGTGACAACTTCTCCACTAACTTCTCCCTATGGACTTATCTGGACAGTGACATCATCAGCAAAAGGGACAACCACTTCTCCCCAAACGTCTCCCTATGAATCGACAGAGACAGCATCAGCAAAAGGAACAACCATTTCTCCCTCAACTGCTCTTTCTGCATTTATCGGGATAGAGACAACATCAGCAGAAGGGACAACTATTTCTCCCCTAACTTCTCCCTATGAATCTAAGGAGACAGAGGAAACATCAGCAAAAGGTAGGAAAACCTCTCCATCTGATTCTGCTGGGACAGAGACATTAGCAAAAGGAACAACAACTTCTGCTTCGACTTCTCCCTACAATTCTACTGGGACAGAGACAACATCAGCGAAACGGATAAACATTTCTCCTCCAACTTCTCCCTATGAATCCACACGGACAGAGAGAGCGTCAGCAGAAGGGACAACCCTTTCTCCCCCAGCTTCTCTCTCTGCATCTATTGTGACAGAGACAACATTAACAAAAGTGTCAAAAACTTCTCCGCTAACTTCTCGCTTGGATTCTACTGGAACCGAGACAACATCAACAAAAGTGACAACTGCTGTACTGACTTCTCCCTATGATTCTACAGGAACATCAGAAAAAGGAACAACAACTTTTCCCTATGAACCTACTGGGTCAGAGACAACATCAGCAAAACATAGGACAACTTCTCCACTAACTTCTCCCTTTGATTCCACTGAGAGAGAGACAAAATCTACTGGGACAGAGAAAACATCAACAGAAGGGGCAACAAGTTCACCAATATCTCCCTATGAACCTACACGGATGGAGGCAACATCAGTGAACGGGAAAACAACTTCTCCTCCCACTTCTCACCATGACTCCATTGGGACAGAGACAACATCTCCCCAGACACAGACAACATCAGCAAAAGGGACAACCTCTGCTCTAACTTCTCCCTCCGATTCTACTGGGACAGGGACAACATCTGCCGAGACAGAGACAACATCAGAAAAAGTGACAGCCACCTCTCCTCTACCATCTTCCTTTGATTCTGCTGGATCAGGGACAACATCAGCAGAACGGGCAACCATTTCACCCCCTACTTCTCCCTATCAATCTACCGAGACAGAGACAACATCGGCAAAAGGGAGAACCACCCCTCCCTCGGCATCTCGCTATGAATCTACAGGGACAGACACACCAGCGGCAGAAGGGAGAACTATTTCTCTTTCAACAACTCCCTATGCACCTATTGGCACAGTGACAGCGTCAGCAGCAGTGACAACTTCTCCACTAACGTCTCCCTATGAACCTACTTGGACAGTGACAACGTCAGCAAAAGGGACAACCACTTCTCCCCAAACGTCTCCCTATGAATCGACAGAGACAGAGACAGCATCAGCAAAAGGAACAGCCATTTCTCTTCCAGCTCCCCTCTATGCATCCACTGAGACAGAGACAACATCAATGAAAGGGACAACACTTTCTGCTCTTACTTCTGCCTATCGTTCTACTGGGAAAGAGATAACATCAGCAAAAGGTGTTAGGGCTCCTTCACTAACTTCTCCCTATGATTCTTCTGGGACAGAGACAACATCCAGCCCGAGAGAAACAACATCAGCAGAAGTGGCAGCAACTTCTCCTCTAACTTCTTCCTCTGATTCTACTGGATCAGAGACTACAGCAGCAGAAATGCCAACCATTTCTCCCCCAACTTCTCCCTTTCAATCTACTGAGACTGAGAGAACATCAGCAAGAGGGATAGCAGCTTCTCCTCTAACTTCTCGCCGTGATTCCACTGGAACAGAGACAACATCTGCCCAGCCGCAGACAACATCAGCAAAAGGAACAACCACTTCCACCCAAACATCTTCCTATGAATCCACAGGGACAGCATCAGCAAAAGGGACAACCATTTCTTTTCCAACTCCTCCCTATGCATCTACTGGGACAGAGACAACATTAGAAAAAGGAAGAAGAACTTCTCTCCTAACTTCTCCATTTGATTCTACTGGGATAGAGACAAAATCAGCAAAATGGACAACACTTTCTTCTCTAAGTTCTCCCTATTATTCTATTTGGACAGAGACAACATCTACCCAGAAGGAGACAACATCAGCAAAAGTGACAACAACTTCTCCTGTAATTTCTTCTCTTGATTCTTCTGGGTCAGGGACAACATCAGCAGGAATGCTAACCTTTTCTCCCCCAACTTCTCCCTATCAATCTAGTGAGACAGAGACAACATCTGCAAAATGGACAACCACTTCCACCCAAACATCTCCTCATGAATCCACAGGGACAGCGTCAACAAAAGGGACAACCATTACTCCCTCAAGTGCTCTTTCTGCATCTATTGGGACAGAGACAACTTCAGCAGAAGGGACAACTATTTCTCCCCTAACTTCTCCCTGTGAATCTAAGGGGACAGAGGAAACATCAGCAAAAGGTAGGAAAACCTCTCCATCTGATTCTGCTGGGACAGAGACATTAGCAAAAGGAACAACAACTTCTGCTTTGACTTCTCCCTACAATTCTACTGGGACAGAGACAACATCAGCGAAACGGATAAACATTTCTCCCCCAACTTCTCCCTATGAATCCACACGGACAGAGAGAGCATCAGCAGAAGGGACAACCCTTTCTCCCCCAGCTTCTCTCTCTGCATCTATTGTGACAGAGACAACATTAACAAAAGTGTCAAAAACTTCTCCACTAACTTCTCGCTTGGATTCTACTGGAACCGAGGCAACATCAACAAAAGGGAGAACAGCTTCTTCAATAACTTTTCCCCATGATTTTACTGGGACAGAGACAAAATTAGCAAAAGCAACAACAACTTCTCCACTAATTTCTCCCTTTGATTCCACTGGGACAGAGGCAATGTCAACAGAAGGGACAACAAGTTCACCAACATCTCCTTATGAATCTACAAGGATAGAGGCAACATCAGTGGAAGGGACAACAACTTCTCCTCCCACTTCTCACCATGATTCCATTGGGACAAAGACAACATCTCCCCAGACACAGACAACATCAGCAAAAGGGACAACCTCTGCTCTAACTTTTCCCTCCGATTCTACTGGGACATGGACAACATCTGCCGAGACAGAGACAACATCAGCAGAAGGGACAACAACTTCTCTAACTTCTTCTCTTGATTCTGCTGGGTCAGGGACAACATCAACAGTAAGGCCAACCATTTCCCTTCGAACTTCTCCCTATCAGTCCACTGAGACAGAGAGAACATCGGCAATAGGGACAACCACCTCTTCACTAGCATCTCCGTATGAATCCACAGGGACAGAGACAACCTCAGCAGAAAGGAGAACCATTTCTCTTCCAACAACTCTCTATGCACCCATTGGCACAGAGACAACACCAGCGAAAGTGACAGCAAGTTCTCCATTAACTTCTCCCTTTGATTTTGGTGTGACAGAGACAACTCCAGCTAAAGGGACAACCACCTCTGCTCCACCTTCTCCCTATGAATTTATGGGGACAGAGACAACATCAGCAGAAGGGACAACAAATTCCCCACCAAGGTCTGCCTTTGAATCTACTGAGACAGAGACAACATCTACCCAGAAAGAGACAACATCAGCAAAAAGGAGAACAACTTTGTCTCTACCTTCATCCCTTGATTCTGCTGGGACAGACATTTCTTCCCCAACTTCACCTTATGAATCTACTGGAAAAGAGACATCAGCAAAAGGGACAACCACCTCTACCTCACCTTCTCCCTATGAATCCATAGGGACAGAGACAGCATCAGCAAAAGGATCAATCATTTCTCTTCCAACTGCTCTCTCTGCATCTATTGGGACAGAGACAACGTTAGCAAAACTGACAGTAACCTCTCCACTAACTTCTCCTTTTGATTATGCCACGACAGAGTCAACAACAGCTAAAGGGACAACAACTCCAGCTCCATCTTCTCCCTATGAGTCTACTTGGACAGAGACAACATCAGCAGAATGGACAACAATTTCTCCAACAATGTCTGCCTATGAATCTACTGCAACAGAGACAACATCTACTCAGACAAAGATAACGTCAGCAAATGAGCCAACAATTTCTAGTCTAACGTCTCCCTACAGTTCTACAGAGACAGAGACAACATCAGCAAAAGTTACAACAGTGTCTCCACTAACCTCTCCCTATAGTTCAACTGGGACAGAGATAACATCAGCAAAAGTTATGAAAACATCTCCGCTAAGTTCTCCATCTGATTCTGTGGGCACAAGGACAACATCAGCAAAAGTAAGAACAACTTCACCTCTAACTTCATCCCTGGATTCTGCTGGGACAGAGACAACATCAGCAAAAGGCACAACAACTTCTCCACTAACTTCTCCCCATGATCCCACTGGGACAGAAATTACATCTACCCAGACAGAGACAACATCAGCAAAAGGGACAAGCATGTCTCCTCCAGCTTCTCCCTATGTATCTATAGGGACAGAGACAAAATCAGCCAATGGGACAACCGTTTCTCTTCCAGCTTCTCTCTATGAATCTATTGGGACAGAGACAACATTAGAAAAGGTCACAACAACTTCGCCACTAACCACTCCTTATGGTTCTACTGGGACAGAGACAACATCAACTAAAGGGACAACCATTTTCCCCCAAACATCTCCGCATGAATCCACAGGGACAGCATCAGCAGAAGGGACAACTATTTATCCCTCATCTGCTCTCTATGCATCTATTGGGACAGAGACAACATCAGCAGAAGGGATGACCATTTCTCTTCCAACATCTCTCCATGCATCTATTGGCATAGAGACGACACCAGGAAAAGTGACATCAACTTCTCCATTAACTTCTCCCTTTGATTCTAGCGGGACAGAGACAACATCAGCTAAAGGAACAACAATCCCTGCTGTACCTTCTCCCTATGATTCTACTGGGACAGAGATCACATCAGCTAAAGGGACAACTTCTCCTCTAACTTCTCCCTATGAATCCACAAGGACAGAGACCACATCATCAGAAGAGACAATAACTTTGGCTTTAACATCTCTCTATGGTTCTGCAGGGACAGAGACAATATTAGCAAAAGGAACAACAACTTCTCCACAAACTTCTCCCTTTGATTCTACTGGGACACAGACAACATCGGCAGAAGGGGCAGGAACTTCTCCACCAATGTCTTCCTACAAATCCACAGGTACAGAGACAACATCAGCAGAATGGACAATCACTTCTCACTTTACTTCTCCCTACGAATCTAAGGGAACAGAGGGAACATTAGCAAAAGGTAGGAGAACGTCACCACTAACTTCTTCATTTGATTCTACTGGGACAGAGAAAACATCTATTGAGACAGAGACAACATCAGCAAAAGGAACTTCTCCTCTAACTTCTTCCTTTGTTCCTGCTTCCTTTGTTTCTGCCTCAGCAGAAGCAACAAATATTTCTCCCCCAAATTCTCCCTATGAATCTTCTGGGAAAGAGACAACATCAGCAAAAGGGACAACTGCTTCTCCCCAAACCTCTCCCTATGAATCCACAGGGACAGAGAGAGCATCAGCAGAGGGGATAACCCTTTCTCCCCCAGCTGCTCTCTATGAATCCCCAGGGACAGAGACATCATCAGCAAAAGGGACAACGACTTCTTCTCTGTCTTCTCGCCATGATTCCATTGGGGCAGAGACAGCATCTACCCAGACACAGACAACATCAGCAAAAGGGATAACCATGTCTCTCCTAGCTTCTCCCTATGAATCTACTGGGAGAGAGACTACATCAGCAGAAGAGACAACCACTTCTCCTCCAGTGTCTCCCTCTGAATCGACAGGGACCACCACCGCTGCCACAGAGAGGCGGGTCTTAACATCTGAGGGGCCACTCATTTCTCCACTGATTACAGCCTCTAACACTGAGGAAGTAGCAGCCAAAAGTACAGGCAAGACTTCTCTGAGTACCACATCTCAGAGTGATCAGACAGAGTTAACTTTGGCAGAAGGGACCACTACACCATTGACAAGCTTTGCCCAGGCTGAAAGGACAAAGCTAATGTCAACAAGAGGACCAGCTACTTCTCTCCTGATGACCTCATCTGCAATGGAGGGGACAGAGTTAAGTTCAGCCAAAGGGACGGTGACCTTACCCATGACTTCCTCAACTCAGGGTAAGTGGGCTGAATTAACATCACAGGAACAGGCAGCTACTTCTCCTCTGACTACCACATCTGATACGGAACGGACCAAGATTACATCAGCAGGACGGACATTGACAGAATCCCTGATGACAGCAAGTGAGACTCATGAGACAAAGTTAACATCAGTAGCTGAAGCCACCAGCTCTCCCTTGACAACCACAGCTGACACTAAGGGGACAACTTTAACACCCATTTCATCCTTGAGTACAGTTTCTTATACTGAAGGATCTAGGTCAGCTTCAACAGAAACGCCAGCTTCTTCTCCCCTGACTACTGCATCTCATATTGTGTTGACCAAGTTAGCATCAGCCAAAGGGACAGCCCCATCTCTCCTGACAGCTGTTTCTGAGGGGGCAGACAGAGCATCTGCAGAAGCAACAGCCACATCTTCTCTGAGGATGCCATCTCATCGTGACTTGACCAAGTTAACATCCTTGGGATGGACAGCTACTGCTCCCACAACAACTAAGCGAAAAACAGAAAAGGAAGGGCTGATTTCAGCAAATCAGACCAACTCTTCACTCCTGGGGAGAGAACCAGACTTGGATAAGGCAAACTTAACAACAGCAGGAGTGCCAGCTTATTCGACCATGAATCCCACAGTTGACGCTGAGGGGACAGTCTTGACATCTGAAGAAGCGTACAGATTGACCTTTAGTACAGCATCCTCCACTGTGGAAGGAAAGGTGACATCAGCAGAAGGGACAGCTGTCTCTCCTCTGACTTCTCAAACAAAGACGGAGTTTACTTCTGCAGAAGGACCAGCCACTTTTCTGTTGACTTCCACATCTGCAACAACAACACAGTTATCGTCAGTGACACCCCCAGTGGACCTCATGACCACATCTCACACTGAGATGGTGGATTTAACATCTGCCCGAAGGACGGCCACTTCACCTCTGCCGACATCATCTCCTCCTGAATTGAAAGAGTCAACATCACTAGAACAGACAACTCTTCCACCCTTGGCTGGTGTATCTTCTACTGGGCAGAGCAAAGTAACATCAGGAGAAGCAACAGGAGCATCTTTGATTGATACTTCCAAGGTAACATCAGCACCTCTGACTGACACTCCCAAGGTAACACAAAGAGAAGGAACATCAGCATCTCTGATGGACACTTCCAAGCCAACATCAGTAGAAGCAACATTAGCATCTCTGATTGACTCTTCCAGGCCAACACCAGAAGAAACAACATCAGCTTCTCTGATTGACACTTCCAAGGTAACACCAGGAGAACGAACAACAGCATCTAGTTCATTTCTGATAACATCTTCTTACTCTGGAGGAACAAAAGTAACATCAGTAGAAAGGGCAACCATCTCTCCCCTAATTACTACTCAGGTGGAACTGACAGACTTAACACCATCAGAAGCACCATCTACTTCACAGAAAACTCCTCATTCTCTAACTACTGCATCTTCCCCTGAGACAACTGAGGTACCATCAGCAGAGAGGACAGATGTGTCTTCACTGACTACCACTGCTCAGCCCAAAGGGGCAGAGTTAACATCTGCAGAAGGAACCACCACTTCCTTCCTTGCTCCCACAGATGAGTCAGAGTTCATGTCAGAAGGACCAGCCAGTTCTCCCTTGACTGCCAGAACTTTTTCAGAGAGAACAATCTTAAAATCTTCAGGGCCATCCAGTTCATCCCTGATTAAAACTCTTTTCACTAAGTGGTCAGAGACCATAGCAGCTGAAGGAACAACCATGTTCCCCCCAACTGCTGCTTCTCAGGTTGAAAGGACAGAGGTAACACTAGGGCATTGGACAACAGGTTCTCTTCTGTCTACTTCTGCAACCATAGGGACTGAGTCAAGCTCAGCAAAGGGGACAGACATCTTGCCCCTGGCTACCTCAACCCAGACTGAATCGACAGTGGTGGAACAGAAAACATCTTCCCTGTTTACCAGTTCTGAAGAAGAGGGGACAAGGTTAACATCAACAGAAGCTCCATCTTCCCTGGCTAGCTCATCTTATGCTGCATTGATCATGTTAACACCAGTGGAACGGAGCACAACTTCTCCCCCGAATATTGACACTGAAGGGGCAGGGTTAACATCAACAGATTGGACAACCACTTCATTCCTGACCCGAGCAACTGAGGCTGATGACAGAAAAGTAACAACAACAGGGGAGTCAGTCAGTTCCACCAGGACTACCACAGCTGATACTAAGGGGACAGTCTTAACATCCAAACAGCCGCACAGTTCACCTCTGGCTTCAGCATCCTCCACTGAGGGAGCAATAGAAACCTCAACAGAAGGGATACCCACACCTCCTCTGGGCACAACTTCTCAAGCAAGGAGGACAGAGTTGAAACCAGCAGAAGGGACAACCACTTCTCCCCCAGCTTCTACATTTGTGACTGAGGGGACAAAGTTGACCTTGGCCAAAATTACAGCCCGGGCAACCGCCTCTTCTACTGGGCTGTTGGATTTAACATTGGCTGAACGGACAGTAACATCACCTCTGATTACTTCATCTCTTCTGAAGATGACTGAGTCGACAACCCTGGAAGGGCCCACATCTTCTCCTCTGGCTACTGTTTATGAATCTGGGAGAATGCAGTCAATGTCAGGAGAAGGGATATCTAGTATAGCCCTGATGACAGCAACTACCGATGGTCAGACCAAGTTAACATTGGCAAAAAAGCTAGAGTTATCATCATCAGAAGGGATAGTCACTTCTCCCAGGACTACAGAATCTCAGTTTGAGGGGTCTGAAGTCACCTCAGCAGAAAAGAGAAGTTCTTCTTCCCTGTCTACAGCATCTCCAACTGCGTGGACAGAATTGATCTCAGTAGAAGGAACACCCACTTTCCCCCTGAGCTCCACAGCTCACGTTGAGGAGACAGTGGGGACAGACTTAATGTCAGCAGAAGGACCAATCACTTCTTTCTTGTCTCCTGCTTCTGAAATTAGGAAATTAACCTCAGCTTCAGAAACACCCCCTTATCTCCTTTCAACAACATCCATTCAGACTAAATTGCTAGAAGAGACAGCAAGTTCTCCCTTGGCAATTACATCTCATGCTGAGGGGATGAAGCTATTACTAACTTCAGAAACAGCTAGTTTCCCCCTCACTACAGCTGCTGACACTTATCAGACTAAGTTAACATCAGCAGAGAAGCCATCCAGCAAGACTGTACCTGCCACTGAGAAGACAGAGATAGCATCAACTACAAGGAGAGCTGATTCTTCCCTGCTAACGGCAACTGACTTTCATCAGACAAAGTTCATATCTACACAAGATCTGGCCAATCTTCCCTTGACTGAGGAAACAGTACTACCATCAGCAGAGGGGGCATCCAGTTTCTTCCATACTGCAGCATCTTACACTCAACGGGCTGAAGGAACGTCAGGAGGAAGGATGGATGCATCTCCCTCGACTACAGCATCTCACAGTGAGTTGACTGAATTAAGTACACTAACACAAACAACAGCTTCTCCCTTGACCACTGTATCTGTCACTGAGGAGACCACACTGACATCACAGGGAGGGACAGCCAGGTTTCACCTGACTGTTGGGGAGTCAAAGTTAACACCAGTAGAAGGAACAGCCGCTTCACCAGTGATTACAGTATCTCAGGGGGTGGGAACGAAATTACTGTCTGTAGGAGAGACAGCCGTTTCTCAACTGGCTACAGGAACTTCCACAGATGAGGCAGAGCCCACATCAGTGGAAAGGACAACTTCTTCTACACCGCGTACCCCAACTGATAGGGACAAGAAAGAGTTGACACCAGGAAAAGGATCACCTACTTCTCCGCTAACTGTTACAGCAGGAAGGGAAGGGGCAAAATTAACAAGGGTTGCAGAGACAACTGTTTCTGCCTCAGCAGGGACAGCTGCTGCTGAGTTCACATTTTCAGGAGGGAGAGGCCCTTCACCTCCAAGTATAGAGGGGGCAGAGCTGACATTACCAGAAGGAACATCTACTTCATCCCTCATTACAGCATCTCAGGAGGTGGGTTTGGAGTTGACACAGGGAGAAGAGAAAGCTTCCTCAACCCTTCCTGCCACCACTGACACTAAGGAGACAGAAGTAACATCAGCCGAAGGGACTTTCACTTCTATACCAACAGGTGCTTTGTGGACTAGGGTACCATTAGCAGAAGCATCCAGCTCTGAGGCGGTTACTGGAGCTGGAATAGATAGGACAGAGTCAACAGCAGTAGAAGTGAAATCTAATGGCCAGGGGACAACATTCACATTAGCAGACCTGTTAACCTCAGCAGAAGAGATCTCTACCACACCCTTTACAACAGCCACCAGTCCTGATTGGAGGCAGTTAATATCAACAGAAGGGATCCTCTCTTCATCTCTTGCAAAGACCACTGATGCTGTTCAGACTAAGTTAACATCAGCAGAAGGCATCTCTACTTCACCCTATAAAATGGACACTGATGCTGATCAGACTAAGTTAACATCAGCAGAAGGCATCTCCTTTTCAACCTTTCCAAAGCCCATAGATGCTGATCAGACTAAGTTAACATCAACCATAGAGGTAGCATCTGCTGAGAAGACAACCACTTCTCTCCTGAATGCTACTTCTCCTCTTGAGAGGACAGTGGTTACACCACCTGGAGTGGTGATACTGTCCACAAATGCTGTTGAGAGAACTTCCAGGGACATGTTCCCTTCTGATTTGACTACATCATCTGTGGTTGAGAGTGCATTGCCTGGAGCAGAAACTTTGTCTACAACTAAAGTTAAGAGGTCAAGTTCCAGAGGGGCATTCCCATCTCACTCGACCACAAAATCTTCCACTGAGCAGGTAGACATCTTGTCCTATGCACCATCTGCCATGGAGGTAACATCAGCTGAGGAAACAACCATTTCTGGCCTAACAACAACTTCTCCTTCTGAGAGTACAGAGTTCACATCACCTGAAGCAGGGACATTGTCTACAATGACCTTTGAGAAGACGACTGTCACAGAGCCGTTCCCTTCTCACTTGACTACAACATCTTCTACTGAGGAGTCAACCATCTTGTTCCATACATCATCTATCACAGAGATAAGATCTGCTGAGAAGACAACCACCTCTCTCCCGAATAGCACCTTTCTCATGGATAGGGCAGTGGTTACATCACCTGGAGTGGAAACACTGTCATCAACAAGCATTGAGGGGACAAGTTCTGCAGAAACATTCCCTCCTCACTTGACTACAGACTCTTCCACTAAGAAGACAGTGATCTTATCCCATATCCCATCTACCACAGCGGCAACATCTGCTGAGAAGACAGCTGCTTATCTCCAGACAACAACATCTGCTCTTGAGAAGGATACATCGCCTGGAGCAGAAACCTTGTCTACAACTACTGTTGTGAGAGCAAGT
Source organism: Iguana delicatissima (assembly GCA_948472985.1). Lineage (NCBI taxonomy): Eukaryota > Metazoa > Chordata > Lepidosauria > Squamata > Iguanidae > Iguana > Iguana delicatissima. The sequence continues at coordinate 83,612 of CAOKZL010001628.1, read as the reverse complement.
TCCACAGAGGCATTCCCTTCTTATTCAACTGCACTGTCTTCCAGTGAGCAGATAGCCATTTTGTCCAATATACCATCTGCCACGGAAGTAATGTCTTCTGAAAAGATGACCACTTCTCTCCTCACCAGAACCTCAGCTTTTCAAAGAACAGCGTTTACATTACCAGGAGCAGACACATTGTCTACCACTATCATTGAGAGGACAGTGCCTTCAGAGGCATTCATTTCTCATACAGAGACTTTCAGTGAGGAGGCAGCCATCTTGCCCAGTACACCATCTACAACAGAGAGTAAATCTCCTGAGGAGACAAGTACTTACCTACTCACTAAAACCTCAGTATTTACATTGCCTGAAGCAGAGACATTGGCCACCACTACCATTGAGGGAACAACTTCCACAGAGAAATTGTCTTCTCATCTGACCACAAAGTCTTCCACTGAGGAGGAAATCGTCTTGTCCAATTCATCATCTGCCACAGAGGCAACATCAGCTGAAGAGACAACTGCTTTTCTCCTGACTACAACCTCTCCTGTTAGGAAGACATCAGTTACATTTCCTGGTGTGGAGACATTGTCTACAAGTACCTTTGAGAGGACATCTGCTACAGGTACATTCCCTTCTGACTTGACTACAAAGTCTTCCACTAAAGAGGCAACCCTCTTGTCTGATACACCATCTACCACAGAGGTAACATCTGCTGAGGAGACAACCATATCTCTCCTGGTTACAACTTCTCCTGTTGAGACAAGAGTGCTCACATCACCTGAAGCAGAGACATTGTCTACAACTACATTTGAGAGAACAAGTGCGACCAAGACATTCCCTTTGACTACAAAACCTTCCACTGAGCAGACAGCCATCTGGTTCCATAAACCATCTACCCCAGAAGTAACATCAGCCACAGAGCCCACCTTTTCTCCCCTGGGCACCACATCTCCTGACCAGAGAGAATTGACTACATTGCCTGCAGCAGATACATTGTCTGTGACTCCCGTTGAAGGGACAAGCTCTTCGGGGACATTCCCTTCTCACTTGACCACAGAACCTTCCACTGAGGGGCCAACAATCCTATTCCATACTCCATCGCCTACTGAAAAGACAAAGACTTCCGTTGTGACTACAACAGCTTTTTCCAGCCCCACGGAGACAGCCGCCTTTCATACTCCACATGGTCCAACATTCCTCTCAGCTGAAGGAACCTCCAGATCTTCTCCAACAGAAAGTCCAAGAAAGGCAACTACGGAGCCATCGGAAGCATCCATCATGCCCTCGTCTTCGGGAGAAGAAAAAGGTAATTCAGCACCTCATGATAATGGGATGTTTAATATTATCTTATTAAGGATTATTAGCATTATTATTTAGTTGAAGGATTACTATTATAGGATAATATTGTATTATTAGAATAGATGTAGATTAGGATATAGAAATTATATAGAATAGGTTAACAGTGCACTACACCGTGCCGGCTCTCACTTACTGGGGCGCAGTTGTTTTAATACTGTGAATAGTTTAATTCTATTTTAGTATTCTCTTTTTTGTATACTTTTAGCTGAATTGTTCTTTTAAATTGTGAGCCACTTTGTGTCCCAATTTTAAGGGAAAAAGTAGGATATAAATTAATAATAATAGCAATAACAGGAAAGCAGAAGGAAACTGTGCATGTTTCATTTTAGGAGTGAATGGCAGGAATTTCCATCAATAAAGTGAAATTGAAGAGGAGTGGACAGCAGAGAAGAATGGAGCAAGAAAGGGATGAACTGGGGAGAAAGTCTCAGAGCTTTTGTTCTTGCTGTCAAATTTGTCCAGAAAGCGTCTGGTTTTACTGTTTTTGACCTGATGGCCTGAAGGTTCATTAGATTTCTGTTAAACCTGTGTTAATACTATTTGGGAGTCTTTTTAACAGATGTTTTCCTTGTCTTCCATACTCTTATCAGGAGAAGTTGTTCATCCAGTCACCATGGGCCAGCAAGGAGCTGAACATGGAAAGCCAAGGACCCAAGCACCAGTTTTAACATCATCAGTTCCATCATCCTCTCCTGTCAATGCCACAAGGACCACAGGTATTCACAGTAAGTTATCAGAACGTAGCAGACAGGCAACCGAGTCTGGCCTGCCTCTGACTTAGGATAACCCTATCATGGTAGGGTTTTTTGGTGTGAGATTTCTTCACAGCAAGTTTGCCATTGACTTGGAAATCAATTTCTGGTTCACTTCCTGTTGCAAAAAAGGATTTTCCTAGGCCAAGAATACTCCAGAGAGGGTTGAAAATGTGAAATTTCTCCCTACCCCATAGGAAATTTAGGGAGGAATGGAGGGGGGAAGATTTCACTTTTTTTTTTTTCTCTTCTGGGTGATCCAGCAGTAACTATCAATAGTTCCACCTCTGCTGAAGACCGAACTAATAATCTACAGAATTCTTTCCTTCTTCCATTGTTCTGTCTGTTTTGGCTTCCTCTCCCTCTATCTTTTTTCCCCTCTTTGCCAATAGATTTCTGATAGACCTCTTCTTCCACCCCCACACCCATTTCTGTCTCTCCCCACCGCTATCCTTTTCTCCCCACTCCTCGCCAGACATCTAAACCTGTCGATTACGGGAAAAAGATAACCTTGTCGGGCTGGTTCTACCGACAAAGTGGTTGGCAAGGGAAGACGCCCAACTTTAATATTAGTAAGTCGTGACGCCATCGATGATGGTGGCATAAACTATCTGGGAGTTCCCAGGACAAAAAGTGAAGGTTTTTGGGTGATTGACCCATATGCTCCAGGCGTTTTTGGCGGATTGCAGTTCCGAAATGAGTCCAGTAGGAGACAGCATCGAATCAAAAGAAGATGAATGAAATTCTGTTGTGTGTCTTCAAGTCTTTTCTGACTTACGGAGAAGCTATCATGGAGTTTTCTGAGGCTGTGCGTGTGTGAGACGCACCCAGGGTCACTCAGTGGGTTTCCATGGCCGGGCGGGGAGTTGAACTCGAGTCTCCAGGGTTCACAAAATGCCACACCACGCTGGCTCTCAAGAGGACCAATTTTCTGTTTAAAAATAGAAAAAAGAGGGGAAACTAGCATCCTCTTTAGTTTGTTCATGTTGTGTGCCTTCAAGTCATTTTGATTTATGACCAATCCTAAGACAAACCTATCATGAAGTTTTCTTTGCAAGATTTGTCCAGCGGGGGGGTTTGCCTTTGCCTTCCTCTGAGACTGAGAGTGTGTGACTCTCCTAAGGAATTCGAACCCTGATCTCCAGAGTCATCGTCCAACATTCAAACCGCTACACCAAGCTGACTCCCAACCTCTTTCTCACTACCAGTTTATATTTTAGCAGGGGACATAAATCCACTTCTTTCAATGTGCTAAGCGAATAATATTACACTCAGCCCCAACTTCTTCCCACACACTGGTAGAATATTTAAACCTTAACCCCAGCTCCAACCCTAACCCTAACTTCTTCCAACACACTGATAGAATGATATTAAACCCTGACCTCAGTCGCAGCCCTAACCCCAGCTTCTTCTAAGACTCTGATAGAATACTATTAAAGCCACAAGTTTTTAAACACAGTTGCGGAGTGTGTTAGGATACAGGAAGAGACAAACTGTGACCCTGGCCATAACTCTCTCCAGGGTTGCGATACAGGTTTTTCAAGCATTTAGTATGAGTCTTTAACGTAGTCTGTTACTACTGATGTGTGAAAGCAGTAAATCTTCTTGCCCCTAGGGCCAAAACCTTTCTGGAAGGAGATTCCTTTTGTTACATGTCCAGTTGTGAGGACTCGTCTATTTATGATTTCATGGCACCCTGTGTGTGTTATCACTGTTAAGGACTCTGCTGATGGATTGGAAATTGTGAATATATCCCAATTCTGCTCTTCCTCTTTCCAGTGTTTTGTTGAAACTTTCTGCTCCCCACAGATGTCCTCTTCATGTCCCGTCCTCTCAGAGTATGGAATGTAAATCTTTGACAATTTTGTCTTTGCAAGCGAGAATAAGTCACCAGCTGTTTTCCACCACTGCCAGAGAAAACAAATATTTCCAAAGCATTTTGCTTGATATTTGCACATCCCAAAATTTTTGGGAAATAATTTTGTGTCGAAAGCCCTTTGGGTTATTTTAGTGGGGGGAACTCCTTTTTTGCACAAAAGTCCATAGAATCACAGAGACAAGGGCCATCGAGTCCAACCCCCTTCTGCCATGCAGGAAAACACAAAGTGCTCCCAACAGATGGCTATCTAGCCTCTGTTTAAAAACCTCCAAAGAAGACGACTCCACTGCACTCATATTCCATTGTCAAACTGCTCTCACCATCAGGAAGTTTGTCCTCATGTTTAGCTGGAATCTTTTTTTCTGTAGCTTGAAGCCATTGCTCCATATCCTAGTCTCTGAAGCAGCAGAAAACAAGCTTGCTCCATCCTCCGTAGGACATCCCTTCAGATATTTAAACATGGCTCTCATATCACCTCTTAATCTTCTTAATCTTAATCTTCTGGTGGCGCAGTGGTTAAATGCCAGTACTGCAACCACAAGGTTGTGAGTTGGATCCTGCCAGGCTCCAAGGTTGACTTAGCCTTCCATCCTTTCGCAGGTCAGTAAAATGAGTACCCAGCTTGTTGGGGGCAATTAGCTAAAATACATTGTAAACCGCTTAGATAACGCTAGTTGATAGGCGGTATAGAAATAACTGCTATATATATTGCTATTTTCTCCAGGCTAAACATGCCCAGCAACCTAAGCTGCTCCTCAGAGGGCTTCAGGGTTTCCAAATGGAGCTAGCATCCGCTTTTGGAATTTCTGGCTCATAATCCAGAGTTACAGATCCGTATCTGCTCCACATTCACCCATACTATGTATTCACAATTGTGGATTTGTGTGTCGCTTTGACTGTCCTCCGTGGACTTTTGTGTAAGTCTCTGGCTTATCTTTGTGGGTTTGTGTGATGCTTTGATGATCCTCTGTGGATTTTTTGTGTGCTCCTCTAGCTATTCTTTGTGGATTTGTGCGATGCCTTGGCTGTTCTGTGTGGATCTGTGTGATGCTTTGTCTATCTTGTGTGGGGTTTTGTGTCATTCTCTGATTATCCCTTGTGGATTTGTATAATCCCCTTATAATGCCATCTAAGCCTAGGTGAATCCTTGTCCCACAGTGACAGCCGGTCCCATAAGTAACTTATGCAACATGCAAAGAAATATTTCCTTTTGTGTATCCATTATCAACCGTGTGCCAATTTCATTAGATGTGACCTTTGAGTTCTAGTGTTGTGTGAGGCAGAGTGGAAAAAAATGTTATGAAATCACCGAATTATAAGAATGGAAGGGGATCTCAGAAGCAGTCTAATTCAAAATATTTGTCTGTTTATGTTTCCCTCTTCCTTCTCCTCCTCCTCTTCTTCCTCTTTCTCACAGTCAGAAGGATGTAGAGAAGCCACCTTATGAGCCAACCCAAGTTCTAAGATCCCCAAGAGAGGGCTTTCTCTTGGTCTCACCACCATCAGAGAAAAGATGGGTTACCCCTGGCTTGACCGCAGTACATGTGAAAAAGATCTAGGAGTCTTAGTAGACCACAAGCTGAACATGAGTCAGCAGTGTGATGCAGCAGCTAAAAAAGCCAATGCAATTCTGGACTGCATCAATAGGAGTCTAGTACCTAGGTCAAGGGAAGTGATGGTACCACTCTATTCTGCTCTGGAATACTGCGTCCAGTTTTCGGTCCACAGTTCCAGAAAGATATTGACAAGCTGGAACATGTGCAAAGGAGGGTGGCTAAGATGGTGGAGGCTCTGGAAACTATGAAGCCCTATGAAGAGGGGCTTAGGGAGCTGGGTATATTTAGTCTGGAGAAGAGAAGGTTAAGAGGTGACATGATAGCCATGTTTAAATATTTGAAGGGATGTCATGTGGAGGATGGAGCAAGCCTGTTTTCTGCTGCTCCAGAGACTAGGACACGGAGCAATGGTTTCAAACACCAGGGAAAGAGATTCATTCCATGTTCTTCCTAACAGTGGAATACGCTGCTGTGGTAGAGTCTCCTTCTTTGGAGGTTTTTAAACAGAGGCTGGATGGCCACCCGTTGGGAATGCTTCAGTGGGGAGGACTTGAACCTGGATCCAGTAAGGCCCAACTCCCACACTCCATTTCCTATATCACACTGTCTCTCAACCACAATCACAAAAGCGGGGTCCCCATCCCAGTGTAAATATTTTGGGCATGACTGTGTCCGAGAGAGCCCCATGAGCATGGCATTAGTCATAATCAGCTGTCATCCTCGTCCCTTGATGCACAGGAGAAGGGACTGACCTTTTAAAATCATATTTTTTAATTTTTTTTTTAAATATGCTTTTATCAAGGGCGGGGAAGGAACAATTCTAAGACTCTGGTGTAATGAGACACAGAAGGGGTGTGTCTTCTTTAAAAAGCTGCACCTGAACAAAGAGGTGAACTAGCCCAACAAGTGATGGCACTCGAAGAATTGTGATCAGGACAGGCAGTGTCTTCTCCGACCAAATATCAACATTATTAAATTAGAAAGAGAAAGGGATTGGTAGAGGCTAATCTATTGAGGGATAGATTGACGGAGTTTTATAAATGTAGAGACAGGAGAAGAAATCGATCAGTGAGAGATATATTGATAGAAGTTGATCAAGGTAGACAGACAGATAGAGGTAGATCAGTTCAGAGAGAGCTTGATAGAGACTAATTGATCGATTGATCTATTGGGGGGCAGATCATTTATGGCATTTTCAAGAGGTTGGACACAGGGCACGGTGGAATAGAGTTTTAATTTCCTGGCGTGTTGGATGAAGTTGAAACATTCGGGATATGGGACTCTTTCTGTTCATCTGTTGTCTTTTGGGTAAGTCAAGTATTTTGTGTTTTTAGCAGTGCATCCTCATTTTGCCGGAAAATGGAACTATGTGATAAATCGGAATTTGCATGACGACTGCAAAGCCATCGTCTTTTACAATTACTTTGTTAACTTCAGAAATGTATGTACTGCCTCCCAAAATGGCATGTTTTCTCCAAAGTGCTTAGAAAGGTTTAAACTTGCATCTCAGTGCTTTTAACCTGCAGAAAGCAAATTTTGGATCAATTTGGTAAGAACTGTGGTGGTATAGTAGTTTTGAGCATTGAACTAAGACAATGGGAAATGAGTTTGAATCTCCGCTCGGCCATGGAAACCCACTGGGGGACCTTGGGCAAGTTGCACTCTCTCTGCCTCAGAGGGAGACAAAAGCAAACCCCCTCTGAGCAAATTCTTCCAAGAAAGCCCTGTGATAGGGTGACCGTAAGTCAGAAATAACTTGAAGGCACACAAGATATAAGTTCAAAACATTCCCCCGTCTTGTAATATAATGTCTTGAGAACGCCCTTCAAAATTAAGTAATTTTGGGAAGCAAAGACCACTTTGTACAACAGGCTGTTAAACGATATATACTTTGAGCCAGTAGTTCTGTCATGGATTGGACCTACCTCACAGAGCTGTTGTGCACATGAAGTGGCAAGAGGGAAAGCTGTATATGCTACCTTCGGCTTGTGGCAACTAATTTATTAAGAAACAAATTGTAGCTCATTAACTGTGAAGTGGAACCTCAACCTTCAGGCGTAGTCTACCTCTAAATCACTAAATACATGAGATAGGACTCCAAAAGGGATAGATTTTTGCCTTCACACCTTGTTTACGTGGCACACAGAGCTCTGTCCTCCAAGAGAGAGCATCAGCTAGGGAAAATTGGGAAATTGGCTCCTGGTGCTGTCCCCCAGGTATCTGCCGCCTGAGGCATTTACCTGCTTAATGGTAGAGCCGGCCCCTCTTTGTACCATTTGAAGATTCTTATGCCAGGTGGCATCAGATTGAAATGGCTGAGGGTTTTTCCTACCAAAAGATGTGAGGCATATCTTGGAAGCAAGAAGATTGTGTTAAATTTAACTTTTTAGAGGTGTGCACCTGCTGTTTCAGTTTTGCGCTGGCTCCCGTTATCAGGTTGGGAAGTTGCCGTTATGTGGCTCACGCAAAGAGAAAGAGGTGTTTTGGCAGCGCAGGTGAGAAAACAATACAGGTTCGCCCCCGGGCAATTTGCAGAGGAAAGCAGGCAGGAAAAAATGCAGATAAAAATAGCTCAGGAGACAGAGAGAGAGAGAGAGAGAGAGGAAAGAAAAGGAGGGTGGAACTTTGCAGGGCTGAGTTTTGCACAGGGGGTTGAATTAAAGGTGTGTGTTTCTACCTGGAATTCAGCCCTGGTAATACTAATGATGAATCAATAACCATAGGGCAAAAAAAAAAAGCCCGGTCTCAATGGATGGGTCTCAGTGATATATTCAGCCGCCGCAGTGTAGTGGCTACAGCGTTGGCCCAGGCCTCCCGGAGACTTGAGTTCAAGTGGCCCTTGGGGTCTCCTCCAGCCCTATGAAAGGGGGAAAGGAGCACCCCCCAATACCAGCCCTGTGTGCCAAGACACTGTTAATGTGTACGGGTGCACTGCCACTTAGAGGGAAGGGAGGTGGTATCCTTGCCCAGTGAAGTTCCGGCTGGGTAGGAATGCATAGCTCATGTGGCCGCAGGGAGTGTCTCCACACCAAGTGGATGGGCGCCATGTCTGCTCTCTTTCCACACCCTGTCATGAGCAATAGAGCGCATCATCTTGCCAGCTTCTCTGGGCAGGTCCCCAAGGTGACCTTCCCAGGGCTGCCTGGACCTAGTAAAACCTAAGAGAGGTGGAGTTGTGGAGTGGTTTGAGCACTGGGCTACAGCCCTAGAGACCAGAGTTTGATTCCCTGCTCAGGCATGGAAAACCATTGGGTGACTTTGGGTGCATCGCACACTTTCAGCCCCAGAAAACCCTGTGATGGGTTCATCTTAGGACCGTCATAGCTCAGAAATGGCTTGAAGGCACACAACAGCAACAATAAAACATAATATCTCAGGGTTATATATAGCCAGTGTGAGTGTTGGACTAGGACTCTGGGAGACCAGCATTCGAATCCCCCATCAGCCGTGGAAACCCACTGGGTGACTTTGGGCAAGCCACACTCTCTCAGCTGGAGGTTCTGTTCAACTTTCTGAGGTCATAGCTGTTGATTGGTCACTGTTGCATCCAGCTGGATGGACCCTCCTTTGAATCTCACCGGTGGGAGCAATGCACTCCAGGAAGATGTGGGAGCAAGACCTTTTCTGCTGTGGCACAGGGGTTATGGAATGCCCAACTGCTGCCCTCGTTAGATTCTGGAGCCAAGTTAAAACATGGCTTTTGAGAATCCATGATTATTTTGGATATATCATTGAATATTAAAGTTAAAACATCTTATTTCCAATTTCCATGTATGGTTGGGAAAGGCGGATGGTGAAGAAAGCTGATAGGAAGAAAACCAACACCCTGAAATGTGCCAGAGAAGAGTTTTGCAGATATCCTGGACTGCTAAAAAGGCAAACGAATGGGTCCAAGAGCAAATCAAGCCTGAGCGCTCTCTAGAAGCCAAGATGGCTAAGCTGAGGCTGTCGTACTTTGGCCATATCATGAGAAGACCCGACTCCCTAGAAGGGACAATAATGCTTGGGAAGGTGGAAGGGAGTAGGGAAAGAGGAAAACCACATTACAGATGGAGAGACTCCATCAAGGAAGACACAGCCCTGAATCTTCAAGACCTGAGCAGGTCGGATGAGGATAGTGTGAGATGGAATTGTCTCCTCCGTAGGGTTGCCATAAGTCAAAGTCAGCTTAACAGCAGTTGACAGCAACAACAGCAATTTATGCATCGGGGCTTTAGCTGGTTTTACCTCATTAATTAATCTGCTTAACTGAAAAGGCAAAAACTGCTAAACAAGTTAGTTAATTTGCTTGTTGGGCATGCTTTTAGATTGTTTCAATAATTTCCATCCATTTTAATTCTCTCTCGCTTTAAAGGGCTCCAAGAGATCTGGTGGTATCAAGTGGGATATAAACTTTTTTTTCATGAATATATTAATAAATTGTCAGAGTAAGTGATCATGATTAAGCAGGCTGACGTCAGGGAGTAGGAAATCTGAGTGCTTGCTTTTCTTACCAAGATGCTTCCATATAGGTGCGTGTGTGTGTGTGTGTGTGTGTGTGTGTGTATCTTTTAGTGTGAAGGCATTCTTCTTCCTGGTTTCTGAGTCAGAACCGGTGTCGAAACCAATCCAGATCAGGTCTTCTAAGGGTGAGTCGTCATCCGTCAGCAATAATCCCTGCTGACATTAACTGTCATTTCCTTTCAAGGTATGCGCTATTGACCACGGTGCCAAGATTACCCAATCTTCTTCAACAACCCACTTAATGTTATTTTGATTTTATGTAACCCTCCTACCTATCTGGAAATTTTTAAAAAAAGTGATACAGACGATAAAAGGGTTGAGGTGGCGGGGAACTTTTGTATTCCATTCTGATGAGGTGTTAGCAAAGTCACGCTTCTTAAACTGTGGGTTAGAAACCACAGTCATCCCTCTGGTACAATAATGTATGACTATGACCAATATGGTGATCCAGAAATCTTTTGTAAACTTTAATTGGTGTGGTAGATAATAACGTTAAATATACAGACTTGCAATAACCAAATCGTGCATACAAGCTGTGTGAGCGTTCCTGAAACTTGAACAAGTCTTTTTGTAAACATTTTTTTATTAAGTAAAAAAGAAGAAAAACAAACAAACGTGCAAGCCAACAAGAAATACATGCATACCGATGTCAACAAACATCCAAACCTACATATGACTAAAACAAAAACTAAGAAAACATAACTAAAAATTGCTTCCTGCCCTTGTTGCAAACAGTTTGCATTGTTTAAGCATTTACGCCTAACTATTGAATCGTTCATCTATCCCATAGTTATTAATTGCTGCTAATCACTTGTCATTTTAGTTATTTACTTAATTTCTCAAGTCCATAGATCACGGTCATTCTTTTGTTGAATGGAACCACTTCCATTCAGACAAAAATTCAGTTTGTGTTCTGCCTTTTATCCTATCTGTTTCAGCAGTTCCCATCAGTCTACTTAGCCATTCACTTCCTGTTGGTAAAATCCAATTTTTTCCTATACTTTGTGTATGCTAATCTTGCTACTCACAATGTGTGTTGTACCAGTTTATGTCGCTTCTTATCCAGTGTCGTATCTTCTTCTCAGATTCCAAACAGACACAATTCTAATTCTAGCTAAGAAAACCCTATTTTTATTTTTTTTCCAAACATTTTGATGACTCTGGGAGTCCACTGGCTGGGTCATCTAAGCTTCCAAATTTGTGGAAAAGGGTATTACTCTAACAGGCAACCCCAATAGCGTAGTGTAGTGGTTGAAGTGTTTTACGAGGACCCGGGGAGACCTGGGTTTGCTTCTCTGTTGTACAACAAGCCTGCAGATCTTTGAAAATGGCAGTATAAACCAGGTTTGCTGTTGCCTTCCTGTAAGGCTGAGAGAGTGTGACTTGCCCTTGGCTAGCCCCCCGAGTGGGGACGATCCACAATCCTCTCACAACCTCTCCTTACCGCCTTTCAAAACAAGAAATGTCAGAATTTTTTTACGGCTGACGTCGTCACACTCGGACTCTGAGGGAGCAAGAATTTTTTCCCAACTGCTTTGCAAATGTTGCATTCCCCAAAACCTGACACGCAGCATCCAAATTCCCCAATGTGAAAGAAAGAAGTGACCCCGGAGTTGGGGTGGGGAGGAATCTTAAAGGGTGGCCTGAACTGGTGGAGATGTCCCTCACGCGGACTCAGTCCCCTTTGAACAATGGCCACCGAGAGTCTCGAAGAGAATGGACTGTTCTAGAGAGAGAGAGAGAGAGAGAGAGAGAGAGAAGCTACAGGAAGAAAGGTGTGTGATTGTTTTGAAGCAAGTGGAAGGCAGAAGACTTCCTGACGTTGTTTGAATTGGCGCTCTTTGCCCTGTGTGTTTGTTCCTCCCCGGATTCACAAAGAGAATATCGCCAATCCAGTGATTTTGTTGTCTTAGGATTTACGTGCTGTGCCACAGAATCCAGACATGACACAATCCCATCTTTCATTAAAGAACCTTTCTCTTGGGTTTCCAAAACTCTTAGGGATCCACCTCTCCAAGTGTAACTCGGGTTTGGCCCTCCTTGTGGGATGGAGACAGCTTTGGTCACCATGGCCAATGACCTAAACTGAGTTTACCAGACAAGGAGAGTGTGTCCCTGTTAATTCTGTGGGATCTCTCAGTAGCTTTCGATACCATTTCGTGGTGTCCTTCCAGGCTGCTTTCTTGGAATGGGAGTTGGGAGACCTGTCTCACAATGCCTTTATTGCTTCCTGGAAGGGCAAATCCAGATGTCGGTGCTGAGGATTCCTGTTTGACCCATTGGCCTGTGGTGTCCCTCAGGGCTCTGTTCTGTCCTCCGTGTGATTTAACATATATGTGAAACCACAGAGAGGTTGTCTGGAGTTTTGGAGCTCAAAGCCATCAGACCATGAGCTGAATATGAGCCAGCAGTGTGATGCAGCAGCTAAAAAATCCAATGTGATTCTGGGCTGCCTCAAGAGAAGGATAGTGTCCAGATCAAGGAAAGTGATAGTACCACTCTATTCTGCTTTGGTCAGGCCCCACCTGAGGTTGCCATAAGTTGACAGGCGACTTCAAGGCACACGTGGAGAATATGGTTAATAGTTTACAGTCGGCACTCCACATTGTTGGGGCTGACTTTCAAGGATTTGAGTATCTGTGAGTTTCTCCAACCCATGCCTCCCGCACCTCAAGAGCTTCTTTCCCAGGGGACCCTTCTCTCTCGACAGCCATGATCTGGCCACACAGCCCTTTAAAAACCCACCTCTGCCGTCTTGAGTCCCAGCCTTGGGGAAAAAGCAATATATTGGTGATGGTGATGATGAGACCAGTAATAGTCCTTTGGAGTATGTGACTTGTGGCACTTTCTGCTTTTAATATGGCTAATACCCCTATTGTTCTCTGATGCCACGTTGCAGGGTTACGAGGGGAAAGTGACACTTTATCCTGGGATAATCTCCCTCATCTTCCGGTTATTATAATGGAAAGGCAACCAAGCCAAACACAATGACAGGGATTAGCAGCAATTGGGGGGGTGCAAGGAGGAAACAAGAGGCCTTGGCGTTTCTCCGCTAAATGTCAAGGTGTGAACCGGATTTGGCCCTGTAGAGGGATTGCTTCTAAACTCCTGTATGGGGTTAATCTGATCTCACATGGGATGGAAAGGTTTTATGACCCATTGGAGGGTTTGCCAGATCTCCAAGCCTGGCCCTGGGTGTCCAGTTTTCCTGGGAGATGGGGGTGCCAATCCTGCCATTTTGAGGGCCTCAGCACCCCCGCCCCCCCCCGTTGTGAAGAAAGGCCTGGCAAATCTCCAGCTTAGGTAATACAGAAAGAAAGGAATATGCATTTGCATGATTAAATGCTGTTTTGCAATAGTTAGAAGACCTTTAATAAAAAATGTTTTTTTAAAAAAGGAAAAACTTGAAGGCATGCAACAACCTCAAAACTGGGAACGGCCCCATTAGCTAAGATTCCTACCTTAATTTCCAAAAAAAAAAAACATAAGCTAGGAGCTCTTGTTTCTTGTAACAGACAATAGTTAAGAAGGATTGATGCAGTGCTTGTGTGCTTGCAGAAGGGCTTCATTATAATTTAAGAAAAATGTACCGTTAGCTGAAAGAGTAGTGTTTCATGTTACAGACATCAACAAATATCCTAACCTACATTGTCTAAAACAAACACTAACAAAACATAACTAAAGATTGGTTCTGACCCGTGTTGCGAACAGTTCATATTGTTTAGGCATTTATACTTAAATATTGAATGGTTTCTATTACCCCACAGTTATTAATAGCTTCTGATCACTTTCTTTTTGTTATTTACTTATTTAATTGCTCAAGTTTGTAAGTCGTTAATAACTGATTCTAGGTTGCCTTATACTAATGATCAATCATCCAAAGATAACAATTGTCTATATACAAAAACAACATTTTAAAACAACAGAGCATGTCTTCTGAATCCCTGTTTACACTTTTCATATAGTAATCTAAATTTTAAGTTTCAAAACCTGTATCATCAAACCACCTTGATTTAAATATAAAATAAAAGAAAACAATCAAACTCTTCCATGTGGACAGTGATGGTGCCCTTCCAAGTTGTCTGCCAAACTCCTTGGGAGCATGTCCCCAAGCTATCTGGGAATGCGAAAATGTCCCATCCTTGGTTAAAATAAAGAAGGAAATAATATATTAACATTCTATTCTGTAATTCCATCTTTCTCTTTCATTGGTATTACTTTTGTCTACTTGTGCACTGCCAAACTTGTAAAATTAACCCTATTTTCTTTTCTTCAAAGTGGCAACCAATACAGCACCATCTACCTCAACAGGGAACTCCACATTCACTCCTTTGTCCACAGAGAAAATATCAAGCCTGACAACTGATTCAGCTTCATCGCCAGAGGCAATATTAACTACAGCAGATAGCTCCACATCTCCTCAAAGCATGACAACTGTTCCTGCTTCATCCACGGGGCAACATCACCCACAGCAGAGAGCTCCAAATCTCCTGAAAGCATGACAAGTCTTCCTGCTTCGTCCACAGAGGCAACATCACCCACAGCAGAGAGCTCCACATCTCCTGAAAGCATGACAAGTCTTCCTGCTTCGTCCACAGAAGCAACATCACCCACAGCAGAGAGTTCCACATCTCCTGAAAGCATGACAAGTCTTCCTGCTTCGTCCGCAGAGGCAACATCACCCACAGCAGAGAGCTCCACATCTCCTCCGAGCATGACAACTGTTCCAGCTTTGTCCACAGAGGCATCATCAACCACAGCAGAGGGTTCCACATCTCTTCAAAGCATGACAAATCTTCCTCCTTCGTCCACAGAGGCAACATCACCCACAGCAGAGAGCTCCACATCTCATCAAAGCATGACAAGTCTTCCTGCTTCGTCCACAGAGGAAACACCCCCCAACAGAGAGTTCCACATCCCTAAAGCATGAAATTTCCCCTGTTCTCCAAGAGGCAACATCCCCCAAAGCGGGATCCACTTTCCTGAGCATACAATTTTCCGCTTGTCCACAGAGGCACATCAACGCAGAGGTCCACATCTCCTCAAAGCTAAATCTTCCTGCTTCGCCCCAAGAGGAAACATCACCCACGCGAGATCCACTCCCCTCAAAGCATACAATTTCCGCTTGTCCCAGAGGAAACATCACCCACGCGAGGTCCACTCCCCTCAAACATGACAATCTTCCTCTTCCCCAGGGGCAACATCACCCACAGCAAGGTCCCCCTCCAAAAGCATGAAAAGCTTCCTTTCTCCACAGAGGCAACATCACCCACGAGAGAGTCCACATTCCTAAGCATGACAATCTTCCTGTTTGTCCCAGAGGCAACATCACCCACGCAGAGAGTTCCACATTCCTGAAAGCATGAAATCTTCCTGCTTCCCCCAGAGGCAACATCACCCCCCAGAGGTCCACTTTCCCCTGGCATGACAATCTTCCTGTTCTTCCACAGAGGCAACATCACCCACGCAGAGAGTCCACATCTCCCCCAAAGCATAAACTTTAGTTTTGCCCAAAGAGGATCATCAACCACAGCAGAGAGTTCCACATCTCCCCCCAAAGCATGACAATTTCCGTTGTCCCAGGGCCTCACCCACAGCAGGGGGCCCACTCCCCTAAAGCATGACTTTCCGCTTGTCCCGGGGCCCCTCACCCACGCGAGGTCCACTCTCCTCAAAGCATAAAAGTCTTCCTGTTCGTCCCAGAGGCAACATCACCCACGCGAGAGTCTTCCACTCTCCTCAAAGCATGACAATCTTCCTGCTTCATCCCAGAGGCAACATCACCCACGGCAGAGAGTTTCCACATCTCCTAAAGCATGACAAGTCTTCCTGCTTCGTCCACAGAGGCAACATCACCCACGCAGAGAGCTCCACATTCCTGAAAGCATGACAAGTCTTCCTGCTTCAGTCCACAGAGGCAACATCACCCACAGCAGAGAGCTCCACATTCCTCAAAGCATGACAACTCTTCTGCTTCGTCCACAGAGGCAACATCACCACAGCAGAGAGCTCCACATCTCCTCAAAGCATGACAACTGTTCCTGCTTGTCCACAGAGGCACATCACCACAGCAGAGAGCTCCACATCTCCTCAAGCATGACAAGTCTTCCTGCTTCGTCCACAGAGGCAACATCACCCACAGCAGAGAGCTCCACATCTCCTCAAAGCATGACAAGTCTTCCTGCTTCGTCCACAGAGGCAACATCACCCACGCAGAGAGCTCCACATCTCCAAAGCATGACAAGTCTTCCTGCTTCGTCCACAGAGGCAACATCACCCACAGCAGAGAGCTTCCACATCTCCTCCAAGCATGACAAGCTCTTCCTGCTTCGTCCACAGAGGCAACATCACCCACAGCAGAGAGCTCCACATCTCCTGAAAGCATGACAAGTCTTCCTGCTTCGTCCGCAGAGGCAACATCACCCACGGCAGAGAGCTCCACATTTCCTGAAAGCATGACAAGTCTTCCTGCTTCTGTCCACAGAGGCAACATCACCCACGCAGAGAGCTCCACATTTCCTGAAAGCATGACAAGTCTTCCTGCTTCGTCCACAGAGGCAACATCACCCACGCAGAGAGTTCCACATCTCCTCAAAGCATGACAACTCTTCCTGCTTGTCCACAGAGGCAACATCACCCACAGCAGAGAGCTCCACATCTCCTCCGAGCATGACAACTGTTCCAGCTTCGTCCACAGAGGCATCATCAACCACAGCAGAGGGTTCCACATCTCCTCAAAGCATGACAAGTCTTCCTGCTTCAGTCCGCAGAGGCAACATCACCCACAGCTGAGAGCTCCACGTCTCATCAAAGCATGACAAGTCTTCCTGCTTCGTCCACAGAGCCAACATCACCCACGGCAGAGAGCTCCACATCTCCTCCAAGCATGACAACTCTTCCTGATTCTCCACAGAGGCAACATCACCCACAGTAGAGAGTTCCACATCTCCTCCAAGCATGACAACTCTTCCTGCTTGTCCACAGAGGCAACATCACCCACAGCAGAGAGTTCCACATCTCCTCCGAAAGCATGACAAGTCTTCCTGCTTCGTCCACAGAGGTATCATCACCCACAGCAGAGAGCTCCACATCTCATCAAAGCATGACAAGTCTTCCTGCTTCGTCCACAGAGGCAACATCACCCACAGCAGAGAGTTCCACATCTCCTCAAAGCATGACAATCTTCCTGCTTCGTCCACAGAGGCAACATCACCCACAGCAGAGAGCTCCACATCTCCTGAAAGCATGACAAGTTCCTGCTTCGTCCACAGAGGCACATCACCCACAGCAGAGAGTTCCACATCTCCTCAAAGCATGACAAGTCTTCCTGCTTCGTCCACAGAGGCAACATCACCCACAGCAGAGAGCTCCACATCTCCTCAAAGCATGACAAGTCTTCCTGCTTCGTCCACAGAGGCAACATCACCCACAGCAGAGAGCTCCACATCTCCTCAAAGCATGACAACTCTTCCTGCTTCTCCACAGAGGCAACATCACACCACAGCAGAGAGTTCCACATCTCCTCAAAGCATGACAAGTCTTCCTGCTTCGTCCACAGAGGCAACATCCCCCACAGCAGAGAGCTCCACATTCCTAAAGCATGACAAGTCTTCCTGCTTCGTCCCAGAGGCAACATCACCCACGGCAGAGAGCTCCACATTTCCTAAAGCATGAAACTCTTCCTGTTCGTCCAAGAGGCAACATCACCCACGCAGAGAGTTCCACATCTCCTCAAAGCATGACAAGTCTTCCTCCCTTCGTCCACAGAGGCAACATCACCCACGCAGAGAGCTCCACATCTCCTCCGAGCATGACAACTGTTCCAGTTTTGTCCACAGAGGCATAATAAACCCCACAGCAGAGAGTTCCACATCTCCTCAAAGCATGACAAGTCTTCCTGCTTCGTCCACAGAGGCAACATCACCCACAGCAGAGAGCTCCACATCTCTCAAAGCATGACAATCTTCCTGCTTCGTCCACGGGGCCAACATCACCCACGGCGAGAGTCCACATCTCCTCCAAGCATACAACTCTTCCTGTTCGTCCACAGAGGCAACATCACCCACAGCGAGGTTCCCCCATCTCCTAAAGCATGACAAGTCTTCCTGCTTCTCCGCAGAGGAACATCACCCACGGCAGAGAGCTTCCACATTTCCTAAAGCATGACAAGTCTTCCTGCTTCGTCCACAGAGGAAACATCACCCACGCAGAGAGCTCCACATTTCCTGAAAGCATGACAAGTCTTCCTGCTTCGTCCACAGAGGAAACATCACCCACAGCAGAGAGTTCCACATCTCCTAAAGCATGAAATCTTCCTGCTTCGTCCAAGAGGAAACATCACCCACAGCAGAGAGCTCCACATCTCCTCAAGCATGACAACTGTTTCCAGCTTTGTCCACAGAGGCATCATCAACCACAGCAGAGGTCCACATCTCCTCCAAAGCATGACAACTCTTCCTGCTTCGTCCCAGAGGCAACATCACCCACAGCAGAGAGCTCCACATCTCCTCAAAGCATGACAAGTCTTCCTGCTTCGTCCCAGAGGCAACATCACCCACAGGCAGAGAGCTCCACATCTCCTCAAAGCATGACAAGTCTTCCTGCTTCGTCCACAGAGGCAACATCACCCACAGCAGAGAGCTCCACATCTCCTCAAGCATGACAAGCTCTTCCTGCTTCGTCCACAGAGGCAACATCACCCACAGCAGAGAGTTCCACATCTCCTGAAAGCATGACAAGTCTTCCTGCTTCGTCCGCAGAGGCAACATCACCCACAGCAGAGAGCTCCACATTTCCTGAAAGCATGACAAGTCTTCCTGCTTCGTCCACAGAGGCACATCACCCACAGCAGAGAGCTCCACATCTCCTCAAAGCATGACAAGTCTTCCTGCTTCGTCCACAGAGGCAACATCACCCACAGCAGAGAGCTCCCACATCTCCTCAAAGCATGACAACTCTTCCTGCTTCGTCCACAGAGGCAACATCACCCACAGCAGAGAGCTCCACATCTCCTCAAGCATGACAACTCTTCCTGCTTCGTCCACAGAGGCAACATCACCACAGCAGAGTCCACTCTCTCAAGCATGACAATTTCCGCTTGTCCCAGAGGCAACATCCCCAGCAGAAGCTCACCTCTCAAGCAGAAACCTCCGCTCCCACAGAGCACATCACCACGCAGAGAGTCCCATCTCCTAAAGCATGACAATTTCCTGTTGTAAGGCAACATCACCCACAGGAGAGTCCACTTCTAAAGCATGACAAGTCTTCCTTGCCCAGAGCAACTCACCCACGGCAGAGAGCTCCACATTCCTAAGCATGAACTTTCCGTTGTCCAAGAGGCAAAACCACGAGAGATCCACATCTCCCCCAAGCATGACATCTTCCTGTCGTCCACAGAGGCAACATCACCACAGCAGAGAGTTCCACATCTCTAAAGCATGACAAGTTCCTTTTCCAAGGACATCACCACGCAGAGAGTCCACATTCTAAACATGACAAGCTCTGCTTCCCAAGGCCTCACCCACAGCAGAATCCACTCTCTAAAGCATAAACTTCTGTGCCCAGGCAACATCACCCACGCGAAGCTCCACATCCCCCAGCATGACACTTTCCGCTTTGTCCACAGAGGCACATCACCACAGCAGAGGTTCACATCTCCTAAAGCATGACAAGTCTTCCTGCCTCCGAGAGGACATAACAACCCCCCCAAAGCTGAAGGCTCTCCACAGACTAAGATCAAAGCATGACAATCTTCCTGCTCCCACAGAGGCACATCACCCGCAGAGAGTCCACATCTCCTAAGCATGAAATCTCGCTTTGTCCAAGAGGCAACATCACCACAGCAGAGCCACATTCCAAGCATACAATTTCCGCTTGTCCCAGAGGCACATCACCCAGCAGAGGTCCACATTCCCAAGCATGAAATCTTCCTGCTTCTCCAGAGGCAACATCCCCACGCGAGGCCATCTTCAAGCATGACAATTTCGCTTGTCCACAGAGGACATCACCACGCAGAGAGTCCACATCCCCCAGCATGACAACTTTCCGTTGTCCACAGAGGCACATCACCACAGCAGAGAGTCACATCTCCTAAGCATGACAATTTCCGCTTCGTCCCGAGGCACATCACCCAGAGGGGTCACTTCTAAAGCATACAAGTCTTCCTGCTTCGTCCCGAGCAACATCACCCACGGAGAGCTCCACTTTAAGCATGAAAAGTCTTCCTGTTCGTCCACAAGGAACATCACCCACGCAGAGAGTCCACATTCCTAAAGCATGACAACTTCTGCTTCCCAGAGGAACATCACCACGCAGAGATCACATTCCTAAACATGAAGCTCTGCTTCGTCCACAGAGGAACATACCACGCAGAGACCCACATTCTAAAGCATAAAAGTTCCGCTTGTCCACAGAGGCACATCACCACAGCAGAGGTTCCACATCTTCAAGCATAAATCTTCTGCTTGTCCAGAGGCAACATCACCCACAGCAGAGAGCTCCACTCTCTCAAGCATGACAATTTCCGCTTTGTCCACAGAGCAATCACCACGCAGAGGTCCACATCTCCTAAGCATGACAATCTTCCTGCTCTCCCAGGCAAATACCCACAGGAGAGCCCACTCCTCAAAGCATGACAAGTCTTCCTGCCTCGTCCACAGAGGCAACGTCACCCACGGCAGAAGAGCTCCACATCTCCTCCGAGCATGACAACTGTTCCAGCTTTGTCCACAGAGGCATCATCAACCACAGCAGGGGTTCCACATCTCCTCAGAGCATGACAAGTCTTCCTGCTTCGTCCGCAGAGGCAACATCACCCACAGCAGAGAGTTCCACATCTCCTGAAAGCATGACAAGTCTTCCTGCTTCGTCCGCAGAGGCAACATCACCCACAGCAGAGAGCACCACATCTCCTCCAAGCATGACAACTCTTCCTGCTTCGTCCACAGAGGCATCATCAACCACAGCAGAGAGTTCCACATCTCCTCAAAGCATGACAAGTCTTCCTGCCTCATCCACAGAGGCAACATCACCCACGGCAGAGAGCTCCACATCTCCGAGCATGACAACTGTTCCAGCTTTGTCCACAGAGGCATCATCAACCACAGCAGAGAGTTCCACATCTCCTCAAAGCATGACAAGTCTTCCTGCTTCGTCCGCAGAGGCAACATCACCCACAGCAGAGAGCTCCACATTTCCTGAAAGCATGACAAGTCTTCCTGCTTCGTCCGCAGAGGCAACATCACCCACAGCAGAGAGCACCACATCTCCTCCAAGCATGACAACTCTTCCTGCTTCGTCCACAGAGGCAACATCACCCACAGCAGAGAGTCCACATCTCCTCAAAGCATGACAAGTCTTCCTGCTTCGTCCACAGAGGCAACATCACCCACGGCAGAGAGCTCCACATCCCCTCCGAGCATGACAGCTGTTCCAGCTTTGTCCACAGCGGCATCATCAACCACAGCAGAGGGTTCCACATCTCCTCAAAGCATGACAAGTCTTCCTGCTTCATCCACAGAGACAACATCACCCACGACAGAGAGCTCCATGTCTCATCAAAGCATGACAACTGTTCCTGCTTCGTCCACGGAGGCAACATCAATCACAGCAGAGAGCTCCACGTCTCATCAAAGCATGACAACTGTTCCTGCTTCGTCCACAGAGTCCACATCAACCACAACAGAGATCTCCACATCTCCTCAAAGGATGACAAGTCTTCCTGCTCCATCCATGGAGTCAACATCTCCCATGGCAGAGAGCTCCACACCTCTTCAAAGCATGACAACTCTGCCTGCTTCATCCACAGAGGCAACATCACCCACAACAGAGAGTTCCACATCTCCTGTAAGCATGACAGCTCTTTCTGCTTTGCCCATGAAGGTAACATCTAGCACAACTGAAAGCTCCACATCCCCCCTAGAAACTACAGCCGCCTCCACAACTTCCCCAGAGACAACTGGGATAATTTCTACCACAGTAGAGACTTTCACTTTTTCTACAGAAACTACAGGGGCCAAACATCTCCCTCTCCTGAACCCATCACCTCTTTTGTAGTGACCACAGCAAGTTCTTCTGTCTATCTCCCAACAACCAAGGTGATGAAGTTGACCACAGCAGAGTCCTCTTCCTCTTCTGCTGAGATTACAAGGACCACCAGTGCAGTGTCAGACGTTGCTAGAAGAACATCAAGTGCTGCACAGAGCTCCCTATCTACCCCAGATACTACACTGGCTTCAGTGTCTCCTCCAGCTATGACAGTGTTCACAGAGATTTCTGGGACAACATCTTTTGGGATCAAAGAGCTTCACCTTCCCTTCAGAGACTACAGGGGCCTCCATGCCTCCCTCTGAAATGACAAGAATAACATTTGTGACAGCAGCCACTTTACTTGAACCTACAACTTCTTCCCCTGAGACTGCTCCATTTACTACATTTGAACGCAGAACTTCAACTGAGTCTACCATGGCCACTTCACTTGAATTCACCACCTCTCCTGAAACCCCGATAGCGACATCGGTTCAACTCACAACTTCTCCTGCGGAAACTACCATGGTGACTTCACTAGAATCCACAAGTTCTCCTCCTGAGACTACCACGGTCACTTCACTTGAAGCCACAACTTCTCCTGCTGAGACCACCATGCTTATTTCACTTGAAGGTACCACCTCGCCCGCTACAATTACCATAGTGACATCACCTCAACTCACAACTTCTCCAAGTGAGAGCGCCATAGTTACTTTACTTAAACCCACCACTTCTTCACCTGAAACCGCCATAGTCACTTCACTGCAACCTACCACTTCTTCTGCTGAGACTACCATAAGGACATCACTTGAACTCACAACCCCTCATGCTGAGAATACCATGGGTACTTCAGTCAAACCTACAACTTCTCTTGCTGAGACCACAACGGTCACTTCACTGGAACCCACAACCTCTCCACTTCGAAGCACCATGGTCACTTCACTGGAACCCACAACCTCTCCACCTGAAACCACCATAATCACTTCACTGGAAACCACGAGCTCTCCACTTGAACGCACCATATTTACTTCAATTGCACCCAGAACTTCTCCTGTTGAGACTACCAAGGTCACTTCACTGGAACCCACCACAGCTCCACCTGAAACCACCATGGTCACTTCACTGGAACCTACAACCTCTCCACCTCAAAGCACCATGGTCACTTCACTGGAACCCAAAACTTCTCAAGCTGAAACCACTATGATCACATCACTGGAACCCATAAGCTCTCCAGCTGAAGGCACCATGGTTATTTCACCGGAACCAACCACCTCTCCACCTGAAACCAGCACGGTTACTTCACAGGAACTCACCACCTCTCCACCTGAAAGCACCATGGTCACCGCAACGGAACCCACCACCTCTCCACCGGAAAGTACCACGGTCAATTCACCGGAATCCACCACTTCTCCAGCTGCAAGCACCGTGATCCCTTCACTGGAAACCACGAGCTCCCCAGCTGCAAGCACTATGGTTACTTCACCGGAACCAAATACCTCTCCACCTGAAAGCACCATGGTCACCTCACCGGAACCCAACACCTCTCCACCTGAAAGCACCATGGTCACTTCACCGGAATCCACCACTTCCTCAACTGCAAGCACCATGATCCCTTCATTGGAACCCACGAGCTCCCCAGCTGCAAGCACCATGGTCACTTCATTGGAACCCACAACCTCTCCACTTGAGAGCACCATGGTCACTTCACCGGAACCCATGAGCTCTCCACCTGTAAGCACCATAGTCACTTCACCGGAACCCATCACCTCTCCACCTGAAAGCACCATGGTCACTTCACTGGAACCCACAATCTCTCCACATGAAAGCACCATGGTCACTTCACCGGAACCCACAAGCTCTCCACTTCAAAGCACCGTGGTCACTTCACCGGAACCCACAAACTCTCCACCTGAAAGCACCATGGTCACTTCCCTGGAACCCAAGAGCTCTCCAGCTGAAAGCACCATGGTCTCTTCACCGGAACCCACAACTTCTCCACCTGAAAGCACCGTGGTCTCGTCACCGGAACCCACAACTTCTCAACCTGAAAGCACCGTGGTCTCGTCACCGGAACCCACAACTTCTCCACCTGAAAGCACCGTGGTCTCGTCACCGGAACCCACAACTTCTCCACCTGAAAGCACCATGGTCATTTCACCAGGAGCCACAACCTCTCCACCTGAAAGCACCATGGTCACTTCACCGGAACCCACAAGCTCTCCACCTGAACGCACCATGGTCACTTCACCAGAATGCACCACTTCTCCAGCTGAAACGACCATGATCACTTCACTGGAACCCAAGAGCTCTACACCTGAAAGCACCATGGTCACTTCACCAGAACCCACCACCTCTCCACCTGAAAGCACCATGGTCGCTTCACCGGAACCCACAAGTTCTCCACCTGAAAGCACCATGCTCACTTCACCAGAAGCCAAAACCTCTCAACGTGAGAGCAGCGTGGTCACTTCACCGGAACCCACTACTTCTCCACCTGAAAGCACCATGGTCATTTCACTGGAACCCACCACCTCTCCACCTGAAAGCCCCATAGTCACTTCACTGGAACCCAACACCTCTCCACCTGAAAGCACCACGGTTACTTCACAGGAACCCACCACCTCTCCACCTGAAAGCACCATGGTCACTTCCCCGGGACCCACCACCTTTCCACCTGAAAGCACCATGGTCTCTTCACCGGGACCCACAACTTCTCCACCTGAAAGCACCATGGTCATTTCACCAGGAGCCACAATCTCTCCACCTGAAAGCACCATGGTCAATTCACAGGAATCCAGCACCTCTCCACCTGAAAGCACCATGGTCACTTCACTGGAACCCACAATCTCTCCACGTGAAAACACCATGGTCACTTCGCCGGAACCCACAAACTCTCCACCTGAAAGCACCATGGTCACTTCACTGGAACCCATGAGCTCTCCAGCTGAAAGCACCATGGTCTCTTCACCGGAGCCAACAAGCTCTCCACCTGAAAGCACCATGCTCACTTCCCCAGAAGCCACAACCTCTCAACATGAGAGCACCATGGTCACTTCACCGGAACCCACTACTTATCCACCTGAAAGCACCATGGTCGCTTCACCAGAAGCCATCACTTCTCCACCTGAAAGGACCATGGTCACTTCACTGGAAGCCACCACTTCTTCAGCTGAAACCACCATGATCACTTCACCGGAACCCACCACCTCTCCACCTGAACGCACCATGGTTACTTCACCAGAATCCACCACTTCTCCAGCTGAAATGACCATGATCACTTCACTGGAACCCAAGAGCTCTCCAGCTGAAAGCACCATGGTCACTTCACCAGAACCCACCACCTCTCCAGCTGAAAACATCATGGTCACTTCACCTGAAACCACCACCACTCCACCTGAAAGCACCATGGTCTCTTCACCAGAACCCACAACTTCTCCACGTGAAAGCACCATGGTCACTTCACTGGAACCCACAACTTCTCCAGCAGAAAGCACCATGGTCTCTTCACCAGAACCCACAACTTCTCCACGTGAAAGCACCATGGTCACTTCACTGGAACCCACAACTTCTCCACTGGAAAGCACCATGGTCTCGTCACCGGAACCCACAACTTCTCCACCTGAAAGCGCCGTGGTCGCTTCACCAGAAGCCACCACCTCTCCATCTGAAAGCACCATGGTCACTTCACCGGAAACCACCACTTCTTCAGCTGAAACCACCACAGTCACTTCACTGGAACCCACCACCTCTCCACTTGAACGCACCACGATCACTTCACTGGAACCCACCACCTCTCCACCTGAACACACCATGGTCACTTCACCAGAATCCACCACTTCTCCAGCTGAAACGACCATGATCACTTCACTGGGAGCCACGAGCTCTCCACCTGAAAGCACCATGTTCACTTCACTGGAACCCACAACCTCTCCACCTGAAAGCATCATGGTCACTTCACCTGAACCCACCACCACTCCACCTGAAAGCACCATGGTCACTTCACCGAAATCCACCGCTTCTCGTTCTGAGACTACCATGGTGACATCTCTTGAACCCGCAAGTTCTCCTGCTGAGACTACCATGTTAACATTACTTGAACCCACAAGTTCTCTTGTGAAGACTACCACAATCACCACAGTCCAACCTCCATCTTCTCCTGCTGAGACTACTGCAGCGTCTTCTCTCTTTCCGACCTCTTCCTTTGAGAGTCCAGCTTCAACAGCAGTGGGAGCAGAGAAAGCCTCTTCCATCACCTCGACTATTGCCCCTCTGGAGACCACCATAATTATTGGAACAACCTCAACTGAGAAGACTACCTCTGTCACCTTGATAGTGCCTTCCTATTCTGTGACTTCAACCGCAGTCACATCAACTGAAATTGAGATCCGCAGTCCTACATCTATCACAGGTACTATGGTAAACGGTAGAATCTTTTGTAAAAGTTATCTCCTTAATGGGCACCTAAAGATGATTGAATATCCTTACGGTGTGCCCTCCGTAAATATGCAGGGAGACTTTTCCACAAACCCCTTCATAAAACAAAACAAAAAAATGATGCATAACAGCCCATTATAATCAAGGGACTTGTCATGCGCACACCAAATGTGACCATTGACTCTAATGGGATGCAGTGCTTCCCACAGACTCACATTTTTCTGTGCAGGCCTTGACGTTAGGGAGGGTTACTGTTTGCTGTTTCTTGTTGCTTCCCTCAAGAAGACGGAAACCTCTCTGTTATTCCCTTCTTAAATTCACCTTTAAATTGGAAGGATCGTTCACATTTCCCCTCATACCCTGCTCTTTGGCTAACCCAAAATGTAAATTTTTCCTCTCCAACAGTTGCAGTCAATGAATCCCTCATCCCTGCTGCCACAGAGAAGCCAGTAAAACAGCCAGTGGATAGTAAGAACATTACAACCCCAGAGATGACAACACTGCCTGTTACAACACCAAGTATATGCTAACAGGGGAGTGGGGGAAGCTTCACATTTCTTCATCAATTCAAAGAAAAAACAAACTTTTTGATAGAAAACTGAATTACCATCTTTGCCTGATGAAGACACCTGTGAAGCTTAGAAGGCTTGCTACAGGCTGAGTTGGCTTATATTTTGCAAAATGTAAGACCCTGAAGCCTGAACAGTGTGTTTTTAAAGCATAAAGCTTTGAGTGTTGTAGAATGAAAGCGTAACACTCAGAGCATAGGCGCTGGTCCATTTTGAGTATAGAGCCAACCTAACAAACCTAGGAGTTCTATTTTGCAAAATTTAAGAGCGTGAATCCTGCGCAGTGTGTTTGTAAAATATATAACGCATAAAGCTTTATGTCTTCTGGAATGAATGTGTAATGCTAAGAGCATAGGTACCCTCCCATTCAGGGCGTATAGCCCTAAATCTAGCAGGGTGAAACCACATGTGTTTCAAGCTATCAGGGTGTATTCTACATCTTTTGGTTGGCCCGATACAGGTACAAAAATGGATTTTGGATTGGATTGGGTTGGATTGGTCTTATGGGCTACATGACTACCCCTGGGAAATTAGAAGCAAAATAGATTGCCCGTTCAAGTGGGGGGCCTCACGGGTGGAGAAATTGCAACTTGCATAAATCTCTTTATTGAGGTGGGTTAAAAGTATCCCCCCAAATGGTACCCTAATACTTCATGAAACTGGGCATATACAAGCTTGAAGCAGCTTAGGCCATTAGACTCAAGAGTGGGCTGTGAGCCATTTATGAAAACTATTTATTGGTCTTGGGGGAGAAAAAAGAACAGGTAAAGAACAGCTCATCTTCTCTGCATCTTGTCCTCCACAGGCTCTTCCACGAGGTTTCCTCTGCCCCCTGTTGTGCCTCCTTCCAGGACCACAAAAGCCACACCGGTGGCCACTGTACCTGAAGGAAAAGCTACAACTTCCTCTACTACATTCCAGTTGACAAGTGAGTTGTGGGTTTTTCTTTTCTTTCACAAACAAAAAATGGGTGACAAAAGCAAATCAATCCGCTTGGCAAAAGTGGGTTTCCTGGGGTTCATCTCTCTGTTAATGGATTCAAATTTATAAATATAATTCAGTCCAGCTGGTTCTCTTTCTAGTCTTTCTTTGTCATTTCTTTGTTCAAGGACTGAAACCCTTAAATCCTGTGACTGTATGTCCTGGGAGGTTGAAATGTTATGCAGCTCATTTTTGGGTATTGCCCCTCCTGATGTCCAATTTCACTGTAGATTTTGTGATTCTGGGCATTCTTGCTAATGACAAGAATTGCTAATTGCTAATTGCTGATTCTTGCAAGAATTGCTCAGTGCTAATTCTTGCTTGTGGAAAGAATGGCAGGATGCCAAATG
Source organism: Iguana delicatissima (assembly GCA_948472985.1). Lineage (NCBI taxonomy): Eukaryota > Metazoa > Chordata > Lepidosauria > Squamata > Iguanidae > Iguana > Iguana delicatissima. The sequence goes on along the minus strand of CAOKZL010001628.1, from coordinate 55,220 downwards.
TATTATGTCAAATTCAGCACATTGACTGTAGCTTCTCATTCCCTTCCAGCTGGTATGCCCATGACCACACCGACACCCACGCCAGCTCCAGCCATTGAACGCTTCACCATAAATTTTACCGTAACTACCCTCAAGTACAAGGCAGAAATGGGAACTCTCAATTCGGAAGTGTTTAATTCCACTGCAAGTGAACTCATTGGTCTGGTGAGTCGGATGCTGTTTGCAGTGGTGTGAATTCTTGAGGTGAGGTTTGGTGGGTCCTATTGGGTTGGCATGCTCAGTGTAACTTTTCTTCCGCAGCTGGACAGAGAACTCCTCAACACTGGCATCGGACGGCTGTATATGGGATGCAGGGTGACGAAGCTGAGGTGAGCTTTCCTTAAATATATGTGTTGCATCAATTATGGTTATGATTCACATATACAGAAGTGACTTTTTCCCCTCTCTTGCCCGTCTCAGGAGACATTCTGTATGGTTCTGCTAAAGTTCCCTTTCTCTTTTTAGACCTGTGAGAGATGGGAATGAAACTGGGTTGGATGCCGTCTGCACTTACAGGAACGATTCCGTCCCACCTGTCTTTGACCGAGTGAAGGTGTACCATGAACTGGTGAACCAGACTGGAGGTTTCACCAAGTTGGGACGGTATGACCTGGAGAGATACAGCCTTTATGTCAATGGTAATGGTGTGATTTTAAAGCATTTGGAGCTTATGAGGTTTAAGAAATAGATAGGAGGGCTAGGACCCTCTGGGGTGTGTTTCCAGTATTCACAAAGGGCTGAACTAGGTAGGATGATAAATTTCTCTCTCATCAGCAGGGCATCTGAAAGTGCCATGCTGGTTGTAGGATTGTGTGTGTTGTGTTGTTGAGCTCGACTAACGCAACAGGTTGACCATGAAGCTCAGCTTTCTTCATTTTAAGTCTGAAAAATCCACAGCCTTGGCTGTCCCACTGATGATTGTCTCTTTTCCCCCCAGATTACAGTGAAATTCCTCCACAACCAAGTAAGTGGCATACAAACATCTTCAATTTAGAGACCACTATGCAAAAGTGTTGAAAGTCAACATGATGTAGTGGTTTGAGTGTTGCCCTAGGACTCTGGGACGTTGTTGTTGTTGTGTGCCTTCAAGTTGTGTTCCACATACAGTGACCTTGAGATGAACCAATTGTGGGTTTTCTGGGGCTGTGTGTGTGTGTGATGCCGAAGGTCACCGAGTCGGTTTCCATGGCCAAACAAGGAATCGAACCCTGGTCTCCAAGATCATTTTTAGTCCAGCTCTCACACTGCTACACCATGCTGGGATACTAGGGATCCAATTCCCGCTTGGCCATGAGAACCCATGGTTCTAGGTTACCCTGAGTAAGTCTCTCGCCTGACCTCAGAAGTCCATGGCAAATCCCCTCTGAATAAATCTTGCCATGAAAACTTTGTGATTGATTCACTTTAGGATTTCCATAAGTCAGCAACAACTTGAGGGTGTACAGTAACACCACAGAAATTTCCTATGGGTCAGGTGGAGAGTAGGGAGACAGGCATTCCGAACGGTGGTTAATGGCAAGAATCAATGGCGTGTCAAAATCCCTTTTCTCATTCTTTTCCAGCAACTTCACCCACTATAACTCCAACACCAGCTCCAGCGGTTGAAGAGTTCACAGTGAATTTCACCATCACCAACCTCAGATACAGGGAAGAGATGGGAACTCCCAATTCCAACACATTCAATGCAACTGAAATGGCATCACCAACTCTGGTAAGCGGAACTCCGTTTGGGAACCATTGGAATGCATTTGGAAGAAGTTACGTTTTGGGATCGTTCTTGAGTCATTCCACAGTTGCCCCCATGGAAATAGCCACTGACCTTGTTGGCCAGTGAAATGGATTTGCTTCTCTGGGCCACACCAAGAGAAGATTACAAGGTGAATCAAGGACCCATTCTCATCATAAGAAAGACATTTATGCCCCACACCTTGAGAGACTAGAATGGGAGCCCTCTCTCCCAGCAGAAGGTCTCTGAGGTTCAGAGATACCAAGAAACTTGCGCAAGGAAAGCCATATTAGTTTCTCCTACAGTGGGACATTCTGAGAGCTGTCGTTTTAGAAAAAGACTCATTGCTCAATGCATTCAAATATCTCTCCCTTTTTCTTTTGTCAGATGGACCGAATACTCCACAGTAGCAGCATAGGCCCAGCGTATCTGAGATGTAAAGTGACAACTTTAAGGTAAGAGTTGTCTTCAAATGTCTGATCATTTTGACCTCAATAGCCTGTTGTTTAAACAGCAATGCTTCCCTCTTGCCCAGTTGAGCAATCAACCCACAGTTATGCTGCTCCAATTTATTCTCTTTTCTCCCCTCATACTCAGACCAGTGAAAAATCAGAATGAAACTGGGGTAGACTCCATCTGCACTTACCGAAACGACTCCAAAATTCCCATTTTTGACCGGGTGAAAATCTACCACGAAATAGTGAATAAGACAAAAGATTTCACCAAGATGGGCCCCTACAAACTGGAGCAATACAGTCTCTACGTTAACGGTAGGGAAATGGTTTCAGAGCATTTGAATAGATAGTTTGTGTGTAGTATTTTGCCAGCTGTTTTTACAATATTTCTGTTAAAACCCTGCTACCTCAACTGCCTCATCACTGATTCTTTCTTCCTCTTTCCATAGGTTATCATGAGGTTCCTCTGGAAGCAAGTGAGTTGCATGCAAAAATGCTTGATTTGGGATTGCTACAGACCATAAAGTTGGGCATGATGTTGATAAGTCTTGTAGAATCTCAGACTTGGAAGGGGTCTTTAGTCCTGCCCCCTGCCAGGTAGGAATACACAACTAAAATATTACTCAGAAGTGGTCATCCAACCTCTATTGGAAGACCTCCAAAGATGGAGACACTACCGCTCTCTGAGGCAATCTGTTCCACTCTCCAACAGCTCTTATCCACCAGTGTTCTTCCCAATGCTGAGGTGGAATCTCTTTTCTTGTCATTTTAATCTGTTGGTTTTATGTTCTAATCTCTGGAGCAGCTAAAAACAAACCCCAACCAACGAGCCTCAGCTTAAAGCAAGCCCCAATCCTATGGATCAGGTGGGGAGTGGGGAGACAGGCATGCGGAACGGTGGTTAACAGCAAGAATTAGTAGTGTGTCCAAATCCCTTTTCTCATTTTTTTACAGCAACTTTGCCCACTATAACTCCGACGCCAGCTCCAGTGGTTGAACAGTTCATGGTGAATTTCACCATTACCAACCTCAGGTACAAAGAAGAGATGGAAACTCCCAATTCTGAAACATTCAACGCAACCGAAATGGCAGTCACCGCTCTGGTAAGCCAGGTTCCTTTCCCGTTTGGGAGACTACACAGAGTGCAGCATTTGGAAGAGTAACATTTTGGGACCATGAGTCCCAGATTTTGTCCCCATAAGGATTCCCACTGACCTTGTTGGCTGGTGAAATAGACTTGCTCTCCAGGCCACACCAAGACAGGTTAGACAGCTGTGTTGGTGAATCAAGAACCCATCTTCATTGGAAGAAAGGCATTTCTGCCCCCCACCCTGAGAACAGAATGAAAGCCCTCTCTCCCAGCAGCAGGTCTCTGAGGTTTAGAGATACCAAGAACAGATTAAGTCCAATGGAAGTTTCCTTGTATGTGTGTCCTTTCAAGTTGTCTGCTCCCCCCACCCTTTTCTTTCTGGAGGAAATTCCCTGAAAATTTTAAGGAGAAGTCTGGTTATTCATAAATTAGCCCAAGGGAAGCCATATTAGTTTCTCCTACACTGGGACCTTCTGAGAACTGTAGTTTTGGAAAAGAAGTCATTGCTTGATGCATCAAATATCTCTTCCTTTTTCTTTTGTCAGATGGACCGAATACTCCGCAGTAGCAGCATAGGCCCAGCGTATCTGAGATGCAAAGTGACAACTTTTAGGTAAGAGTTGTCTTCAAAGGTCTGATTATTTGGTCCGTTGTCCAAACAATAGTGTTTCCCTCTTGCCCAGTTGAGCAATCAATTCACAATTTTTCTGTTCCGATTTATTCTCTCTTTTTCTCCCATATCCCAGACCAGTGAAAAACTGGGATGAAACCGGGATAGACTCCATCTGCACTTACCGAAATGACTCCACAACTCCTGTTTTTGACCGGGTAAAGGTTTACCACGAAATAGTGAATAAGACGAAAGATTTCACCAAGATGGGCCCGTACAAGCTGGAGAGATACAGTCTCTACGTTAATGGTAGGAAAATGGTTTCAAAACATTTGTGTAAATTCTGTGCGTGTAGTATTTTATGAACTGTTTTCACCAGTTTTCACAAATGCTGCTACCTCTACTGCTTTATCAATGATTCTTTCTTTCCCTTTCTGTAGGTTACCATGAGGTTCCTCTGGAAGCAAGTAAGTGACATGCAAAAATACTTAATTAGGGATTGCTACTCAAAATAAAATGAGGGAGGTTGATAAGTGCAGAATCTCAGACTTGGAAGGAGTCTGGCAGATATACACAACTAAATTATTCCTCAGAGGTGATCAGCCAACGTCTGTTTCAAGTCCTCCAAAGATGAAGACACCATCTCAGTCTGAGACAATCTGTTCCGCTCTCCAACAGCTCTTATCCACCAAACTTCTTCCTAATGCTGAGGTGGAATCTCTTTTCTTGTCTTTTTAATCCATTGGTTCTTATGTTCTAATCTCTGGAGCAGCTAAAAACAAGCCCCAACCATAAATGATGGCTGTTGGCATCGTCTGAAACCGGATGGATATAAAAGCTTCCTTAATTTTTTAATAACTGCAACTTTTGAATCCCGTGCTGTGTCTCCAGGGAGGTTGAAATGTTCCACAACTGTTTTTTGTTTTTTAGCAGGGGGGCGGGTCTTGCCCCTTCTAATGTCTGATTTCACCATAGATTTTATCATTCTGGGCGTTCTTGCTAATGGCAAGAATTGCTAATTGCTGATTCTTGCAAGAATTGCTAAGTGCTAATTCTTGCTTGTGGCACAAATGGCAGGATGCCAAATGTATTATGTCAAATTCAGCACATTGACTGTAGCTGCTCATTTTGTTTTAGCTGTTATGCCCACAACCACACCGACACCCTCACCAGCTCCAGCCATTGAATGCTTCACCGTACATTTTACTATAACCAACCTCAAGTATAAAGCAGAAATGGGAACTCTCAATTCAGAAGCATTTAACTCCACTGCAAGTGAAGTCATTGGTCTGGTGAGTTGGATGTTGTTTGCAGGAGTGTGAATGTTTGGGGTAAGGTTTGGTGAGTCCCATTGGGTTGGCATGCTCAGTGTAACTTTTCTTCCTCAGCTGGACAGAGAACTCCTCAACACCAGCATCGGACGGGTGTATATGGGATGCAACGTGACGAAGCTGAGGTGAGCTTTCCTTAAATATGTGTGTTGCATCCATTCTGGTTATGATTCATACCTACAGAAGTGACTTTTTCAACTCCTTCCCCCCTCAAGAGACATTCTGTATGGTTCTGCTAAAATTCCCTTTCTCTTTTTAGACCTGTGAGAGACGGAAACAAAACTGGGTTGGATGCTGTCTGCACTTACAGGAACGATTCCGTTACTCCTGACTTTGACCGAGTGAAAGTGTACCATGAACTGGTGAACCAGACTGCAGGTTTCACCAAATTGGGGCCATATAATCTGGAGAGATACAGCCTTTATGTCAATGGTAATGGTGTGATTTGAAAGCATTTGGAGATTACGAGGATTAAGGAATAAATAGGAGGGCTAGAAGCCCTCTGGGGTGTGTTTCCAGTATTCACAAAGAGGTGAACAAGGGAGGAAGAGAAATTTATCTTTCATCAGTGGGGCATCTGTGTTGTTGAGCTCCACTAACACAACAAGTTGACCACCAAACCCAGCCTTCTTCATTTTAAGCCTGGAACTCCACAGCCTTGGCTGTCCCACTAATAATTGCCTCTTTATTTTCCCCAGGTTACAGTGAAAGTCCTCCAGAAACAAGTAAGTGGTATACAAGCGTCTTCAATTTAGAGACCATTGCACAAGAGGGTTGAGAGTTAGCTTGATGTAGCAGTTTGAGTGTTGCACTAGGACTCTGGGATGATGTTGTCGTGTGCCTTCAAGTTGTTTCTGACCTAAGGTGACCCTGAAGTGAACCTATCATGGGGTTTTCTGGGGCTGAGAGAGTTTCGATAGACAAACAAGGCATCCAACCCTGGTCTCTAGAGTTGTAGTCCAATGCTCAAAGCGCTACATCCTGCTGTGATAGCAGGGTTCAAATCCCTGCTTGGCCAAGGAAACCCACTGAGGGACCTTGGGCAAATCACTCTCTCTCGCCCACTAAAGAAGTCCATGGCAAACCCCCTCTGAATAAATCTTGCCATGAAAACCTGTGACTGATGCCCTTTTGGAATCCTGTAAGTCAGAAACAACTTGAAGGCCTACCACAACACCACAAAAATGTCCTGTGGGTTCAGTGGGGACTGGGAAGACTGGCATATGGAATGATGGTTAAAGGCAAGAATGAATGGCATATTCAAATCCCTTTTCTCATCCTGTTCCAGCAACTTTGCCCACTGTAACTCCAACGCCAGCTCCAGCAGTTGAACAGTTCCTTGTGAATTTCACCATCACCAACCTCAGATACAAGAAAGAGATGGGAACTCCCAGTTCCGACACATTCAACGCAACAGAAATGGCAGTCACTGCTCTGGTAAGTCTAGCTCTGTTCCTATTTGGGAGACGGTGCGGATTTGGAAGAGTTACGTTTTGGTACCATGAGTCATCCCACAATTGCCCCCCTGGGAATTGCCACTGACCTTGTCTAGTGAAATAGATTTGCTTTTCCAGGCCACACCAAGACAGGTTAGACAGCTGTTTTGGTGAATCAAGGACCTATCTTTATTGTAAGAAAGGCATTTTTGCCTCACATCCCGAGAGACTAGAATCTCTCTCTCAGCAGCAGATCATTTTGGCTCACAGGCTGCACCACCCTAAACTCACGGCTTGTATACTTTAATGTAGTTTTCTCAAAGTTGCCAGTGGATTCATTCACTGGATGTGAGCTGAGTTAAATTTCTGTCCAGGAAACATTTTTACAGGCTGGTTTGGTTGTCTTTAAAGATCTCCATCTACCAACTCCATCCAAGCAACCGTTTCCCTTCCATCAGGAAGCCTTGAATGCTTATGCCCTGGGGTGGAACAAGATGTTCTGGGTGTAAACCTTGCTGTGTCATCTGTTTTTTCCTGGAGGAAATTCCCTGAAAACACACAGTTTTAAAGAGAAACCTCACTAAGTTAGCCCAAGTGAGGCCATATTAGTTTCTCCTACACTGGGACATTCTGAGAGCTGTCGTTTTGGAAAAAGACTCATTGCTCAATGCATTCGAATATCTCTCCCTTTTTCTTTTGTCAGATGGACCGAATATTCCGCAGTAGCAGCATAGGCCCAGCATATCTGAGATGCAAAGTGACAACTTTGAGGTAAGAGTTGTCTTGAAATGTCTGATCATTTTGCCACAATGGTCTGTTGTCCAAACAGCAGTGCTTCCCTCTTTCCCAGTTGAGTAACCAACCCACCATTCGGCTACTGAAATTTATTCCCTCTTTTTCTCTCATACCCCAGACCAGTGAAAAACTGGGATGAAACCGGGATAGACTCCATCTGCACTTACTGGAATGACTCTGCAACTCCTGTTTTTGACCGGGTCCAGGTCTACCACGAAATAGTGAATAAGACGAAAGATTTCACCAGGATGGGGCCATACAAACTGGAGCGATACAGTCTCTATGTTAACGGTAGGGAAATGGTTTCAAAGCATTTGAGCAAATCGTGTGTGAAGTATTTTGTTAACTGTTTTCAACAGCTTTCTCTAAAATCCCTACTAGCTCAACTGCCTTATCAATCATTCTTTCTTCCTCTTTCCATAGGTTATCATGAGGTTCCTCTGGAAGCAAGTAAGTGATATGCAAAAATGCTTGATTTGGGATTGCCACAGAACATGAAGTTTGGGGAGGTGTGCATAAGTGTTGTAGAATCTCAGACTTGGGAAGAGTCTTTAGTCAAGCCCCCTGCCAGGTAGGAATACACAACTAAAATATTCCTCTGTGGTGATCATCCAATCTCTATTGGAAGACCTCTAAAGATGGAGACACTACTACGCTCTGAAACAATCTGTTCCACTCTCCAACAACTCTTATCCCCTGGAAGTTCTTCCTAATGTTTAGAAGGAATCTCTTTTCTTGTCATTTCAATCCATTGGTTCTTATGTTCTAATCTCTGGAGCAGCTGAAAACAAGCCCAGCCATAAATCATGGCTGTAGGCATGGTTTGAAATTGGACAGCTATAAAAGCTTCCTTAAGAAATATAAGCCTGACAGAGGAAATGACCTGCACCATTTTGAGTTCTCCAAGTCAGTGCTGTGATGGCGTGTTCTCATTTTATTCCAGCCGTTTCACCAACGCTGCCCCCAGCGGTTGAACATTTCACGATGAATTTCACTGTCACCAACCTCCGGTACAAGCCAGAGATGGGAATTCCCGACTCGAAGGCCTTCAACGCTACAGAAGTGGCCCTCACCACTCTGGTAAGCCTGGGTTCATTTTGGAAAGCGCAAATTATGTGTCATATGGGAATGAAATGTCTCAATAGGAGGCTCTATCCTGATCATGAGTTTAAATGCATGAGCTGATGATTTTTAATACATCTTGGCTTTACCAATGGCTCTCCACATTCACTGGTTTCCCTTTCATGGGTTTGATAATTCACAGATTTGATTAATATGTGCTCTCTAGAAATCTTTAGTTCCTCCAGTGCGATTCTGTGGTCAACTTCCAACAAAAGTTGACCATAAAGTTGCACTGGAAGACCTAGAGATTCCTAGAGAGAACACTTCCCTAAATATCTCTAGGTCCTCCAGCTCTTGCTCCTTGCACTGGAAGTTGACTACAGAGCCACACTGGAGGACCTAGAGAAGTGTATTCTCTCAAGTAAAACAAAAATACTGTTCATAATGCTTATTTCTAGTCATGGTTATTCCATTTTCGCAGGGGTCTTGCTCCCCTAACCCCTGCAAAAGTGGAGGATCAAGTAAGTTTATTTGTGAGTCCCATGGTAAAATATAGCCATTATTATTATTATTGTTATTGTTGTTGTTGTTGTATTATTATATACGCCCTTATATTCTACACTCATGACATAGAGAGCGAGCACAGTGCAGTGGTTTGAGCATTGGACTACGATCCTGGAGACCAGGGTTTGATTCCCTGCTCAGCCATTGAAACCCACTGGGTGACTTTGGGTGTGTCACACACTCTCAGCCCCAGAAACCTCTGTGGTGGGTTCACCTTAGGGTCACTGTAAGCTGGATATGACTTGAAGGCGCACAACAATATATACTCAATGACATCCTTTCTCCTTAAGCTTGGTCAACATCTGGCAGAAGTTGACCATAGAATTGTGCGAGAGGACCTAAAGATTCCAAGAGAAAAAACTTCTGTAGGAATCTTTAGGTCCTCCTGTTTCAGGTCTTTCTGCTAGAAGTTGACCATAGAGTCGCACTGAAAGACATAGAGATTCCTAGAGAGAATAGTTCTCTAGGAATCTCTAAGTCCTTGCTTTCATTCACTGTAAATTAGAAATGACTTGAAGGCACACAACAATATATAATCAATTACATCCTTTCTTCTTAAGCTTGGCAGATACCTCGACCAGAGCAGCATTGGTTCAGCCTTTTTGGGATGTGAGGTGACAGCTCTGAGGTAAATGGTTCTAGATCCTAGGGTGATTTTCTCCCTCCTTTTATTATCCCTCTGCCTTAGTAACAGTCATTTCACCATGCCCCATTGTTTGGTTAACTCACAACTCTTTTGCTCCAATGCTCTTCTCTTTCTGTCCTCCCAGACAGCTGAAAGACGGGGATGAAACTGGAATGGACTCCGTCTGCTCTTACCGGAACGATTCCACCACACCTGCCTTCAACCGTGTAAAAGTGTACCATGAAATTGTTAACCAGACCAGGAATTTCAGCCGGATGGGTCCCTACACGTTGGAAAGATACAGCCTCCACGTCAATGGTAATACAATGGTTTTCAAATGCTTTAAGCAAATTCTCTCTTTTACATCATTAATTTAGACAATTCTGTCTCCTCAATACTACCCTAAAGGGACCAGATCCTGTCTGATCTTGGAAACTAAGCAGGGCCAGGCTTGTTAGTATTTGAATGGGAAGCCGCCAACAAATACTAGGCTCTATTTCAGAGGACGGAACCACAAAACCACCTCTGAGTATCTCTTGCCTAGAGAAAACCCTGGGAAATTCATTGAGTTGCCATTAGTCAACAGAGGATGCCTAGAGGGTCTTCTTCTCTGGACATCTTCAAAAAGAGACTGGAAAATTATCTGTTGGGGATGATTTAGCTGGAGATCCTTCATTGTGCAGGTTGTCAGACTCTATGTCCCATGAGGCCCCTTCCCAGTCAATGATTCTGTGACTCCTTGACTACAACTCCCATTATCCCCAGCCAACATGTTTTAGCCTTGGTTACCATGGTAATGCTTCTTTGTTCTTTTGCCTAGGTTATAATGAAACTCCTGTGGAACCAAGTAAGTACACAGTAAAAAAAAGAAATTATAATTAAATTCCACGTGGGGATTAAGGACATGACATATGGGGCATTTTTGAGAACGACCAAACTTCAGTAGAAGAGGATTAAAAACCATAGGGGAGTATAAGCACTTAGAAGAGTCAATTAAACCATGATATGATGTTGAGGGAATCAATAAAATACAAGGCTATGCGGCATGTAGAACTAGGAATCGCATAAAAAATTTCATTAGATATCAATGATCTCTTTTCTGCTCTGCCTGATTTCTCCACAGCCATCCAACCACCAATAGTTGAACATTTCACTGTGAATTTCATCCTCACCAACCTCCAGTACAAGCCAGAGATGGGAATTCCTGATTCGAAGGCCTTCAATGCAACGGAAATGGCACTCACCACCCTGGTAAGCCTGGCACCATTTTGGATGGGGTGAGTTATGCATCATATGGTGTGGAGTGTCCTGTTAGGTCAACCCACTCGACACACTCCTTCCTTCTTCTCCAGCTTGGCAGAACACTCAACAGGAGCAGCATCGGCCCGGTGTATTTGGGATGTGAAGTGACAACCCTGAGGTAAATTGTTGGCAGATGAATGGTCTCCATAACATAACATCATGCAAAGATTTTCTGAAGGACCAGAGATCCATTTATGGACTCTTTGAGCAAAAAGCAATCTAACAATCTAACATTCTGTGGTTATGGTTGTTAGTAATTCTAGTAAGTTGAATTTAGGTAGATCTTTAATGTGATTCTGGGCTACATCAATAGGAGTCTAGTGTCTAGGTCAAGGGAAGTGATAGTATCAATTTATTTTGCTTTGATCAGACCTAACCTGGAATACTGGGTATTTGTATTAAACTTACTAAATGTGATTTTTTTTAAAAAAATCCCATAAAATCATAGAATGGGAAAGGACCACAAGGGCCTCCAAGGCCACCCCTCTGCAGCATAGGAATTCATAGCTAAAGCATCCCCAAGAGATATCCATTCCCCTCTACTTAGACCTCCAAAGTATGAGAGCTGACCACCTTCTCACCACTTCTCCAAGCTTGCGGGTTCTCCATTCCACCAATGAACGTATTTCTTTTTTGATTATCTCTTCTTCTCAGTAACAGTGACTTCCCTCTGTCTGGTCGAAGTCTTCTTCCCATCCAGAATGCTTTTGCTCAGACTCCTTTCTTTCCTTCCAGACCTATCAAAAATGGGGACGAAACCAAGATGGACTCGGTCTGCACTTACCGAAACGACTCCATTTTTGACCGCGTGAAGGTGTACCACGAAATAGTGAACAAGACCAGCGGTTTCACCAAGATGGGGCCATACAAGTTGGACCAAAACAGCCTCTACGTCAACGGTAAGTATGTCAACTAAGTGAGCGGTTCTTTGGTGTGTTACTAGAATGCCTCATGATGTCCACATCTCCGGCACGATGTGGATTCCATTTCTCTGCCCCTAATGTTTTTAAATTGGGGTTCATGGGGCTCACTGCAATGTACTGTCTTTCTCTGGGTGCCATAAGCAAAATTTTCATTTCAGAACAGAAATGTCGGTTGCTTATTCTACAAGGTGCAAATTTGGAATACTTGACTCTGGTGTGTTTGCTCATAATCCAAATTTGCATCTTGTGACTGGTATGTTTGTTCAAAGAAGCACCATGGTGTATGATTTGAGCATTGGACTATGACCCTGGAGACCAGGACTCAATTCCCTGATCGGCCATGGAAACCTACTAGGTGACCTTAGCCAAATCACATTCTCTGAGCCTCAGAGGGAGGCAAAGGCAACCCTCCCAGGAACAAATCTTGCCAAGAAAACCCCATGATAGGTTCACCTTAGAATCCCCATAAGTCAGACCTTGAAGGCACACAAAACAACAAAAACAATAACAACATTTGCTCACCAGTTTCATCTTGAAACACCATTGTCTTGGTTATCTGGCTAACAACTGTCTCTCAACCTCTTTCCTAGGTTATAATGAAGCCCCTCTGGAACAAAGTAAGTATTGGGGATAAGAAACTTTTTTTAATCAGAGCCCATTTGGGCATTAAGAAAACAAAGCGTATGGCAGTGTTCATAAAAACAAGGCTTCAGGAGACAAATATTGAAAATCTTGGGGGTTTTTTAGAAATTATACTCCAAAAAATTCTGTTCCAGACCAGTCTGGATTCCAGCAGTTCTGAAAGACCTTTGAAAGAAAATCAGTGTTGTGTGCGAAAATGAATATGGGACTGTGTACCATGGCAAGATTTCAGTAGATATTAATCACAGTGCTTTCTATTTCATTCTGTTTTCTTCGCAGCCACTCAGACTCCAACAGTTGAACATTTTACTGTAAATTTCACCCTTGCCAACCTACGATACAAACCAGGGATGGGAATTCCTGATTCAAAGGCTTTCAATGCCACAGAAATGGCCCTTACCACTCTGGTAAGCCCGGCTCCATTTTGGATGGAGTGATCTATGCATCTTACGGTGTGGAGTGTGTCCAGTTAGTTCAACACACTCAACACAATTCGTTCTTCTTCTTCAGCTTGGCAGGATGTTTAGCAGGAGCAGCATCGGCTCAGTGTATTTGGGATGTGAAGTGACAACTCTAAGGTAAACTGTTGACAAAAGGTACAATCACAGGGTCATAAAATCAAAGATTAAGAAAGGACCGTAAGGGGCACCCATTCCACTGCTGTACATATTTCTTTTATTTGTATCGTCTCAGTCCCAGTGCCTTCCTCCTATCTTTAACCCATCTGGAATTCTTTTCTTTAAAATCTTTTTCTTCTTTCCAGATCAATAAAAAATGGGGACGAAACTGGGATGGACTGTGTCTGCACTTACAGAAAAGACTTCACCCTGCCTGTCTTTGACCGAGTGAAAGTTTACCATGAAATAGTCAACAAGACCAACGGCTTCACCAAGATGGGGCCTTACAAGTTGGACCAAAACAGTCTCTTTGTCAATGGTGAGCTAGTCGATTTCAAGGGTTTGGATAGAACTTTTGGCCAAGATTTGTTCCCTTTTGATTTCTACTTCCTGCTTCGAATCCTGCATTTTGCAGCTGCAGACAAACACATCTATTCTATCTTTTCCATGAGAGCCTTTGAGATCTTCTGACCTTCAGATAAGCCATGCAAATAAACCAGGCTCCCCCAGCGACTATCCACCCGGGCACTTACCAATGTTAAGACCTGCTTATGTTTAGAAGGTTGCTGCACCATGCATCCAAGGGTCACGGATGCATTTTTACGTCATTTTTTTTTCACGTGTTTTTGGCCATGTGAAGGTGTACCATGAAATACTGAGCAAGACCAATGGTTCCGCCAGCGTGGGACTTACAAATGATATCCAAGCAGCCCCTATGTCAATGGTGAACTAGTTGTTCTTAACTATTTGTGCGGATGGATCCATTTGAGAGGGAAGGATGGTGGCTAGACATAATCTGGGTAGCAACATTCAAAAGTTTCTCATAATGTCCAGCCAAAAGTTGTTTCTTGGCTATTTTTGTTCATTGGTTCTACACCTGACTCCTGGAGCAACATAGACAATAAGTTTGCTCCTGTATTTGGTCTTTACTTATTAATATTTGTATCCTGGCTGACATCAAAAGATCTCAGGATGGCATACAAGTGAAATCAATGCAAATAAGTTAGAGAGAGAGAGTGAATATGCCATTGGGGTGGAGTGGTTTCAATTTTGGAGCCAAGGTTCAAATCTCTGCTCAGCCATGGAAACCCAGTAAGTGACGTTGGTCGAGTCCCACTCTCTCAGCCTCAGAGAAAGGCAACAGCAAACCCTGTTTATACTGCAGTTTTCAAATGTCTGTAGGATTGTCATACAGCAGAGAAGCAAACCGTGGTCTCTTTGGGTCCTAGATTTCGTGTTAGGCGAATACCATTGTCTACAAATTTGGAAGCTAAGACGACCCAACCAGTAGACTCTCGGAGTCATAGTCTGACAGTCAAAACACTACATCATACTGACTTGCGGGGGAACAGGATTTTCTTAGCAAAAGTTCTTTGATGAAGGTTTACCATGACCTATCTTTAAGGCTGAGAGAGTGTGACATGCTGTGGTCTTCTAAATTCCCAGTGCAATACTCAGACCACAACATTACGCTGCCTCTCCTTTAGTTTCTACCAGAAATTTATATAGATATTAGTCCTCTAGCATTAGTGGTAATAATAATAGTTTTCACAAGTAGTTAGAGATTTTATTGCTTCGTTAGTCTGATTCAATAAATTTTTTAAAGCCGCGGAACATATCAGAGGACAGTCTCTTAGCTAACAATACTTCCCCCCCCTTTTTCTTAGATTATAATGAAGCTCCTCTGAAAGCAAGTAAGTGTTGCATCAACATTCTTAACTATTGTCTGTTACAAGAAACAAGAGTTCCAAGGTTTACTTGTTTAATCTTCTAATCAATAAGGATGAAAATGATATTTGAAAATATTCTGCAAAGAAAACCTGTCTTCTGAGAAACTTTGAATAGGAAATATTGATCCGGAAATATTGTTTTCTATGCAGAAAAATGCTATGATTGAGAATTTGTTCTGCACAAAATGTGCACATGTGATTTTCCCACTTTCTGGGGGGTCCTGTGCCCCTAACCTGAGCAAATGTGGACGGCTGACTGTAATTGATTTTTTTGTTTTCATTGCAATTTGTGTGGAGTTGACAGAGTTCTTTTGTGTCTTAATGAGCAAGTGTTATGTTTATTGTAATAGATTGGTGTTTTAGAAATGTGTTACAGTTTAGTGTAGCTTAGTTTTAGCTTTAGGTATACACGTATATTCTTTTTGTATAATTTTTCTTTATTAATTTCTCTTTTTTTCCTCTTTATGTTGATTATCCAGTTGGGAATCAGTTTGTCTGTATTAAAATTAATAAAATATGGTTTTAAAAAGAGAGAGAGAGAGAGAAAATGGAGTATTTTGTAGATATGTTGAGCATGATGAGATTATAGCAAATGTAAACTATGTTGTTCTCTTCAAGCTGTTCTGCCCAGGACAACCCCAGCCCCAAAGGTGGAGCATTTCATGGTGAATTTCACAGTCACCAACCTCCAGTACAAGCCAGAGATGGGAATTCCCAATTCAAAAGCTTTCAACGCCACGGAAATGGCGCTCACCACTCTGGTAAGCCTAGCTCCATTTTGGGTGGGGTGAATCATGCATCATATTAGTTCAACGTTCATCCTGTTAGTTCAGTGTACTCAAGGCAATCTTTTCTTCTTCTTCAGCTTGGAAGAATGTTCAACAGGAGCAGCATTGGCCCAGTGTATTTGGGATGTGAAGTGACAACTCTGAGGTAAATTGGTGGCAAATGTATGATCACGGAATTATAAAATCAAAGAATAGCAATGATCTTAAGTCCATTCCACCAATGAACATATGTATTCTTTAACTATGTTGTCCATTAAGCAGCAGTGATTTCCGCTACTCTGTTTGGCCTTTTGAGCCAATCAAAACTACTTTTGCTTAAAAGACCTTTCTTTCTTCCCAGACCTCTCAAACATGGGGATGAAACCAAGATAGACTCTGTCTGCACTTACAGAAATGACTCCACCACACCGCTCTTTGACCGAGTGAAAGTCTACCACGAAGTAGTCAACAAGACCAATGGTTTCACCAAGATGGGTCCTTACAGACTGGAGCCAAACAGCCTCTATGTCAACGGTAAACCAGGGGGTTTCAAGGGTTGGGATAGAACAACCCGATCCTTTGCTATTTCCCTTCCATTTACTGGCTCAAGTCCCACGTTCTGTAGCCCCAGACAAGAAGTCCATCTTGTCCACAAGAGCATTTTGGATGGTCTGCACTTCAGATAAGCAGTTCAAGTAAAGCAGATTCTCCTGGTGATTATCCAGCCGGGTACTGACCAAATCTAAGACCTGCTCAGCTTCTGCAAGATGGCCTCACCATGCATCCAAGGGTCATGGTCAGGAACATTAGCTCACATCATTTTTTATTGAGAAGCAAGATTTCAGATATAAATGCCCATTTTCTGTCAAGCTACACATTGGAACCTTCATGTATTCCTTCTCTGACAACTCTTTTTCCTAGCTAATTATTTTTCCCCTTTTTTCTCAGATTATAACGAAGCTCGTGTTCATCCAAGTAAGTGTTTCTTCAACATTCTGAATTACCCGAAGAGCAGCTTTGCCCTCTGATTGATTGATTGATTGATTAGATCTTTAGTTGATCTGATTGATTTTGCACAACACTTTTTGCAAAAATGAGTAACATTTTTAAAATCAAGAACTCTCCAAAAATGCCATTTGTAGATACTGTCTTTGATGAAGCATCTCAGAAGAGGCATTCCCCTTTGGCTGTCCTAAAGGTGGGGATGCTACTGCTTTAGAAGAGGCACTCTCACACGGGAAGCCAAAGTGCCATCTTTAAGGAGGGATTCCACCTCCACTGAGGGGAAAATACCATAATCTTCAAAATAGCATTCCTCAACAGTTCTTACAAAGAGGAGAAAGCCGCCATTGTAGAATAGGTATTCCTCCTTTTACTCACACACAAAGGAACGCTGCTTACAGTGGCATCTCCATACATGTATACGAGCATTCTCAAACACAGTAAATAATTTTTTTAAGATGGTGACTGTGTACATGTATAGAAGCATCCGAAAACAGAGTAAGTGTTTTTCTTCAAAGTTATCCAGATGGAAATTGAGTAAAAGTAAATTGATTGACTAAGACTAGCATCCTGTTGGTGATATATGCGAGTCAGTCCATTGTATGCCTGCTATGTGCATTGCTTCGGTCATTGTGAAGGTCAATATTCTCTTCCACCCTTCACAACAACCAAAACCACTCTTCCAACTCACAGTTTAGCTACTGTAGTCTCCCCGCATGGGCTTTTAGTGGCTGGTGGAAAGTGCAGGAGAACCAGAGTAGCATCTTGGTGTGTCCCTATAGGCAGACGCGTAATCCGGACATCATCTTCTATAGGACCAATAGGGGACCCTGGTGAATCTCAAAGGATGATGTCATTACTTTGCATCTAGGTCCACGGTCATGGCCATGCATTTCTCTGTCCCTTACCGCTCTGCATTCTTCACTGAAGGGCCTAGGGTGGAGGGGAGCCATCACAGCAAAACTGGAGAGGGTTCAGAGGGAAGTAGAAGCGTAGTTCCACTTGCAAAACTTTCATATCCCAATCGATGACAGAGGAGCTTGGCCTCAAGAGTTGTTTAATCCGATGGCAGCTATACAAAAATTATGGAGGAATACAGGGCTATAGAAGGGTTGGCGAAAGCATGATATGATTGGAAAAGAACCAATGTGATATGAAAAAGAGGAGTATGTGGAACTGTAGGGCACAGCAAGATTTCAGTAGATACCACCAAGTCATGGTGTTTTCTGTTCTGTACCGTTTGACTTGCAGCCATCAGAACTCCAGCAGTTGAACATTTCACGGTGAAGTTAACCATCACCAACCTCCGGTACAAGCCAGAGATGGGAAATTCCAGTTCAAGGGCATTCAGTGCTACAGAAATGGCACTCACAACTCTGGTAAGCATGGCTCCATTTCGGATGGGGTGAATTACGTGTCGTACAGCACGGAATGTCCTGTTAACTCAACATACTCAAGACAGTCCTTTCTTCTTCTTCAGCTTGGCAGAATGTTCAATAGGAGCAGCATCGGTCCAGCATTTGGGAGCTGTGACGTGACAGCTCTAAGGTAAATCACACCCAAATGTGTTGTGTGCTCTTCAAATGTGCTGTTTGGCTCTTCAGGAACAGTGACTTTTTTCTCTGTGACTCACCTCTTCAGCCAGTCTGAAATGCTTTGCCTTCAACGCTTTCTTTTTTCTCTCTCTTTCTTTCTTTCTTTGCAGGTTTCCAGGCCTTTTACTATTTTGGCCGCATCATCTTCTTTTTCTTTCTTTCTTCCAGACCTCTGAAACATGGAGATGAAACTGGGACAGATTCCATCTGCACTTACAGAAAAGACTCCACTGTGCCTGTCTTTGACCGAGTGAAAGTTTACCATGAAATAGTCAACAAGACCAACGGTTTCACCAAGATGGGGCCTTACCAGTTGGACCAAAACAGCCTCTACGTCAATGGTAAATGAGCAGGTTTCAGGGTGGATAGAACATTTAGCCAAGCTCAGATTCTTTGCTATTTCCATTTCCTGGTGTGAGTTCTGCATTCAGATCATCTGTACTTCAGATAAGCAGGGCAAATAAACTCTAGTTCCTCTACTGGTTCTCCAGCCAGACACTGAACAGTTCTAAAAAGTTTGCTGCATCATGTGTCTATAGGTCGTGGTAAAGAACATTAGTTTACATCATTTTTCACTGCGAAGCAAGATTTCAGCTGTAGATGCCCATGTCCTGTAAAGCTACAAGCTGGAATCTTCATGTATTCTTCCTCTACCTTAAAAGATTGCTTTTTTAGCTGTTTTTTTTTCTCTTTTTCTTAGATTATAATGAAGCTCCTGTGCATACAAGTAAGTGTTTTTTTCAACAGCCTTAATTACTGTCCATTTGAAGAAGCTCTAGTTGATTAATTGGGTCTTTAATTGTTTGAGGAAAGGGCAGCCCGGACTGGTTTTGTATAATTCATTTTACAGAACTGAATAACATTTATAAATCCAAGAATTCCCCCAAAGCGCCACTTGTAGGTATTGTCTTTGATGAACCATTCCTGTTCTACACAGGAGAGGATGCTGCAATCTTAGAAGAGGCATTCCCCTTTCCCTGTCCTAAAGGTGGAGATGCAACCATTGAACAAGATGTATTCCCACTCAGAAAGAGAAGAGGCCATCTTAAAAGAGGCATTCTGCTTTCTAAGTCCTAAAGTTGGGAATCACAAAATTTCAGGGGATATCAAATCATGGTGTTTCCTCTTCCATTCTGCTTGGTCCACAGCTGTCAGAACTCCAACAGTTGAGCATTTCATTGTGAGTTTCACCGTCACCAACCTCCGCTACAAGCCAGAGATGGGAAATCCCAATTCAAAGACCTTCACTGCCACAGAAATGGCCTTCCATGCTCTGGTAAGCCTGACTTCATTTTGGAGGGGTTGAATTATTGATTTCATTGGGTGGGAATGTCTGGTTAGTTCAATATACTCAACACCATCTTTTTTTCTCTTCAGCTTGGCAGAATGTTCAACAGGAGCAGCATCGGTCTATCATTTGGGAGATGCGATGTGACAGCTCTGAGGTAAATCACTTCCAAATGTGTGGTATACTCAATTTTTTTTTAATCTCTCTTTCCTTAGTTTAAATCCATTGCTCCATGTCCTGGTCACTGGAGCAGCAGAAAACAGGCTTTCACCGTCTTCCATATCCTTTCAAATGTTTAAACATGGCTATCATGTCGCCTCTTGACCTTCTCCTCACCAAGCTAAACATGCCCAGCTCCCTAAGCTGCTCCTCGTGGGGTTTCATGGTTTCCAGGCCTTTTACTCTTTTGGTTGCTTCAACTTCTTTTTCTTGCTTTCTTGCTAGGCCTCTGAAAAATGGGGACGAAACTGGGATGGACTCCGTCTGCACTTACAGAAAAGACTCCACCGTGCCTGTCTTCGATCGAGTGAAAGTCTACCATGAAATAATCAACAAGACCAATGGTTTCACCAAGATGGGGCCTTACAAACTGGACCAAAAGAGCCTCTATGTCAACGGTAAGGCCATTTGTCAATATCTCTGTTGAACTGTGGCGTCCAGAACCAGATACAGGGTTCCTCCCAAGGTCTGATCAGAGCAGAACTGAGTAGGACTCTGACATTCTTTGAAGGCCCAGAGGCTTTTGACAAGAGAATCTCATTCCACCTGGTTGCAAATTCATCCTACATGGTGATTGCATTTTTCATAGCTTGTTCTACCTGCTTTAGCATCATACTATCTGGAAATGACTGGTCTAGAGAATTATTCTAGCTGGCTTTGTGGCTTTTTTAAAAGTCTGTGTCTTGCATTTTCAGGTTACAATGAGCCATCAAGCCTCCGAGGTAAGTGTTTTGAAGTGCTACCCGATGTCTAAATGGAGGAGGGAGGAATTACATTTTGAGCATGCTTCCTTTAGTTTCAGGTTAAATTGACTCAGGTGGTAATCTGAGATGGTACCCAGTGTGGTATAGTCTGGAGAGTGTTGGACTGGGAATAAAAGTTATAGCTAATTTGGAAAAAAGAAAAGAGGAAAAGGAAAAACAAGAAGAGAAAAAGAAAGGATAGTAGGAAATAGAAAAAATATAGAGATAAGAAAAAAGTGCGGCTTCTGACTTTTTTTTCAGCAGTTCTACATAATAATGCATGCATAATGCTATATATATATGTATATATACATACACACACACACATATAAATAAAAACAATATATGTTTTATAATCAAACCCCTCTCTCTAAAACTGCACCATTCATTTCTTCCAATAACCAGATCTTTCTAATTGCAAAAACCAAACAGTCATCAATTTGTTTTCTTTTTTGCTGCAAAAAGTCTGTTAAGGAGTTTCCAACTTTTTAGGAATGTTTCCCATGATAATTAAACTCACCCTCCCCAAAAAATGTCTTGGGGCTTTAAATGTAAAGGTGCTCTATCTGAAAACATCATCACTGTCTTTTCAAAACAGCAGCCAGATCGATCTATTGCCAGGGCAGAAGGCCAAGCAGCAAAGCTGAATGTTATCTGGACAAAAAGACCGCACAACTTTGCCGCCACATTCAACATTGTTGACAGCGTTGTTTGTATTTTCACTTGGCTGTTGCTTTGAAAAGCGTGAAAATAACAATATTACCCGTATCTACTGTTTCCACTTCTAAAGGAATTCATTTTTTTTTGCAATTGTTTTGTGGTTAGCTGGTAAAGTTCTGTCCCCAGTTACATAGATTTCGGGGACTGTATCTTTTCATGCTCAGATGGTTACCTTTTGTGTTCCTGGGAATTATAGACTAAAACATTTCTGTTGCAACTTTTGTTTCTGTGGATGTTTGCTTAGCCATTATTTCATTGTTGTGTGCACTATATGCTGTTTGGAGTATGGATTGTTAATATGTTTTCTCGCATAGTAAATCAAATTATGATAATATATGTTGGTTTATGGAAGTAGATCTGTAGAGTACAGATTGACGGATGATAGTATTTTCAAGAGAGTGCCTTTAAGGTTAAAGTCCCAGGACATTTTTATTAATTTGTTTTTTGAGAGAGTTTGCTGATTCTTTTTTGGGTAGTTCGTAGAATTATAGAGTAGGAAGAGATCCTAAGGGCCATCTAGTCTATCCCCCTTCTGCCATGCAGAAATACTCCATCGAAGCATTCCCAACAGATGGCCATCCAGCCTCTCTTTAAAAACCTCCAAAGAAGGAGCCTCCACCACACTCCTGGGAAGCATATTCTTCTTTCAAACTGCTCTAGCCCTTAGGAATTTCTTCCTAATGTTTAGATGGAATTCCTTTTCCTGGAGTTTGAAGCCATTGCTTCATAGTATCCTGCTTTCTGGAGCATAGTATCCTACTTTCTGGTCCATCCTTCCTATGATGTCATTGCAAGTATTAAACATGTATTAAACACAAATATTAAACATTAAATGTGGCTATCACATCATGTACATCTTAGCCTTCTCCTCTACAGGCTAAACGTACCCAGTTCTCTAAGCTTCTCCTCATCGGGATTCATGGTTTCCAGGCCTTCAGTTATTTTGGTTGCTCTCCTCTGGACACATTCCACCTTTTCAACATCCATCCTGAACTGTGGGGCCCAGAAACTGGACGCCATATTCCAGGGGGGTCTGACCAAAGCAAAATAGAGTGGTACTTTTACTTCGCTTGACCTAGACACTAGACTCCTATTGATGCAGCACAGAATCACATTCACTTTTTTAGCTGCTACATCACATTGCTGGCTCATTGTTCAGCTTGTGGTCTACTAAGACTCCTAGATCCTTTTCGCATGTACTGTGGTCAAGGCAGGTGTCACCCATTTAATATCTGTGATTAGTTATCTCTAAGCAAGCCAGATTATTTATTTATTTCTATTATTATTATTATTATTATTATTATTATTATTATTATTATTATTATTATTTCCAGCTCTAACCTCAATGACTACTGCCATCAAGACTCCCACTTTTGGGTATTTCACTGTGAACTACACTTTGTCCAGCTTGCCTTATACCACGGACATGGGGGTCCCCCATTCTCGCAAGTTCAATGCCACCGAGAGAGTCGTCAAGTATTTTGTAAGCATCCTCTCCTGCTTCTGTGAACTCAGATCAGAAAGGGGCCTTGGTTCCAGGAATGGGATGGTTAATCTACGCCATAATTTACTTTGGAGCTTTTCCAATTTTCATTCCCTCTTTTGGGAAGGATGGGCTTCTAGACCTTAGGCAGCGTGTTTCAAGTTCATACTAAAAGCCGGAGTGGGTTTGTGATTCCCACAGCAACATCAGAGCCACCATTGTTGGGTTGGGTTGAACGAAACCTCTGGCTGAGATAGCTTTAAAGCAATCCAAATCCATTCTGGGTTAGAAATGGGGAGAAATTTATCCTAATTGCAATGTCTTGTCTTAACCCAGTGGTTCTCAACCTGTGGGTCCCCAGATGTTTTTGGACTTCAGCTCCCAGAAGCCCTGAGCATTGACCATAGTAGCTGGGGCTTCTGGGAGCTGAAGTCCACAAACATCTGGGGACCCACAGGTTGAGAACCACTGTCTTAACCCAACTCAATAAGCAATCTTCATGGACATGTCCAGAGAGCATTTATTAAAAATTAAGTTCAGAACACAGACAGTGTCCTCACCAGAACTGAAGACGAACAAACAGTTTCACTGTTTTGAACACCTTTTGTCCCTCTCAACTCTTTCCTACACACATGCCATTATCATCCTCTAGTTTGTACCAGAGTCTTGAAGGACTGTAGTTCCCATGTTCCAGCCAATTTCCCCCTCCTATCACCCAAACATCGAAGGGAATGCAGCTGTGTCCGAAGTACAGAAAAATGGCTACAGTCAGGCTAAGCCAGGCACGGCAGAGATGATCGTGCCCTCTGATGCCAATGAGGAATTTATCAAAACCCAAAAAGGAAAAACACAATGAAGGTTGTGGTCAAAGTCTAGGCACTTCCAAAGGTTTGGGTGCAGTTTGCAAACTAGAGGAAGAGGAGGAACATACGAAATCTCTCTGTTTTCATCATTTGAAGGCAACACACTTTAAAAATCTGTGCAAGAATATGTATGTTTGGGACAAAGTACACACACAATGTGTAAATTTGGGTTGGTATATAACTTGAAAAACATGCAGACATTTATTCTTTGGAGGAGGGGGAGCTTGGGAAATGCATAGCTTTTCAAAAATGTGTGCATGCATGAATACACATGTTAAAAAAAAAAGTGTACACAGCACACTGCTGGTCTAAAATGACCTGGCTACACCTCTGTGTTCAATGGGGGCGGGGATTCAGTGGGACAGAAGTCTGTGTGGCAGGAACCCTACGGATCTTGTGGACTGACCGTGGCCAAGAGGCCAGTAGCCGTGGAATGTTGAATGACTTGCACAGAACTGAATGGATCATCTGCCTGCCACACTGCAACATTTTGTTGCAGGACACACTCCGAACATTCAACCAATGTTTTCAAAGCACCACACTCTCTCCCTCTTTCTGTCTCTTTCTCTCTGTGAAAGGCAAGCCATGCCAGCTGTAATAATGTTTGTGTTTATCTTCATCTTCATTATCTTAATTTTCCTCCTTCCTCTAGATGGAATCGTATCTCAACAAGACAAGCGTCGGCTTGGCGCTTCCCAGTTGCACAGTGCAGAGTTTTCGGTAAGCCATAGAGGAGAAAGAGGAGAGGGTGACTCGATGGCCCCTGAGGTCTCTGTGATTCTGTGAAAGCTTGGGGGTCTCTGGTTTTGCCTTGGTGTCCAGGGGCCCAATCACACTACAAAATTATAGCATTACAATTCCACATTAAGTGCCATCGTTTGTAGATCAGGGAGGCACTACAGCTCTCTGGCTGAGCCAAAAATGAGCTGTGTCAAAAGTGGCTGTTTAGAACACACTTTTGCCTGCGCTCTTAAGTGGATGATGATGTTACACGATTCTCTAAGGTGAGTCCATGCAAGGCTAAGGACTTGTGTCTGTGGATTCAGACATTGTTGCTTAAATCCAAAGGGCTGGAAAGGGATGGGACCTTAGTTGCAAACAAAGAAAAATGAGAGAGGTTGCAACGCTTCACATTAATCTGTCTAGCCACTGGTTGCTCAAGTGTCTTGTTTTTCGTTGTGTTTTTTTTAACACCACACAATTATAGCAGTATGATTCTACTTTAACTGCCCTGGTTCCATCTGATAGAAGTCTGGGGTTTGAAGTTTGAGGAGCCCCAACGTCCATCTGGCTGGGAATTCTAAATACTCCTTCCTAAAGTGCCCATCTGTAGAATGAAGCCATGGTAGTTAAAGGGGAATCGTAGGGATGTACTTTTCATTATACCAGACACTCTTGTCCCAGAGAGATCTATGGTCAGGTGGAAAGGATCCACCATGCTCCAGATTTATGGAAATATTTTCAGATATACCTTAGGGGTTGCTTGAAAGGGCTGGGTGGTGCTAACAAAGAAGAGATGATCCAAACAGTAGACTTTTTCATGTAACAAGGTGACTTTATATTAGCACATCTTGTAGAAAAATGTGTTCCGTTTTTGTGTTGTTGTGTTTGTATATGTGCCTTCCAGTTGCCTGTCAACTTATAGTGATCCCATGAATTTCACAGACTTTTCTAAGGCAAGGAATACTCAGAGATAGTTTTGCCAGAAATCTGGAGTGGGTTTCTCACCCCACTGACATGGGAGTGAGCAACTGTCTATGGTTCTTGGACTGCAGGGTCTTGGAGCACACTAATATGAGTTTATATTTTCTCAGGGCTTCAGAAATCGGGTCGGCTGTGATGGTGGATCAGCTTTGCAGCTACCAGAAAGATCGGCTCCTTGTCCCCTTTGACCGCGTGAGGGTTTATGGCGAGCTGCACAACCTCACCAAGGATGGCACCAAATTTGGCCACATCAGCATGGAGAAGAACAGCCTTCGTGTGAATGGTGAGGATCCATTTGGCCAGAGGACAAGGTGGTTGGCCAGTAATACTGTTGCCGCATACCTCAGGAAGTTCTCCGTAATGTTTAGGTAGAACCTCTTTAGGTTGAACCTCCTGAAGTTTGAAGCCACTGCTCCCTGTCCTAGTCTCTGGAGCACTAGAAGACAAGCTTGCTCCATCTTCTATTTGACATCCCTTCAAATATTTAAACGTAGCTCTCATGACACCTCATAACCTTCTCTTCTTCAGACTAAACATACCCAGCTCCTCAAAGGGCTTGATGGTTTCCAGGCCTTCTACCATTTTGGTCAGTCTCATCTGAACACATTCGAGCTTGTCAACTTTCTTAGGTTTCCAGAAACCGTAGTCAGATGCAGGTTCCAGGGAACTCCAGTTGAGAATCTTTGGTCTAATGAGTTCTTTGACTTGCTGGGAAAAAAATGGAATGCTTAATAAGAAGAAGTTTGGGGGAAGGATGGACCACTCCAGTCCTTATTTATTTACAATCTTCTCTTTCTGATTTATTCCAGGGTACCCACCATCTAGCTTAGCTCCCGAAGGCGTGGGTTATGAACTTGGCTTCACCATCGTCAATGAAAATTTGACCAACACCGACCCATCATCTCTAGAATACAGACAACTGGAGGCCAGCATCAAAGACAAGGTGAGGAAACCCATCTTTTTTGTGTGGAGGGGTGTTGACTCTATTCACTTCATGGCTGTATGTCACTCGAGTGGGGAATCCATTCCAGATTATGGCTAGACTTTTGTTGTCGTGGACCGCATGTGAGTATGTGTGCACACACACCAAGGTTGAGAGGGAGAATGTTTTTTCTCACCTACCATACAGCTAGGGTTTTTTTTATTAGATAAAACACAATAAAGCATACAATTACACTAAAGCAGTATAAGACAATGCGCACAAAAAAATTAAACTGTACAACAATACATTATCAAAGAAAAAACAAATATTAAAACTGCAAAATACGTAGAAAACTACAAATAACTTAAAACTCGTTCCTGCCCTTGTTGCAAACAGCTCCTAGTAAATATTTGTACTTAACTATTAAATTATTACTTAAAATCTAAGTTAATTTTGTCACTAATAAAACTTATAACCTTATCCATATACTCAAAAAGTGATTTACCTAGCTAATACACACGGCTAGGGATTTTGAGAGTGTCGACGCAAACTGGATGGCGTCTAATTCGATCTGTTCAATATTTGCAGATGAACCAGATCTTCGGCCGGAGCGCCATCAGCAATGGATTCAAAATTTGCATCGTTACTGGACTGAGGTCAGTAAGGAGGACAACACAGAGGTTAGAAGGTTGGGCTGTGATTCTGGAGACCGAGGTTCAGATCCCTGCTTGGCCATAGAAATTGATGGGGTGACCTTGGACGGGGCATTCCTGAATTTGGCTCTCTGTTTGGCCTTGATGTACCACTAGGGATGTTTCCATGGGCCCTAAAATCTATCCTGCTTTAGTTGGACTCCACCTGGAATTCTGTGTCCAGTTCTGGGCACCACAGTTCAGGAAGGATATGGACAAGCTGGAACATGTCCAGAGGGGGCGACCAAAATGGTAGAAGGCCTGGAAACACTGAACCCCTATGAGGAGAGGTTTAGGGCATAATTTTGCCTGGAAAAGGAAAGGTTAAGAGGTGACATGATAGCTATGTTTAAATATCCAGACTATGAGAGATGGAGCAAGCCTGTTTTCTGCTGCTCCAGAGAGTAGGACATGGAGCGGTGGCTTCAAACTTCAACAAAAGATTCCATCTAAACATTAGGAAGAACTTCCTGACGATAAGAGCAGTTCAACAGTGGAATAAGCCATTGCTTTGGGGTGTGGTGGAGTCTCCTTCTTTGGAGTTTTCTCAACAGAGGCTGGATGGTCATTCTTGAGGAATGCTTTGATGGTGCCTTCCTGTGTGGCAGAATG
Source organism: Iguana delicatissima (assembly GCA_948472985.1). Classification (NCBI taxonomy): domain Eukaryota; kingdom Metazoa; phylum Chordata; class Lepidosauria; order Squamata; family Iguanidae; genus Iguana; species Iguana delicatissima. The sequence continues at coordinate 27,663 of CAOKZL010001628.1, read as the reverse complement.
GGGTTGGACTGGATGGCCTTTGGGGGTCTCTTCCAGCTCTATCCTGGGTGCATCCCAATCAGTGTGAATTTTTCCTCAACACCAAACCAGAATTGCCCTTCACAGTAAGCACAGGGCTCCAATCTCTAACTCATCTCTTTCTCTCTTTTCAGGTACGGTTCAATTGTGGTTGACTGCAAGTGTTATTTCGATCCTGAAATGAACCTCAGCAAGGACACCGTGAAAGAAACATTTCAGCGAGAGACGCAGAATCGCACTTCCCAGTGGCTGGGCAGTCGGTTCCAGCTCAAGGGCGTGACAGTGAGAGGTATATCAGTTTGCATTAAAGCGGAGCAAAGGGTGCCAGATTTCCAACACAGCAACATGGGACAGTCCTCCTACTTGTCTCTCCAGCTCAAAGACTGGCTGAGAACATCTTAGATGGGACGATATAAGGCTTCCTCCAGTCTCACAAAAGGAGGGCCTTTCATGAGCTCTCAGGGCGCCTGTGAGATTTGAAATCTTGTGTGAATCCTAAAACCCATGCAGGCATCACAATGTCTGGCCAGCAACAATGGGCAAGAAAAGTGATGGTAGAAAGATTTCCTCCCTATATAAGCCAGCACAAGTGTTAAGATCTGCCGGAAAGGGGTTTAGTCCCGCCACCTTGCAGGCGGTGTTGATGAGGACTTGAGACAGAGCCTTTTCTGTTTGGAAAATGTACTCTGTTGTTTTAAAAAGAGAGAGAGAAAGAGAGATTATTAGCTTTTGGTGATGGGCCATTCATATAAAGTAATCTAGCTAATCTAATCTAGACTCATGCATTTTGATAGATTTGTTCCAAAAGGTTTTAGGCCTATAGCGACAAGCCAGTCGTCTGCCTGAGTCTGAGACCAATGACCCTGTTTCTAAGTCTTCTTTCCGTATTGCTTCTTTAGCAATTGATCCAGTGATCGAGGCACTCACAATGGGCCCTCAGCTGGAGCTAATGCTGAAGGACTTCTCCGTCAACTTCACCATCACCAACCTGCCTTACCGGGAGGAGATGAGGAATCCAAACTCGAGTGTCTACAAGAACGCCAAAGCGGACATTGAAAAAGAGGTGAGTTGCCAAGCAGCCAGCTGGCTGTACTGTTAGGAAACCAACCCCAAGTCTTGTTCCTGAGAGAACATAGAGCAATGCTTTTGACCACCCTAAGTTTCCATCCTGCAGAAAATCTTCAATTGGTTTATATTTTAAAATCTAGATCAATTTGGCAACATGGGCAAAATCAGACGACTTTAACAACCCATTCTAATTTTCCAATTCCTTCAGGGATTATGTTCCTTAAAGCAGAATTAAATTTGTCAGAAAATCAGTGACTCAAGTAAACTTCCACTGGGAGAATGGATAAGTCTCCTCCCAAGTAGTATTTGCTCCTATTAATTCCTCCATCCTTCTTTCCTTTTTCCTTCTTCCAGCTCGACCAGCTCTACCGACGGAGTCACCTAGGAGCAAATTTTGTCGGTTGCTCTGTAGAAAACTTCGGGTGAGTTCGTACCTTCCAAGGCTTCACAGGTGAAAACTGGGACGCAGCAGAATAGGGTCAAGATGGCAAAAGGAAACACACAAGTCAGGACGGACTGCAGCTGTTTGCATTTTCCTGAGCTGACTGGGAAGGGCAAGATCTCACCCCCTCCTCTCCTCTTTTCCCTGATGAGTTAATTGAGCAAAAGCTACTTTTTCATGTTGAACACACTTTGCAGCAATTGGTAAGCTAACGACAAAGAGAGCTGGCATGGTGTAGCAGGTTTGGGCATTGGACGGCAACCCTAGAGACCAGGGTTCGATTCCACTCTGCCATGGAAACCCACTGGGTGACCTTTGGCATGTCACACACTCTCAGCCCCAGGAAACCTTGTGACAGGTTTGTCCTGAGGGTCGCCATAAGTTGGAAGTGAGTTGAAGGCACACAACAGTGACAAAGGAGGAAAATAAGAAAGGGAGAGAGCAGCTGGGACATTTTAAAAGCATCTGGAAAAGCAGAATGGCAGAGGAATGGCCCCCAAACATGGAGAAGATATTCCCCGCACACACACACACCCACGAGGGCATGAATTTGACCTTTTTTGCGGTGTGGCAGGGGGTTGCCAAGGTCTCTTCTGAAAGCTAATGCGGCCCCCTTGCCTTCTCCCGGTTGCTTTAAGGTCAGGTTGTTAACTGCCCAAAAAACCTCGGTGTTCGACTCTTGGTATCATTTCTCTTTTCCAGACCTACCAGCTGGCAAAACCAGACGAGCATCAATTCCGTCTGCTCATTCGTGAAAGCTTATGGCCAAAGGACGTTTGACAGAGGCTTGGTATACGATGTCTTTAAGAACCTCACCAGCAAAGGTTCGATGCTAGGGAGCTACACGCTGGATGACAGAAGCTTGGTTGTTAACGGTAAGGCTTGGAGAACGTCATGAGACCTCCATGATAAATAGACATTATTTGGGTAGCTGGAGTTCAGGTTGGAGATGGAGACAATATTAATTTTTATTAATTTCCTAGCTAAGAAAAGGGTTTCTTGCACTCCCAAAAAGCCATTGGGAAGAGTAATGTAGCATCCAAATTTCTAGTTTTCTGCCAGTATGTCCTACAAATGTACATTCTTGGTTGTTTTACAAAATAGATGTTTTATCTTCAGTTCATGGGGACCCATGCAAGCTTTCCTTCACCTCTTCTGTGTTTTTAATCACTCTTTCTCCCTTTCCCATTTCTTTCCAGGGTACCCTTCAGAAGTGATTCCTGTATCCCACAGAAAAGGTAACTATGCTTTTGGGGATGTTTTATCATTAAATTGGAGGTGGTCTGTCTGCCAGTCCTCAGTGTGCCCACAGGCATTCTTGGCATCAGCAGCTGGGTCTGGCAAGCAGGCTCCTAAAGACCCTCTTGTCAGAAACATCACACCCTGGAAGTGATCAGTCACAAAAATAATTTGTAATTAATTTCCCTTTGCGACAATGGATGAAGAGTAAAAATCTGGGTCGGTTCTGAGTTAATTGTTCCTTTTTTTAAACCTCTTTGGAATCACTAGTGAAATCCCAAACCCCCCATGTTTTGATCAATGAAATGAGTTAAATGTTGCTCAACCTGGTTGCCAAGAATTAATCCTTCCTTTCTTCCTTTTCAGAACTTCCTTTCTGGGCCATTATCCTCATCTGTTTGTCTGTCCTGCTGGGAATCGTCTTACTCTTCCTGATGTGCTTTTTGGTAAGTTCATAGAACTGTAGAATCGTAGAGTTGGAAGAGACACCCAAGGGCCATCCAGTCCAACCCCCTTCTGCCAGGCAGGAAGACACCACCAAAGCCCTCCCGACAGATGGCCATCCAGCCTGTGTTGAAAAACCTCCAAAAAAGGGAGGCCAGGCAGCAGCATATTCCACTTCTGAACTGCTCTTACCCTCAGGAAGTTCTTCCTAATGTTTAGCTGAAATATCTTTTCCAGTCCATTGCTCCGTGTCCTAGTCTCTGGAGCAGCAAAAAACAGGCTTTCGCCACCTCCGTATGACATCCTTCAAATATTTAAACATGGCTATCATATCCCCTCTTAAACTTCTCTTCAATAGTAATAACAGCTAGTAGTACCAAAAGTAAAGGTAATTCTACTAATAGCACTAGTACTGATAAGAACAACAGCAGCAGTCGTAATAACATTAGTAGTACGAATAGTAATAGTAAAGGTAATGCTAGGTAAAAAGGTAAAGCACCAGTAGCAATAAGAACGACAATAGTAATAATACTAATACTGATAGTAATAGCAGTACTACTAGTAGTAGTAGTGGTGGTGATGATGATGATTGTAATAGTAGTACTTCTAGTAATAATTAATCCTTTTCTAGGCGCGGAGGAGAGGAGAAAAGTACCAGGTCCAGCAGAACATTTTCAGCACCTACTTCCCTCACCTGGACATGCGGAAAGCCCGGTGAAGTGCATTTTGGAAGGCTTGACTTTCCGTCCCCCTCCAAGGGTGGGGCGTCTCCTTTTGCACAAAAGTTTCCCCCCACTTCCCGTCGAACACACACCCTCCTCCCTGTGTAGATACCATGCAGGAACGTTGATTTTCTTTCCTGCAATAGGTGACAAAGCTAAAAGAAGCAAATTGCCACCAATCAATACTGGCTCGACTTGAACGAAAAGCAAGGGGGGGAAACGCCATTTGGATTCTTGGCCCTTTGGACAGCAATGAAACTGTGTGTTCTAAAGAAGACTGCCAGATTTGGGAGGACATGCTGGGTGGTTGCTTGGGGGAATGGCAGGCTGGTTCCATTTTATTTATTTTTCAAAAAATTTCCTCCAGAATCGGGTATGTAAATTTCCTGCTATCTGTAAAAGCCATGAGTTAAGTTATTTAAGTCAGGGACAGAGAACCCATTCAAGGGGGGGGCACAGAATTCCCTCTCCCCTGTGGCCATGCCCCTTCCCCCATAGCCCTTCTCCCCTAATATTGTCGGCTTCTTGGATGAAGCACCTGGGAGAGCTTTCGCGCTCAGTTCTTAGTCTGCTAGACAATGGTTTTGCTCTTCCACTTGGTTCACCCTGTGGGGAAAGGGGGAAGAGCTAAGAGCTTTCCCCTCTTGCAAAAGAGAGGGGGGATGATCCCTTTTGGCTTGTGGGAGCATTGGATGAAGAGGAGAGAGGAACCCCGGCTTTCTTTAATCAAAGTTTAATGACAGCAGGGATTTCCCCCACATGGGAGGAATGTTTCCTAAGCCGGATCTGAACTCTCCATGAGTTGGCTCAGGCCTGTGGGGTAACTAGATTCTCCCTTTCCCTGTTTGCAGTCTTAAAATTCTGCCTCGAACATCCATCAGTGTTAAGGAGCTCACAAACAATTCACCTTTGAACAGGCAGAAGATCAGAAGCAGGTTATTGAAGCAATTCTAACCAGAGCTTGGAAGGTACTTACCAAAAGGAACTAGTTACTTTACTCGTCACTGTGATCACTCGACAGGCCATTTACTTGTTACTCTTGCTGCAGTCCAGTTGCTCATTACTGTCAATTTTTTTAACATTGCTATTGTGCCATTGGGGAAAAAAAATATGAAAATGCTCCCCGAGTGGCCAATTCAGAGATTGCACCTAGGAAATCCCGAGTCAAAATGCCATAGACATTACAAAGCCATCCTTCTTGGCTGCGGCACAAGGCGGCCACACGTGTAACCCACCTTCCTTCCCTTTCCCATTGCATAGACTAAATCGGATCACACCCCTAGGAATGAGTAACTTGCAGACACCTTTTTCGTTGAAAAGGAATCAGTGGCTAGTTACGCATTGCTTTAATTGCAGAATAACTTGTTAAAAAATGAGTTACTTCTTAACTCTGGTCTAACACTATTGCACTTTAGATTTCCTACACACCCATATGTATTTCCTACATATTTCTTTGGCACATTTGATGCTGTGTTTAAAACAAGGCTAGTCTTCTTTTAGAAAATACTGCCATTCCTGAAAATGAAACTTGTTCTTTCTGTCCCAGAAACTGCAATTGCAATGTAGGCTAGAACCCCAGTTTCCAAGAATAATGTTATCAGGGATTTAATGATGATTTGCCTTTATTTTTGTATATGTATTTAAAAACAGTTTGTGATTTCTTATGATTTAATCAATAAATGCAGAAAGCAAAGTGAAACCGAGTCACAACTGAGCACCGTTTAGTTGCTTCTTTGGAAAAACGAACAACCAAGAAACCCCTGTTGGATCCTAGCATATTATTTCTCTACTCCAACTCTTAAAAAAGGGATTTTTTAAAAAAAGTTAAATAATACAAAAGGGGCCTTTACAGCCTCCTGAAAAGGTGAATTGCCATTGCTGGATTTTTCCCAAAGAGGCAAAATCAACTTTTTGGGGGAGAGCAGAAAAGAGTTGGGTCAAAGTGTTTGTAAGAATTGAGGGCTGCATAAACAGTTTGGGGGGCCAGCTGTGATCCTGGAGTCACTTTGCAAACTCTTGCTTTAAACCAGGGTGGGAGGCACAGAGGGGATGAGGGCCAATTTTTTCCCATGGGATCGATCGGGTGGGGGGCACACCGTCATTTTTTGGCACGGTGGAATTGCTGTTGTGGTTATCTTTATTTACGTCCTGCTTTTAGCCCAACGTTGGGCCTCAAAGCAGCCCCGGGTTGCGATGTTGCTTCTGGTTGTCATATTGGCCAATGTTCAGCCCTTTTTGATGGGTTAGGGGGAGTTGGGGTGACACTGGAGTTTAGGGGTGTAAATGCCCCATTTGTATGTGTCTTTGTGCCTTTAAGTTGCCTGTTGATTTATGGAAATCCCATGAATTTTATCAGGTTTTCTTAGGCAAGGAGTACTCAAGAGATGGTTTTGCCAGTTCCTTCGTCCGAAATATAGCTTAGAGTACTTGGTATTCATTGGTGGTCTCCCATCCAAGTCCTAACCAGGGCTGATGTTGGCTGAGCTTCCAAGATCAGAAAGGATCTGATGCCTTTAGAAAGAGAGTGCTCTAAATTAACAATGTGGGAGAGAGAATTTGCTGAAAACATTTGAAAACCTTGTTACCGTTGGCCAATGTTCAGCCTTTTTTTCTGTTTTTGTGTGTGTCGGTCAGGGGACGCTGGGCGTTAGGGTTGTAAGTGCCACACGTGTGTGTGTATACGTGCCGTCCAGTTGTCCGTTGGCTTATTAATTTTGCAGGGTTTGGTGCCCTCACGATATTTAGGCATGTGTTGTTCTATGTGAGTGTGTTTTTGATTTCAGGTTGTCTGTTGACTTATGGAGACCTCATGAATTCCACAGAGATGGTTTTGACAGTTCCCTGCTCTGAAATACAGCCTACAGCGCCTGGTGTTTCTTGGTGGTCTCCCATCCAAGTACTAACCATGATTGGGTGGGATTTGATGAGTTTGGGGTATTTAGGCCCTTAAACACCACATTTACAGCTTGTTTTAAGTCCCTTTGACCGGTTTTCAGGTGAAAACAAAACCATACCAAAAACAGTTTAGGAAAAAAAATTAGAAATTGAGGGAGACTGAGGATCTGGGTCCCCGACTCTCAGCTTTGGGCCATCCACAGGGAAACAGGGTGAGGCTTGGTGGATTCCACCCACCCTTAATATTCCAAGATTCCAGCCTGCCAACCATTATTTCTCACGGAACGCTGCAAAGCTCTTTCAGCCAGAGAGTCTTGGCCAGAAAGGAAAGGCAACCAACCTTTGTCCCGGGAGATGGTGGGAAGCCAACCACGCTCAACCCTTGGGCAAAAGCAGAGGTCAATTTCCCCCTGAGGTGCGGGTGTGACGTCACAGTTCTCCTTTGTGATGACAGACTGAGGGACCCCAGGACCATCCGTGCTGCTCTCCATCCACTCTGATGTTACAGATCACAGGTTGATCTTCTGGGCGGGTAGCCCAAGGATTCCCTCCTGAAACATGTCAGTTGAAAGCACACGGAGAGGCAGTCCCGGGACTCTGTGGACAAGAAAAGTGGGGTCTTCCCGTTCCAAAAGTCCTAGGCAAAGACCAATAAGCCCAGGCCGTGTGAGAACAAGGACTCCTTCCCCAGGACATGAGTTGGTCCAGCCATCCAGATCTCGGACCTCGTCCAGAGAAAGAGGCTCGTTCAGGGCGAGGTCAAAGACTCCCGAACGAGGACGTACGGTGGTCAAGACAGGAGCTGTTGTGATTGATACAGGGACGGGAACATGTAAAGCTGGCTTCGCGGGTCAACAGACACCCCAAGTGTACGTTGGGACGTTGGTGGGACATCCAACCGAGAGGTCTATGAGGACTAGAAGAGACCGGCCAGATACGTTTGTTGGAGAGCAGGCCCGGTTGGAACCGGATCTGGACGTCATTTTGCCTGTAAGACATGGCATCATCATCGACTGGGATGCAGCTGAAATCCTTTGGAGACACCTCTTCAACGAGCTCAAGGTCTTCCCAGAGGAACACGCCCTCCTCATGTCTGATCCTCCTCTCTGTCCAACCACAAATAGAGAGAAGCTGGTGGAGGTGGTCTTTGAGTCGCTCAACTCCCCGGGAATGTACGTGGCCTACCAGTCGGTGTTGTCTGTCTATGCCCACGGCAAAATCAGCGGGCTGGTGGTCGACACGGGCTACGCTGTGACCCACACTGTGCCGGTCCACCAAGGCTACAACCTCCCGCACGCGACGGAAAGGATGGACATCGCCGGCGTCAACATGACGTCCTTTTTGATGGACCTCCTGAGGGACATGGGGCATTACTTTGACGACAGGATGCTGGACGTGATTGAGGACATCAAACGCAAGTGTTGCTATGTTGCCCTTGATTTTGAGGCAGAATGGACCCGTCCCAAGAGGGAATACTTGGTGGACTACCAACTGCCCGACGGTCAGATTATCACTTTGGGGAAAGAGAGGTTCCAGTGTCCGGAGATCTTGTTCCACCCACCGCAGACCCCTGGGCTTTCTCTTCTGGGAATCCACGGGATGGCCCAAAAAAGCTTAAGGCGAGTCCCCGAAGAATCCCGAAAGGAAATGTACGAAAACATCCTCTTGTGTGGAGGCTCTTCCCTCTTTGAGGGATTCGAGAAGAGGTTCACGCACGATGTCATGGCCGGCGTGCCCACCAACACGAAAGTGAAGGTCGCGGCCATACCGTTGAGGCAGTACTCGGTCTGGACGGGAGGTTCCATCCTTGCGTCGCTGAAAAATTTCCAGCCATGCTGGATCAGGAAGGAGCAGTACCACGAACATGGCCCGTACATCGTCCACAGGAAATGCTACTGAGAGGGGGTACCGGGGGGAACGCTGTTCCTCACTGCTGGGAGGCCCAGGATTTGAAAGGGTGGGGGGACGGGGCTGCCAATAAAACCAGTGTGTTTGCATGGACTTGGAGTACAGTTTGTCGTTATTGTTGCTATCTTCCCTCAAATCGACTTGGAGGATGAAATTTTTGGATCCCTGGCAGGGGGTCCATCCCTGGGATCTTGATTTGTACCCCGAGATACCAAAACTAACACTTACACACCCCAGTTCCGATCTTATGTGGAGATCTGGAGAACCCCTAGCACCTTGTCTTGTTTTCCTCAAAATCCAGATTTTTCTCCATAAGTACAAAGCAGTGATCTAGTCCTCATTGCAGGCTAGGTGGCCCTACGAACCGTCTAGGGTCACACGATCTGGTTGCCTGGATGCCAAAGATATGTATAGCTGTGCATTTAAATAACACAGGAGCAAGTGCTGAGACTTTAGGTGAGAAAAGATAAGGCTTTGTCAGGCCAAGGAAAATGAAACTCTGTGCTGCCTAAGCCTCACTTGCCCTAGACCAAGGGATGAGGAGAAAGGATGCTGGAATTTTCCAACCTCCCCAAGTAAGGTTCCCCAGTAGTTGGTGAACAGACAATGTTGTGTTGAGCGTCTTCCCTCTGTTTTTTGGCCTGCTGAAATGGTCAAAGAAGTCCACACAATTTGGCTAACATCCTGTTAGTGACCTATGGGATCTAGGAGTCTTAGTAGCCCACAAGCTGAACATGAGTCAACAGTGCGATGCGGCGGCTAAAAAAACCAATGCGATTCTAGGCTGCATCAATAGGATTATAGTCTCAAGGTCAAGGTAAGTAATAGTACCACTCTGTTCTGCTTCAGTCACACCTCACTTGGAATCCTGTGTCCAGCTGTGGGCACCACCGTTCAAGAAAGATATTTAGAAGCTGGAATGTGTCCAGAGGAGGATGACCAAAATGGTCAAAGGTCTGGAAACCATGAAGCTCTGTGAAGAGCAGTTGGGGTGTTTATCGTGGAGGAGAGAAGAGGTGGTGGACATGACGCCCTTGTTTAAATATTTGAAAGGATGTCATATAGATGATGGAGCAAGCCTGTTTTCTGCTGCTCCAGACACTCGGACACGGAGCAATGGCTTCAAACCTCAGGAAAAAAGATTCCATCTAAACATCAAGAAGAACTTCCTGAAGGTAAGAGCAATTTGACAGTAGAATATGCTGCTGCCTGGGAGTGTGGTGAAGTCTCCTTCTTTGGAGGTTTTTAAAGGGAGGCTGGATGGCCATCTGTTGGGGTGAGCGCTGTGATGGTGTCTTCTTCCTACAAGGCAGAATGGGGTTGGGCTGTGTGGCTCTTGGGCTCTTGGATTCTACGATTCTGCACATGTGGAGTGAGGCTTTTTTGGTACAACAGTCATATCCAGCCGACGGACAGAAGAGGGATGTCTTTGTTTTTCCCCCAAGATAATTTTATTACCATAAAGAACCCAAAAGAGAATAAAAAAATAACTGCAAACATATGTCTATCTCTAAATTATACAAATAAAACCATTAATAAACATTTGAATGATTTTCTTCCAAATTCTGTACATGATAAATGGAAAACAATCTCATTTGAGTTGGTTTCAGCCTTAGTATAATCCCACCTTATACAAGTAGTAATAAGCAATAAGTTAATTCACGTTTGAAATATTATTTATTTTAGATTTTAGAGTGCCAACTCGTCCACTCTAATTCTGGCTTTTCTCATTTCCATTATAAATTGTGTGATGTAAACGTTACACTTCCAGCTTCCCTTCTGCTGGATTTATTACTGTCATCTTGGTGTTTCTTCTATTTCCCTAACGTTATTCTCCATTCCATTGAGTTATGACTTCCATCGACTTCCATTCTGCTCATTCTAAGCCTATCTTTCTTATTCTGATGTTAAAAAAAAATAAATAGAACAAAAAGAAGGTAAGAAGATGGGCTGATTTCTTCTTTACAGCCATCATTTTAGAACGGCTCACGCGTCTGCTTTGTATTTGAGGAACTTACAAGATACTGTTACCTCTAAGCTTCCATCATTTAAGAAATATTACATTTCTGAATTTTTTGCTCAAAAGGAAAAATCATGACTGGTTCCTATTCTTCATGATTTTTTCCCCCTGTGTTTTTTATTTTAAAAAAAGACTTTAACAAAGGCATGCCTGGATAGAGTTGAAGTAACGTAACCCTGCAAGACATTTATGTTACGCTGAAGCAATGTGAGGTTTTGTTGTGTGTGTTGTGTGTTAATACAGTATCAATTACTGCTGATCTGAAACTCTTAAAAACTGACAGTTTTCTTCCGGATAGACAGAAGGAGCCATTTCAGAGCTTTATAGTGCCGTCGCTTCCTCTGTTCCCAAGAGCCGAGAGCATCACAAAATGTCAACCACGGGGAGTATTTGTGGGTCCTTCATCAGTTTCGGGGGTGCCCAGAGCTAAGCGGGTGTGATTTTAACCTTCTCCTCTGATTTTTCCTCCGTCTTGTCAGCGATGCTGTAGTAGTAAGTGCGGATCAGGGTCTCCACCGTTGCAAAATCGGGGCGGTCTTCCCACCTGCCGGGAAACGAAAAGCGGAAAGGACCAAATGAAACAGGGAGGACAGGCTCATCGGTGGCACCCCATCGCCTCTGGTAAGAAATTCTCCCCACCGGGCTTGACCCAACCCTGAGTTCTGCTCACACAACCCCACTTAGCCCTAGGAACCACTTGGCCAAGTCACTCTCTCTCAGCCTCACAGGAAGGAAACAGCAGTCCTCCCTAGAATAAATCCTTTTCTTTTTCTTATATTTAAATTTTTTACTTGATAGACAAAAAGAATACAACAGTGCCACACTGCAAAGTAATGCAAAAAGTAAACTACAAAACAAAGACATACACCAAAAGAAACCGAACAATATATATGAAAGAAAACTGTGCATGTTTGATTAAACTAAACTGGCAAAAGAAATTACAAGTGACTAACAAAAGAAAAATGGGTTCCCGCCCTCATTGTAAACAGCTCATACTAAATAAGTTCCAAATCAATTTATTTTACGGTCCATAGACCGGACATATTAAATAAGCAGTTGCAATGAATTATAAAGTCTTTAATTAAAATCCAAGTTGATTCTTACTGCTAATGATAATTATTATTACCTTACCAACAATTATAGCCTTAGTTATATACCCAGAAGAATACCTAGGTAGTAAAGAATTACTTAACTTATACTACTTATATCAAAGGTATTATAATTGTATTATTTAGACCAGTAATAAATAAAAACTAATCAAAATACGTCCTCAGAATAAAATCTTGTCACTCAAAATCTGATTCCATACCAACAAAGAAGCCACAATATCGCAGGAGGGAGATTTGTGGTTAGAACCTACAGCCTGCCTGAATTCCAAGGCTTATTCAGCCAACAATGTGGAGGAAGCCCCATAGATTTTGCTGCCCAAAGGAGCACCGAAAGTGCCAGCCAAGCACTTGGGGGGCAAGACACCCCACAATCCCCTCTCCCCAATGGAGGTCACTAAAAACCCAAGACTAGAAAGTTAAGTAACATTTCCTGTCTTTTCATAATGCTGCCTAATGATAGGGATGATACTGTGGAGCTTACTTGAACGTCCAGCATTGGTTCATCAGCTTGTACATCTCTGGGGGGCACCTGGGTGGGCACTCCATGCGCTTCCCTTCCTCGATGAATGACACGACTTCGGGTCCTTTCATTTTCTGGGAGAAAAGAAGGCAAGGATGGTGAGAGAGGGAGAGAGAAAAGGTTTCCTGCTGTTGTTGTGTGCTTTCAAGTTGTTTCCAAGTTGTTATGAAGATCTAAGGCAAAACTTTCAGAGGGTTTTCTGGGGCTGAGAGTATGTGACACACCCAAGATGACTCAGAATGCTGATTCTAGCAGGCAGGCGCTCACCTTGTAGGGTTTCTGTCCGTAACTAAAGGCTTCCCACATGGTCACGCCGTAACTCCAGACGTCACCCTTGCTGGAGAATTTCCGGAAGAGGATGCATTCCGGTGCGTACCATTTCAGCGGCCATTTCCCAGTGGTCTTGGCCTATGTGGAGAAATTGGAAGACATAGAATCATACAGCTGGAAGAGACCCCAAGGGCCCATCCCGTCCAACCCCATTCTGCCTTCAGAAAGACACCATCAAAGCACTCCCAACAGATGGCCACCCAGCCTCTGCTTAAAAACCTCCAAAGAAAGAGATTCCACCACACTCCCAGATGGTGTATTCCCCTGTCAAACTGCTCTTACCATCAGGAGGTTATTCCAAAATCTTAGGTGGAATCTCTTTTCATGAAGTTGGAAGCCATTGCTCCATGTCTGAGTCTTGGGAGCAGCGGAAAACAAGCTTGCCCCATCTTCCCTGTGACATCCTTTCAGATGTTTAAACACGAGTAGCATGTTGCCCCTGAATCTTTTCTTCTCCAGGCTAAACATACCCAGCTTCTAAGATTCTCCGGATAGGGCATGGTTTCCATCAGGCCACTATGATGTCATAAGTTAACTTACAACCTTGCAACTCTTTCCTAAGTCAGCAAGGTATAGTGATCTGAGTCAGCAAGGTATAGTAATCAGGTAGCTGCACTGAGGGAAATTGTTTTATGGTGCTAGAAAGCAGGACGCTGAAGGATGATGCATTCAGCCCCTTCCCACCAGCAAATAGTTACTCAGTGAGGAGATGCAAGAGGGTTTCCTCCTTCTATTTGTCGCCCTGACGCTCACTGGTGGGAGAACGCCGGATGCGTTTTCCTTCAGGATCTCAACCTGCCGGTGAGAACGAGAACAGAGAGGAGGCCAAGCAGGCCTCCCGTGGGAAGGAGTTTCTTCTTGGCGAAGGGACTCGTTCTTGCGTGGGATGACGAAGGAAGTGAAAAGGACGCCCCAATTGCTCACCATGTAGTAACTGTCGTCCGCAGCCAAAGCCTTGGAAAGGCCAAAGTCGCTGATTTTGGCATAGTGCTGGTGGACGAGCAGGACGTTCCGAGCCGCCAGGTCCCGGTGGACAAAGTTCTTCTCTTCCAGGTATTTCATCCCGATGGCCACCTGGTGCATCAGCTCCACCACGTTATTCACAGAGACCTCTTCCCTGAGAGGGAGAAGGGAAGGAGAGAAAGCCGTCACACCGCTGCTACGGTAAAAAAATAAAAGTTCTTCTTCACGTTTAGCTGGAGTCTAATGTTTAGGTGGAAAAGCGGTAAGATAACAGCTCACCTTTTGGAGCTCAGGAATTTGTTCAGCGGTCCCCCCGAGGCCATCTCCATCACCAGCATGAGGGCCTCGGCCTCGCAGACGCCGATCACCCGAACGATGTATGGGTTATCGAGCTGGTGCATGATTTGGGCCTCCCTCATCATGTCGTCCCGATCCGCCTTCTCGTTGCCGCTTTTCAGCATCTTGATGGCCACGTCAATTTGCTTCCTGGAAAAAACGTAGTTGGGATGCATTCAGTGTAACCATTGAGCCTTTTAACAATGGGATCTGTTATGTTTTGATCTTAGCTTAGTTCAATGTATTTATTTTTATTAAACAAAATATATGTCAGCAAATATTCTTACCTTTCAACCTTTTTGCAATTCTTTGCATATTACCATATATAAAATGTCCCTCCCCCCACAGGCACACCTGAGTTCTCCCGCATCCTCTATCTTCCACCTTTCCGCTTTTCACATGGAATTATTACCATATTTGTTCCTCTAAATTTAAAGTTTAGTATCCTTGTCACAAAATATCCAGTGCATAATGTAAAATGTCTTATTATGTATTACATTTAATATTTTAAATATCTCTGCAATTTTTTTATGTTAAAGACTCCTTTTCCATCATTTTTGTAAATAAATTCTAAAAACAGTTCCTGTTCTCTCTTGAAGTTTTGGATAAGTGTATTTTTCAGTTAACACCCTCAGTTTCTCCATTTCCGTCCTTTTTAATATTTTTAATATCCAGTCACCTATCAAAGGTTTTTCTTCCATCTTCCATTTTTGCACGTAAACAATTCTGGCTGGTGCGACCATATATAAAATTAATTTTGAGTATTTTTTTTTTCCAGTGTAGAGTGGTTACCTAACGTGTTCAGCAAGTATAATTCTGGCTTCGATACAAATTTTATTCCAAGGGTATTTGAAAAATCAATCAATTTGCTTCCAGTATTAGCCTAGCTTAGCTCAATTTAGTTAACATGTGCATAATTTGTTTCTTTTTACTTATTTTTTTTCTGTAGTTGTGGGTTAGTTGGTTTGTATCTTCTACTAAAATTAATGTTAAAAATAAAAATAAAGAGAGAGAGCAGCTTCAAAGCAATGGAAAGTAAAGATGGAAAGTAAAGCTCTGTGCTGCTAAAATGGATGGAAGCTAACAACTGCACACACGCGCTCACGTACACCAGGCGGACACTTACTTCCTCATCCTGTAGACGCCTTTCCTGACGCTCCCAAAGTTGCCGGCGCCCAATTCGACTTCGTCCACGATGAGGTTGCCCCTGTTCAGGAAGAGCTTCCGGTCCTTCAGTTCTTCGGGGGAGCTGTAGGGGCTCTCGTAGCAGGAGGTGTCCATGGGCAGGACCCGAGACTTTTTCCCTAATCCTGGCCCAGGAGAACAAAATGCCATCAGTGACAGCTAGCGCTGCTAGATTTTCAAACAGTAATTAAGGGACGGGACGGCCTTTTTTCCATATGTGGCGGGCTTGCAAGGAAGCAAAGACTCGGGCCGTTTCCGCACTGGAGTGGAGGAGCGCTTCACCACTGTGTTTTTCACTCCGGCTTACCCCGATTCCTATCTGCACGCCCTTCGCTTTCTATCGAAGTAAAGCGGGGGAAATTGTTTGTAGCTTCCGCATTGTCAATTCTCGTGGAACTCCTAGTCCCCTCCCTCGCGCCACCCCGCCGCCACTGACTGGTCAATTAAAAAAAAGAAAGTCGTAGAAACTGTTGCTACGTTTTAGCGCAAGTGGTGTAACGGTTCTGCACGTAGGAAAAAACGGAGCAGGAACGGTTTGGGTGGTTTACATCAGAGCTTTTCCGTTTTTGCAATATATCGGTTTAGCGTCGATGTTAACAGCGCAAGACCTCAACTCGTGCACAACCACAGAGGATGGAATTACGTCAAGCCAGTTTAACATGCAGATTTAAAAGCGACGATACAATGCTACTGAACTACAATTCCCAAGGCAGACCAAGAAGACAGGAAATGAGGATTAAATCAAGATATGTAGGGAGCTGTGTGTGTGTGCATATGTGTACATATAGTTTAGATTGTACAAATTTGGCAAGACCCACCCTTTTTGTTGTTTTACTTCTAAAGTACTATAAAAATAAATTTATTTTTAGTATTATTATTAGTAGTAGTAGTAGTAGTAGTATTCCAGGATGCCAGTCACTGCGTCTAACTCTAAAACTAAAGATGGGATTTGGGCAAATGAATTTGTTCTTCCATTGGGTTTACAGTCATATAAACAAATATATATTTTTCACAGGAGGCTTACTTACCGAAGGGCTCGGGCGTGTATCCATCGGAGTTCTGGGACGTGAATCTCCGGGGAGGCTACGAGGAAAGAGGCAAAGAGAAATCTAAGAGGAGGACACATACCTGCTTGAGCCCGACGACACCCCTGCGAGGTAGGGCTACGAAAAATGGGCTCGCCCAAAACTTCGGTGATGGTGATTGGTTTGGCGTGATTTCGCTTAGGAAGTAGGTTGCCACTGAAGACCGGAATTTGATCCACCAGTAATCAATTATCTACTCCAATTATCTGCTACTGTGGGCACAGTTTGAGGGGCCAGGGGTGTATGAGAAGTGAACTTACCAAAGACGAAGGAGCCGCGGGTGGCGAAGCTGGAAATAGAAGACAATGGAAAAATTTCCTTAGGTTATATCAATATTTAGACCCATTTTCCCACCTGACTTGACACAGGTCTTAACCTTCGGGCTAGTATTTACTTAAAGTCGGAATGAAGACAGTGCCAATTGGGCACAGTACCAAGGGAAGGAAATTCCACAACTAGGGTGCCACAGCAAGAAAGGCCCTGCTCCCATGTTCCCCAAACAAGGTTGTGCTTCCACTGGTAGAGCCCGCCAGCCCCAGCCCTCCACCCTCCGGCAGAAGAGGGAGATACATAACCGGCAGTCCTAAGTTTGCTCAGGGCTTCTGTGTCAACATTTTAAGAATCAGTTGGTTCCAAGTATTCCCAACAGTGCAAAAGTTTGGAGACGTGTTAAGCCAGATTTTTTTTTTTCTAAGTATTTATTGCACAAGAACAGGAAGAAAGGGGAAAAATTTACCTGCTGGAGCGTCAGGATTCTGTGTAGCTTCCTTTAAGTAATAGATCAAGCCATCTGGTTTGAGTTTGAGATATTCTACTAACTGGTGGAAGAATTGGAGAGAGGAGGAAAGGAGGGTTAGAGAAAGGAAGAGAGAGGGAGTGCGTCCGCATTACACAATTAGAACAGTTTGATATCGCTTTAACAGCCATGCCTGCATTCTCTGGAATCCTGAGGTTTCTAGTTTGGTAAGGTTCTTAGAATTCACTGTGACAAAGCAATAAAGAACTCCCCTGGGCTACGGTTCTAGAGGAAATGAAGATTAAATCAAGATAGCTACGTTGCTGTAGTTCAAGAGAGAATGGGCTAGAGCTGCCTGGCAGAAAATGCTAAGTGCTTTATTTTTAAAAAATTAAAAGTTTTAATCATGAATAGCAAAAAGACAAATCATGAATAGTAAAAAGACAAGCAAAGATTGAAATAATGCATCCAAAAAGAGCAAAAGAAACATAATTACACTAAAAATTATACATAGTTAGAGATCACCTTACAATTATTAAACAAGAAATAGAACGTATTTAAACTAAACTAACAAAATTAACTTAAGCTAAACAAAAGGAAAGACTACAAATAATTTTGCAAACAATTGCAACTTGTTGCCCTTGCTGCAAACAGCTCTTGCTTGTAGAATTGCACTTACATAAAATGACTATAAAATTTGTTCCTCATCATCGTTATACTCATTAACTAATTTAAATTCTAGATTTCTTACTTTTCTATTCTATGTTAAATATCATCATTATTAGTTGCTCCAAGATATTATTATTTAATTCTGTAAACCATTATTAATCCTCAAAAAGTCTTTTACCTCTATTTAAACACACCATACTTATCTTAATAATATTAAGATAGCAACAGCCAATAATCTAATTTAATTCTCATAACATCATTCTTGTGATAACAATAGCTTTAAAAATTAAAAGCAACAGTAATATGGAAGTTCAGAACCTAGAGATCATGAATTCACTCATTTTCCCTTAGGTAATCCATTTAAAGTTTCCATTCTGAAGTAAACTCTTCATCAGAATCTCCCTTGACAATAAGTTGACAACTTATCCATCTCAACAATTATCATTCATCTATTGAGCCATTCAGCTGTTGTTGGCATCTCCAGTTTTGTCTAATATTTTGCACAGACAAGTCTCGCTGCCAATAACATATATTGAAGTAATTTTGGCTGTTCTTTATCAATATTAATATCATCTCTCCAAATTTAGGAATGAGAACAGTTCAGGATTCTTAACAACTTGACATTTCAAAATTCTTTGGACCATATTCTGTATTTCCGTTCAAGACTTTTTGGCCTTATGAGAATTCTAAGGGCTTCACTAAACTACAAATCCCAGGTTGGGGCAATGGCTGTTCAAGCAGCTATGACCGTGCAGTATAGATGCATCAATTAACCTTTAAAAAACAAAAAGACAATTTGTCAATATCTTGATCTAGTTTCGCTTGCCTGCTCAGCGTTTTCCATTTTCCTGTTTTGATAAGTGACACTGAGACAAAATATGGTCGGTTAATTGAACATTTCTAAAGAAGGAGATGGGAAATACGGAGAAAATTCATGCCACGGTGTGTTGAAGGAAACACACCTAGAATCAACAGTGGGCAAAAGCTTTGTTTTCAATTTGGTTTCTGAAAAATTATCCTGATTTGCATACGCTTTCATATTTGGGCTGGAAAGAATTTGAGATTTTTTCTTTTTAGAAAAACTGAGTGTGGCAGAAACCAAAACTGAAGAACTCACGACTCTAGTTTTGAGTGCTGAACTCTTTGAAACCTGAATTTGGAGCATATTTTGGCAGTGTGGAATATAGCAGATTGGGGAACTGATCAGGTTTAGACAGAGTTTAGACGGATTCCCCAGATTCAATCTTCAGACCCATTTTCCTACCTGTCTTGACACAGATCCTAACCTTAGGACGTCATGTCACTTCCTCTTCCAGAATTTGATCAAAATTTGAGTGAAAGACGGCCCATGCGTAATGGTTGCAAGGCAGATAAAAACTGTTGGGAGGCAAAGCAACCTGTTTTGTGGCAGTTTGAATAACCTGGAGGTGTTCACAGCCCCAAGAATTTGCCCAAAAAATTGTATAAATGCTATGCTTTTAACTGTATTTGCTTTAATTGGTAAGCCACCTTGAATCAGTTTTGGTGGAAAGGCAGAATGTAAAAAAAATGATAATGATAAACTTAATGAAGTTTTGAGTGTCAAGGGCCATACAGTGGGATTCTTGTGGGCCACAAATGCCCCCGAGC
Source organism: Iguana delicatissima (assembly GCA_948472985.1). Classification (NCBI taxonomy): domain Eukaryota; kingdom Metazoa; phylum Chordata; class Lepidosauria; order Squamata; family Iguanidae; genus Iguana; species Iguana delicatissima. Next base: position 8,345 of record CAOKZL010001628.1, on the reverse strand, counting down.
CACATTTTCCTCATCCCTGATTTAAAAGAACAGAAGGAAAAGGAGGGCTCCCCAAATTGAGGTCCAAACCCACCTGCCAAAGTGTGTCAAACTTGCTTCCTTCTTCCACGGAGTATTTTCCAGCCTTGTCCTGAATTATCCGGTAGTGGTAGACCGTCTTCCCATAAACAAGAGACAGCGCATAAGTACCTTTCTCCTTCCTTTGTCTCAACCTGTTGCAAGAGAAGGAATCTAGACTGCTTAAAATTTCCGGCCGGCCCCTCCCGAAACTGCAAACCCCAGGATTCCATAGGATGTTGAAAGTGGAATAATAAGAGTGTAGTGTGGAAATGGCCAGGGTCACCCTAAGCCGGAAATGACTTGAAGGCACACAGCAAAATGTCTCACACATGGGACAGTGGGAAGACAACCACAGTGTGAAAAAGGTTAAGGGGTCCCTCCCCCCGCATTCCCTAATTCACATCTTGTCGTCACTTACAAGAATTTCCCGTCAGGCTGTGAACCCGCATAGAGCCTGCTTTCGGCTTGCTGTCGGGAAATGGTGCCGTGGAACCAAGGCATCTTCTCATGAGCGGTGGTAGCCAGGAGTTTCTCCACCTGGGGGGCTTGGCTTATGATGGCCAGCTCCAGCGGTTCTCCCTATAAAGGAAAGAGAATGACTCCTTTTTGAGCTTCCAGGAATGATTTAACTGGCTTTTAGTGCTGGACAAACCTCTCTTTCCACCCTGTTCTATTGGGGGGAAAGAGGGGGGAGTTTCATAGCTTTCATCAGGTTCTCAGTGGGGTCTGTAGCTTTCCAAAAGGTACCAGTGGGGAGGGGATGGGAGGGGAGTTCAGATGACAAAGACGTAGGTGTTCTGGACTCTGGGGAAGGGAAAAGTTGGGTATTCCATTTCCTTCCCCTTGGACCCCAACCCTGTCTTCCATCAAGGGTGACAGAACAGGCAGCATAATGACACAGCTGATGAAAGCTATGAAACTCCCACCAGAAAAACACAATTAAAGCACAACTGTCAAATGAACAGGAAAGGAAACAAAGGTCTCACCAGGAAGATGTTTTGTGTCAAGTTTGTGGGCCCCCAGAATCCATGGACAACAAATTTAAAAGACGTTTTGCCCGTACCTCCAGTTGCCAGGTCTGCCGAATGTATTCTCGCACCATGTTCTCCCGGATGCTGTCGAAGATCCCCAGCTGGGGCTCCATGCCGCTGGGCCGGTTGCAGGGCTTCCGTAGGGTGCAGCAAAGTCCATCCGCATCCTTGGAATAAAATTCGCAAAGTTCTTCGGGCCCGCAGTGAGCTTTCCCCCCGGCAATGGCGAAGGTCCCATTCATCTGACGCTCAATGGGGTAATGGTAGAACTGGAGTTTGTGGACGATGGACAGGACGTAGCCCCCCAGGTTTCGGAGGCACTGCCGGAGCAAAAAGAGCCCGTCGGCCATCCCTGCCAGCTTCAGGTGTTCCTCGGCGTCGGAGCGGGAGATGCTTCCGTAGTAGAACGGCAGGTGAGCGGCTGGGTTGGGCATCCTGCGGGAGTTCTTGGTGCCACCAAAACGGTGGGCATAGGGGGATTAGGAAATGGCTGCCAAACAGAGGGAGAGAAGCTTGTTAGGTACAGAGTTAGACCGTCCCAACCACACACTTACACTTTGTTGTTGTCAACTGCTGTCAACTTCAACTTATGGTGCCCTGTAAATGAGGGAACTCCAGTTCACCCTCTCCTCAACCGCCCTGCTCAGATCGTACCAGTGCAGCGCTCTGGCTTCTTTTATTGAGCCTCTCCATCTGTAATGCAGTCTTCCTCTTTTCTTACTGCCTTCCAGCTTAAGCAAACCTTATTGCCTTTTCTAATGACGCCTGTCTTCTAATGATACCGCCAAATGCAACAGTCTCGGTTTAGTCACCTTAGCTTCTAGGGAGAAATCAGGCTCGATTTGTTCTTGGACCCGTTTATTGGTCTTTTTTAGCAGTCCACAAAACTCTTTTCAGGAAGAACTTCCTGATGGTCAGAGCTGTCCAGCAGTAGAATATGCTGCCTCCCGAGTGTGCTGGAGTCTCCTTCTTTGGAGGTTTTTAAACAGAGGCTGGATGGCCATCTTTTGGGAATGCTTTGATGGGTGTTCCTGCGTAGCAGGGGGTTGGACTGGATGGCCCCTGGGGTCTCTTCCAACTCTATGATTCTAGGATTCTTCTCCAGCACCACATTTCAAAGGAGCTGGTTTTCTTCTAACTTTAGCATTCAATGATATATCTTGACACTTCTGGGTCTTTTCTAATTCCTTCGGAGCTTCCAAGTCCTAGTCCTAGCCTTCTTCTGGTTTCTCAGCTGCAGTCTCCATTCTGATTAATGCCTGAGCCAAGGTGTGGAAAACTCTGAACTGTTGGATTATTCTTAATTAGAACACTGTAATTCTGTTTTAGTAGCCATGATTCCATCTTCTAGAATCTTGGGATTTGTAGTTGGGAAGGCACTAACAGCTTATTGGCTGAGAACTCTAAATGCCCCTCTCTGAACTAAAAATTCCATCGGAGGGAACCATGGCAGTTAAAGTGGAACCGCAGTGCTATAACTGTCTAGTGTGAAAGGTCTTTCCTTGGATCTCAGGGAATTCCGGATGTTGTAGTCTAACAAAAATAATGTTTCCACATTTCTCAGATATACTAGGAGGACCATATTGGACGTGGATCGAGCCCTTCAGTCTCCCAGTTTGACACATAGCAAAAAACTTTAGAATCCTTCCTTCCTTCCTTCCTTCCTTCCTTCCTTCCTTCCTTCCTTCCTTCCTTCCTTCCTTCCTTTTTATTTACACCTCACCTTTCTCCCAGGCTGGGGCTCAAGGCGGTTTGCAAAAAGGCAGAGGGTACGTAAAGTAAAGCACATCTAGTTAAAAACTGCAAAATTAAGTACTGAAGAACAATGGCGTTGTTCAAGGCCAATTAAAATCTTACTTTAAAACAAATGAAAACCATCATCCATGCCTCAAATTCCTTTATTTGCTGTTTTCACCTTCTCTTAAGGTCCTACCTCACTACAGTGTTATAGAGCTGCTATTCCACTTTAATTGCCATGGCAACATTATCTGGAATTCTGGGGTTTGTAGCTGTCATGTCCTGGTCGACTTGTACTGAATAACTTCACTCAGAGTTTCAAAACAAAAGCGTTTACTGAAGAAGAAAAAAAAGCAAGCAACACGGCCGCATTGCCGAAATGTTGCTGAGACCACAGCCTTAGAATTGAGGACGAGCTTTCTACCTTTCGGTTTGACATTCCACAAAAGCCAAAAGGAGTTTGGCTTAGGAACGAGCATGCCATCCACCTACACACACACGCACACACCATGGCTTGGATTAATCAGCACCTTTCATGCATTTGCAGTCATTTGATCGGAGCCCAAAACTCTTCGACAAATTTTCGGCCACCAGGGCAGGAAGCTGTGGCAGGAAACCGAGTGGTGGGGAGCAAACACGGGCTCGCCATCATGTATGTGTTGCTGAGAGAATGTGCCTGAATGTTTTGCCTCAAAAAAAAAAAAGAAATCTTCTTGTGCCACAAGTTCTACGTGAGCTGAAAATCTATTTGGGGAGGTGGGTGGGGGACACTGAGGAAAAAATTCCGGTGTGTTTGCGGAAATGGTGATTCGTAGCGGGGATCTTTCGATACGGATGAGACTTTTGTTCCAGTTTTGTTTATCGATGAGATTTTGCATATTCCTTCACGCTGCTGCTGTTGTGTGTCTTTGAGTCATTTCTGACTTAAGGCAACCCTGTCATGGGATTTTCTGAGTTTCCATGGCCAAGCGGGGAATCAAACCCCGGTCCCCAGGGTCTTAGTCCAATGCTCCCACCACTACACCATGCTGCCTCTCTTCCATCACACTCCTGCTAAAATTTTACAATTAAAAACAAGGACACCTGAGGTCAAGCAACATCAGATGCCAATAAAGAGGACAAAAGTTATGAATGAGCAAGAATACAAGTGACCTTGGGCAAGTCACACTCTCTCAGCTTCAGAGGAAGGCAAAGGCAAACCCACTCTGACCAAATCTGACTCACGAATAATCAAATCCGTGAAAGTCAAGCTCACAAATGTGGAGGGCTAACTGTATAAGCTTGCCTTACCAGCTACACCCTAGCAGATTTTTTTTTTTTTTTGTAAAGCACAGATCTGTAAAATTGGCCAACAAAATGAAAGAAAGAAAATAATCGCTGGATGCATTTCAGGAGAAGCTTTCAGGTGGTCTCTAGAATGGTCAAAATAGGTTGGTCTGCTTTTGCAAGGCTTACCAGACCTGGTTGTTTCATTTCACGTGAGCCCAGTCTTAGTTTTGGATAAAAGTTTGCTGAAGCATGTTGAAAATGTAGATTAGGAGACAATTTTAAAAGCATTTCTCCCTAGAAACCAGTAACAGTCTCTTCCAAACAACTAAACTTCTGATTGCTGGCTTGTCTAAGTTCGAGTTGGAAAGGAAAAGTCTAAAGCTTTGGACGGACGTGCTTGCCTCTGATGAGCAGATCTCTCCGCCGAGGAAAGGTACACAAGATTCACAGCCACCATCTAAGCCTCCGGGTGGTTTAGCATTGTGGTTGGAAATTTACGAGAAGCAGCACGCCCGTGGGTGTGAAGAACTTGCTCACCTGAACGATGGTCAGTTGGCTTTGGCGGAGAGCTAGGGGAGAAATATAGTTGTGTTTTTGAACAGAAAGTGGGCAGATTCTAAAAGCTTCTGTTTGTTGGAAAGGAATGCTCAAAAGCGGAGTGCTTTTGCTTTGGGGGTGAAACGTTGGGCCTGTTTGCATTCCTTCTGGTTAACCTCTCCACTACACTTGATTTACACTTGGTTAACCTATTAAATGTGCTTGTATCCTGCCCAGCCAGTCTGGTCAACCTGTTGCAGGTCAGACCTGAAGTCTCCCTAGAAACTGAAATGACCAAGTTGAGGCTGTCATACTTTGGGTGCCTCATGAAATGACGTGACTCATTAGGAAAGACTGTAATACTTGGTTAAAATGAAAGGCAGTAGGAAAAAAAGAGGAAGACCATATTACAAGTGGATAGACTCAACCAAGGAAGCCACAGTTCTCAGCCTGCAAGAGCTGATCAAAGCTGCTTAAAACAGAGCAACTGGGAGGTCTCTCTTCCATAAGTTCACCATATGTCAAAGCTGAGATGATGGAAATTAAGAAGAAAGACAAAGTGGGAGGCAGGGGGGAAAGAACACTGCATGACAGCTGGGTTGATTCAACCAAGGAAACCATGAGTTTGCAAGACCTGAGCAAAGCAGTTGATGACCTCTTGGAGGTCTCTCTTTCTTGGGGTCACCATAAGTTGAAGTTGACTTGATAGCAAATAACAACAAAAAGAAAACATGAAAGATCCACATGCCAATGACCAGGGCATTTAGCAGATGTCCTTCAGCCTCAATTTCCTACCCGTCCAAGAAGGACACAGCCAGGGCGAAGCTGTGACTTCAAGTCCCATCTCAAAGAAGTAGATCAGAAGGTCTCCAAAACCGTGGGGAAATCCAGCAGGTTTTGTCCACATAACCTGGCCAGATGGTCTACCAAGCTGTCTCTTGACCTGAAGCCAAATTCTAACGGAACTGGATCAGGGTTAGGAAATGTGCATCCTTCCAGATATTGTCAGGTGGCAACTCCCAGCAACCCTAAGTCGCAGGCCGAAAAATACCTGGGCTTGATCAACCTTCTCACCCACGACCTCCTGGAGATGCCGAGGAGTCAACACCTGCTTCAGCACTTTCCCTAAGAGGGAATAGTGGGGATTGTACTGGTAATTCTTTGAGACAGTGGGGGTTCAGGGAGGGCTTTTTTCATCAAGGGTCTTAACCTTTGCCTCCTTTGGACATGCCGGAAACCTGCCTCACCACAGCAGCAGCACATAGCAACAACGCATTCAATTACCGGTTTTGAGCAAGGGTTGTAAGTTACAGGAGAGACTCCGGCCCCTGCAGCTATGAACAGTTAAAAATGTAACTTTCTGCTTGAAAAACCCTAGATCATACATCTGTACTGACATCCAACTGGTTGTTGTCAGGGACAGGAGACTTACTAAAGTGCAGACTCCTTTTGCGTAGAGTCATAGAGTTGGAGGAGACCCCATGGGGCCACTGAGTCCAACCGAATTCTGTCAGGCAGGAAGAGACCATGGATGGCTGTCCAGCCTCTGTTGAGAAATCGCCTAAGAAGGAGACCCCACCACGCTCCCAGGAGGCCTGTTCAAGCTCAGGTGGAACTCCTATTCTGAGCGTTAGGAAGAACTTCCTGAGGGCAAGAGCAGTTCGACAGCAGAATACGCTGTCTCGGAGAGCACTTTGAACTCATATTGCAGCAGCTGAAGTCATCTGAGGATGAAGCGGGAGAAAGAAAGAGAAACTGGAACAATTTAAAACCGGCTGAAAAAGTGGAATGGCAGAAGATTAATTTGGATTCATTGGAGGATATGGAAGTGGGTTGATTTGAGTCGAATTCTGCACTTAACGCTATCGGACAGCCCTGGGACTGTCGTGGAGGAGCTATACACGTTGTCGCCTTCTTCATATGATGATCGTAAAGGATGGAAAGATAGCCAACGAGGAGAAAAAAAATAAAAGGAAGTAGCTTCATACCATTTTAGCTATGGCTTCTGTACCCGAACTTACCCGACCGCAGAAAGTAGAGATGCCAAATCTTCCCGGAAACGTTTCTTCTCTTGGAGAAGAAGAAATAAAGTGGATCAAATGGAAAGCTGTCCTCCGCTCTGAAGTCTAAACGATCGAGTGTCTGGAAGAGGTGTGGGGGGAATGGAGACCTGTGTTGCAGTGCGCACGGGAGACGTAAGAGTGTGAATCTGCTCCTTTCGAGGTGGCCTTTGAAGCTTTGACCTCATTTCCTCGTTCTGCTGAAGGCAAGGAAGTAGAGACGGGTGAGAGAACTTCAGTGGGTAACACCAAAAGGGTGAGGAGGCTCAAAGCGGCGTCGTTCCCTTCCAGGGCTGGCTGCAGAAAAGGGACACTGAAGCGATTCGGGTACTAGAGCAGATACCAGGAAAGGTTGCAACGTTTGGGGCCGTTTATTTTAGACAAGGGAGCCAAAATGGTGTAGTGGTTTGAACATTGGGCTGTGACCCTGGAGGCCAGAGTTTAAATCTCCACTCAGCCGTGGAAACCCACTCAGCAACTTGGGCAAGTCACATTCTCTCAGTCTCAGAGGAAGGCAGAGGCACCCCCCTCGAACAAATCCTAACAAGATAACAGATAATTTTAAAAAATGGTTCCTGCCCTGATTGCAAAGAGCTCCTGCTGAAATTATTGTATTTAACTTTCTTTTAAAGCCAGTAACTAAAATCCAAGTTAGTTATTGTCGCCTGTAAAATTTATAGCTTGCACAATAAACATATCCCATGTAGCAACAATAAAGTATATAGCAACAAAAACTAATAACTAGTAATGTTAATGATATTGTTAAACTCACGGTATATATCTAACAATCTAATAACATAAATAAAAAAATAAATCTACCATTATTAAATGTTATTGTAAGTAAATTATAGAACTTATTTCCATGCTAGTCTCTTAGTTGTATCTACAAATATCATTAACAAAGTCTTATAATCTAAAATGAAAAATTGTATTAACCAAACAGTATTACCAAATCCTAGAGTAAGATAATTCTTAAAAGTTATCAGTAAATTTTAGGTAGTATTCATGTAGCAACACAATAAAATGAGTATCCTAAAAAAGCAGCAATTTAAAGTAATCATATATTTTCATAATACCTTTCTGATGTTACAGTAATAAAAGAACAAAAACACTTACAGTCTTACATGCTAAAAACCCTCAGTTTTTCTTAGGTAATCAATTAAACGTTTGCGTTCAGATAGAAATTTATCTTCTGTTTGGCCCTTCAATCTATATGTTAGTTTATCCATTTCCACAATTTCCATCAATGTATTACACCTTTCGGCGTGGAGGGGATCTCTGATTTTTTCCAGTATTTTGCATGGCATTGGGCTTTTTAAACAATAAATATGAAAACTAATCTCCTTTTGAAACTGATTCATTATACCCGCTTTTCAGGACTTATTCCCGTTTCTGTCTTTGTCCCTATACTCACAAAGCCAATAAGGGGAGTGGGTCCTGCCTGAACTGAAATCCCTTACAGCATTTCAGAAAGAAAACCAGCCCGTGGCTCTAATCTCCTTGCCATTTTTCTCCTGTATGATTTTTGACCTCTTTGCCTGATGAAGAAGCCGGTGACGCTTTGAAAGCCTGCATGTTGGATTTTGTGCTTTGGAGCTGGCTCCAAAAACCCAGTGTCGCTGCTTGTGGATTTTGGATTTTGTTGTGCAGA